>JAMPIV010022554.1:0-372428 GCA_024509875.1 Oreohelix idahoensis
GTGCCGGTTAAAAGTCAGAATGTCTATGTATCGTCTACAACGCCTTCATGCTTTACAAATCCGTATTGATTTCAAATCACTTAACTGTCCATCTCCTTAAGCCACACATAATCAGGCACACATTCTTCATGAATTGAGTCAATTATCCTGACTCTGAAATATTTTATAACAATAAACACTGGTCTGTCGCTCTCACATAAAAATCCATACACTTCGAAAAACACCAGCCAGACACAACTGTCCTAACGATCACCTTCGTTCCCCCCGCAGAAGACCCGGTCCACGTCATACACTAAATACCCTGTGTCACACACATACCAAAACTCGCACGCTTTTACAATCGGAGCGTATTTGCGTTCTGCTCCATTGCTCACAGCGATGAATTACCGCCTGTGAGCAAAGTGATAGGTAACACTTTTACCCCCCCACCCAGCGAAAACTGAAAGTTTTCCATATAGGAAGTCATTTTTAGAAAATGCGAGAAGTTACCGTCCAGTCTATGTCATATCTGAGCAACAGTCTATGGATGTAGTCAGCATCATGGAAAATGAGAAAAATCAATGAAAATGTGAAGAAATATGATAAGTGAAATTGTGAAGTTTTGGAAAATGAAATATCGAATGCATTTAATTAAAAGATGAATGAAATGAAAGATCTAGCTAATTAAATAGTATTAAGTAAGTATAATAATTACGTTAATGTAAATGTCCACATGATCGTGTGTGTGCTGTCTGTAGCATTGTGTAAAACTAATTAACTATAGTTACTGAGTGTCTTCAATGATAGGTTCTTCTTTCATTAGTGTGAAAGCTTACTATTTGCAATTTTAGCACTTTAGAGTCCCATAACTGGTTTAAGTAATAACAAAAAAAAAATGTTCAAATGGCGAAGTTCTCCATAGGCGTATCGAATCGATTGTTTCTTGTGTGAGATTGCTTTTCATATGTTGCCTCTTGAGTGTCACAGTCTCTGAGCCCAAAATTTGAAGTTCGTTTGCTGGAATAGGACATATGATCTTTTTAAAGTTCTGCATCCCAGTCATTTTGTGAAGGATTGCCATTAAGATATGACAAAGAGCCTTATACTGTTTACTTGAGATACTGTTTGATTTGGTTCCTTTACCGCATACGTCATGACTGTCCGGAAATCAGATCTTATTACTGTTCATGGAACTTGATGTAGTGTGAAACGATTTGAATGTATCCACACAAAACGTTCTTATCTTGTCTTCAAATGACTTGAGTTGTTTCTCTTGATAACGATGGTAATATGTAATCTGTTATGGATATTGTCAAGATAGCGTTTTTAAGTTATCGAGGTATCTGTAGACTATCAGCAGTGTACCTTGGTCAATGGGTCGCAGCAATGTCATATCCTTGAGAATCGGGCAGGTCTGTCTGTGTACATCTCGACAGAACATCTGCAAGCACATTGGACTTGCCCTCAATAGGTCGAATGATATAGTCATATATTTGCAAATTAATTGCATAACGTGCGACTCGTGCGTTTTCATGTTGGATTTTTGAAGGAACGACAGGGCCTTCTGGTCTGTCTCAATGATGAAACGAGAACCAAGAAGGAAACGCTGAAGCTTTGTGACAGCCCATATGATCGCGAGAAGCTCGCGCTCAATAATTGGATATCTGGTTTCTGTCTTTGTGAGCTTCCTCGACACATACATCACTGGATGAAGCATTCCATCTACTTCTTGCATCAAGGAGCCACCAATACCGTACATCGAAGCGTCTGTCCTGAGAATAAAGGGGAGATGAGGATCAGGGAGTTTTAAAATTGGTGCACATGAAAAGTAATGCTTTAAATGGACTAGAGCTATGTTGCAGGCCTCCGTCCAGACAATTCTATTAGGGGAGCCTTTCGTAGTTAACTCAGACAGGACTGACGTAACTGAAGATAAATGAGGCATAAATTTATTATAGAACTGTAAGGCCGAGAAGACTCCGCACCTGCTTCTTAGTCTTAGGAATTGATAGGTTAAGAATCTTCGAGATAGTTTTATCCTCAGTTTTCAGAAATCCATGGCCCACTCTGTGACCTAAGAAAGAAATTTCTTTGAAACCTATTTGAACTTTCGAAGGATTCGCTGTCAGATTATTAGAGCGAAGAATTTCGAGAAGAGATTTCAATCCAGAAACATGTTCGTCCCAAGAGTTGTGGGAACAAACAAATGTCATCTATATAGGAGATGATATCAGACCTATGAGAAAATAGTTTCCTCATCATCCGAACGAAAGTCGTTGGTGCGTTTACCAAGCCAAAGCACATGAAATTATACTGAAAGAGACCCTTAGGGGTAGCAAAAGCAGTGAAAAGTTTTGCTTTTCCGTGAGAGGTATTTGCCAATAAACCTTGGCTAAGTCAAATTTGCTAAAGTAGGTTGCTTTAGAAAGTTTTGACAGTAATTCGTCAGAACTGGCATTGGCTCTGCGTCAGACTCGGTTATGGAATTGAGTTTACGAAAATCCATGCATAATCTGATATTATTATCCTTCTTCTTGACTATAACCATTGGGAAAGAATAAGCAGACTCTGATGGTGCAATAATGTTAAGCTGTAACATTTGACCTAATTCTTTTTCAACCTGATCCTGAAAGTGGATAGGGATAGGGTAAGGCTTTAATTTAATAGGTTTGTGATCTGTGAGTCTAATATCGTGAGTGATTATAGACGTTCGGCCTGGAATATTAGACAGAACTTGCTGATATGATTCTAGAATAGAAAGAATTTGAGATTGTTGTTCGTTGGATAGATCCGGACAAATAGATACATTTACCCATGATTCTGTCGGATAAAGAGACATGACAGGAAGTTGCAAAGGTACATCATGAAAAGAAGTGTTCTTCTTGAATCACTGACAATGAAGAGTAAGATGAAGTATGATCAGTGATTACTTCATTAACAGCATCTAAGATAGGTTTGAGATATTCAGGTCTATCATGGAATTGTTTGAGCATGTTGATGTGAAAGGTTTTATTCTTGCCTTTCACGTCAAGAATGTAATCAACATCTGTCAATTTTGAAATAATTTCATATGGACCACTCCACGAAATGAGAAGGCTATTCTCTCTCGTTGGTAGCAGGACGTAAGCTTTGTCTCCAGGAAGTAATTTCCTTAACTTTTTCCAACGGTTTTGAAGAGATCTAGCTTTTTCTTTTGCCTTTTCAGATGAATCAGTCGCTATTTTCCAAGCGTCTATAAGTGTCTTTCGTAGATTCACCACATACTCATAGGATGACTGGCATTCCTGAGTCATCTCCGAACCTGTAAGTAATTGTTTTATTATCGACATGGGTCCTCGTGGTGGAGCACCATACATGAGCTCAAAAGGCGAGAACCCAGTGTGTTCGTTTGGGACTTCCCGATAAGCGAACAGCACTGCTGGGAGCACTCTATCCCAGTCTTGTGGATACGTCGTGGTAACTTTCCCCAGTATTTGTTTCAGCGTTTTATTTAAACGTTCTATCATGCCATTTGACATAGGATGATAAACAGAGCTAAGAGATCTATCAATATTGCATAGTTTCATGACATGCGACATGACATCTGACACAAACTGTGTTCCCCTATCTGATAAAATATTGTCAGGGAACCCCACTCTCGTAACAATGAGGAATAGTACTTCAGCTACATCGGTGGTAGCAATGTGTTTAAGAGGTATTGCCTCCGGCCACCTGGTGCATATATCAATACAGGTGAGGACATATCTATGACCTCCGGCTGACGGAACTGACAGTGGACCTATTAAGTCTATGGCCATTTTTTCGAATGGTCGCACCGAAATATCCGCAGCCTGAATAGGTGCATTATGGTAAGCACCCTTTGTAGCCACTTGTTGGCATGTCTTGCACGAACGACAAAATAATTTGACATCCCTGACTACTCCAGGCCAATAAAAATGCTGTAAGACTCTATATTTCGTCCTAGCAAAGCCCATGTAGCCTGCACAGTTTGTATCATGCGCATGTCTGAGAATGTAAGGTCGAATATTGGTTGGTACCATAATTTGCTGCTGTACCGATGTAGCATCTCTAGCATTACGAATTAATATGTCATTTTTAATTGTATACCAAGGTTGTGACCTTTCCGAGCAACCGACATCATCTGATTTTACCAATTTGAAAAATCTTTTTAAAGAATTGTCATTATTTTGCATATCAATAAATGATGTCTTCGTTAACATCGGTATAAGATGTTGATCTTCCTCCTTGTCATGACTGTTAGTCATTTCTTCTTCCTCTTGAGCCTGTGCCTGTGCTCTTGTAACGACCATATTAGCGAGTAGTATATGCTGACGTTCCCAGATTTCTATATCTTGGAGTGAACACGCTTTTATACCCACAATATTGCCCATGATTATGTCAGCAATTGGTTCCTGTAATAAACATGCTTTCACTTGACCTGAGAAAAATGGAGTATCAATGTGCACAATGGCCACAGGATAGAATTCCACCGTGCCTCCAAATAGGACACATTTTACATTCTCCCCGGTGCAGCAAGATGGGTCTACCAACGATTTGCGTACTCCAACAGTTGTGCAACCTGTATCACGCAAGACTGAAACTAGGTGATTATTTAAAAAACCCCTGTGAAACATTAGCGAGCCTTTCCCATCATGCGAGGCTAATGCAGGTAACAACGCGGGCACAGGATGACCGCAGGAAAGTCTGGAGACCACATCTGGCTGAAACAGAGTGCTGCATTCTGAACAATTTGATGGATTAAATAAATCAGCTGCACACGCATTTGCAATATTTGTGTTTTCCCCATTGGGATTAACTGCTCCTGTGTTACTACTCGTATTATGATTCCAGTTCGAGTTTTTTCGATCCATGCTCCGAGAGCGATTAAAGTTGTTATTACCCCGGTAATAATTCCGACTCTCTCTACCATTCTGAGGATTATTAGAATGCTGAGGACACGTACAACCTGGACAGTGTTGAGATGGAGGAGAGTTTTGGTTGTTCTTTGTATAATAGGATCTGTCTCCTCTGTTCATGTAGGTATTATCAGATCTACGCCATCCTCTGTTAGATTGAAAGTAACCCTGTGATGGTCTATTTCCATCAAAATATCGTTGGGAGTTTCTCTGATATTGATAAGGTTGATTGCCAAAATTGTACCGTCCTCGGAAAGATCCACTATTTCGGTCATTATTCCTGCCAAAATTTCTATCCATACTTTGCGATCGAGCTCTAGGGTTGTTTATCTGCACTGAATGAGCTGATGCAACAGGTAATGCCTCTTTAATAGTAGAGTTGTTCACACTCTTCCCTGGGTGTGCCGTCATAAACTGGCGCCCTAACAACTCAAGGGATTGTAACGATTCTGGCTTCCGTTCATGTAAATAGGCCAAAAAATCAGGGCTAATGGAAGAAAGTACTTTGTCTCTCAAAATAAGGTCCATCAAGTCCTCATATGTATGTTTGATTTTAGCCAACTCAATCCAACGATTGAAGCATAACTTTATAGTTGAAATAAACTCACTGAAGTCCTTGTTGCTTTCGGGTGTGAGTTTTTTAAATCTTAGCCTGTATCCATTCTCGTCTAATTGATACTTTCTTAAAAGTAATGTTTTAGCTGCCTCATAAGATTTTATGTTTTCCTCATCCATTGTTGACACAGCTGTCAACGCTTCACCTGTCAGTAATGACATTAAATGTATCACCCATGATGATTTTTCCAGTTTGTATTCCTCACACACTGTCTGGAATCTGTTTAGGAAGCACGAAATGTCGTCTATATTTTGATTAAATTTAGGTAAGTGAAGTTTAAATGATGAAGCATGTTCTCTCTTGACCGAACCTGCCCCTTCTTGATTACTCTGTTTATTACTAGCTTCCAATTTGAGTCTCTCCAACTCTACAGAAGCCATTTTTTCTTCATGCAGAAATTGGGCTTTCTTAGCCTCTAAATCTATCTCATCTTGTCTTTTCTTTTCTGCCATTTCATCTTGTCTTTTCTTTTCTTCAAATTCTTCTTGTCTTTTCTTTTCTGCTATTTCATCTTGTCTTTTCTTTTCTTCAAATTCTTCTTGTCTTTTCTTTTCTGCTATTTCATCTTGTCTTTTCTTTTCTTCAAATTCTTCTTGTCTTTTCTTTTTCTGCTATTTTTTCTAACTGAATTCGTTCATCTTTTTCGATCTCTCTCATTCTTGCTCTCTCATCCCTCTCCAGTTTCTTTTCTTCTCTTTCCAGTTGCTCCATGGCAAACTCTTTAAGCTCCTGGCCTTGCATTCCCATCTCTTTACCTAGCTGGATAAAATGAACCAGACTAGACATGTCGTAAGGATATATATATATATATATATATATATATATATATATATATATATATATATATATATATATATATATTTATATATATATATATATATATATATATATATATAAATATATATATATATATATATATATATATATATATATATATATATATATATATATATATATATATATATATATATATATAATATATATATAAATATATATAAATATATATATATATATATATATATATATATATATATATATATATATATATATATATATATATATATATATATATATATATATATAAGTTACTTAGTCTGAATATGAATATGGGTACTGATGAGCGATAAGCAGCACCAATGCCAATTCGTTAAAATTCAGTACTCTGCAAATGTGACTTAGCAAGTAATCAATGCAAACAAAAAAATTAGTGTCGTACACTATAAGACAGAACACGTAGTACAATAGTGTAGCAACAGAAGAAAATACTAAGGTGTAGAAAAAAAGGATAATGTTTGAAATATATGCTTACACTATAAGGTTAGACTAGACAAGACGAATTTACAACAAAAATCCATATATCAACATAATGATAGCTAGAGAAGACAAAAATGCAGAAAAACTGAATTAAAAAAAAACAACTGACAAATACAAACAACAGTGAAAAAACAGGACAGCACGTCTATAACATAAAGTAAATATAGTATATTCACAAAGAGCGCTTTCCACACAGCATTTTGAGCCGGGCCTCTTTGAGAAAATATTACATAAATTTCTCTACTGACACCCTTGATTGCAGACCCGTCCGAAGATGAGATGTAATTCTGCTTATCAAGGTCCCACAAACCCCAACAAACATAAAACAGATAAACAAAAAGGCTCTACTATAGAATTGTGTAAGACTAAGGCTACAACAAACTAGTCCACTTATCTTTTTATGATCCTTCCTCCGAAGTATAAATGCACGTGACAGTATTGTTGCCTCCAACATATGCAATAGGTAGAGCGAAATTTCATTGATGCAGATTGCTCCCACATGTAGAACTATCCATCTTGTTTCACTGGTTGAATGACTGTGCTTTGTCTTGACTGCAGAAATGTTGTTTGATTACTTTAATTTTTCCTGACGAATCCAACCTGGAACTGCGTAGAGTGATGATAACTTTCGTCTCAAAAATGTTGATGAAGAAAATACGAACTTCTATTGGTAAAGTTCAGCAAATATTATGATTGAAGTGTGCTGTCTTCTCTTTAAGTTTCTTCTTGCCGGCCCTAGTTTGAAGAAAACCGGTTGGCATAGGTTGCGCCGAAATTTCTATTGCTTTTCGATACTGTAAAATTCGTCGATGTGGCTAGGGACAGTAGTATCATTTGATAAAATCTTGTGGGTAGAACGAAATCCCGTGTATACTGGCCCCCACTTTATACTGTTACCTTATACTTATTGAAGGCTATTGGGTAACGAGTATATTAATGTGCTGCACTGGTCTTGTAAGATATTTTGATATAATAGACAACAGTCTCAACAGTAACGTACGGAATGGCCAACTTGAATGATCTTGATCAACAACTTGTTGTACGTTTTATCACATTTAATATGTCACAATACAACATAAGTGTACTTCACTTCTTTTGAGAGCATATGATGATATGACGTTACACTAGTAATACAAATGTGATCAGTAGCAGCCATAAGCAATAATGTCGTTGTGCCGGTTTAAAGTCAGAATGTCTATGTATCGTCTACAACGCCTTCATGCTTTACAAATCCGTATTGATTCAAATCACTTACTGTCCATTTCCTTAAGCCACACATAATCAGGCACACATTCTTAATGAATTGAGTCAATTATCCTGACTCTGAAATATTTTATAACAATAAACACTGGTCTGTCGCTCTCACATAAAAATCCATACACTTCGAAAAACACCAGCCAGACACAACTGTCCTAACGATCACCTTCGTTCCCCCCGCAGAAGACCCGGTCCACGTCATACACTAAATACCTGTGTCACACACATACCACAACTCGCACGCTTTTACAATCGGAGCGTATTTGCGTTCTGCTCCATTGCGCACAGCGATGAATTACCAGCCTGTGAGCAAAGTGATAGGTAACAGTCAGCCGCAAAAGCTTTTCTGGTAAGGGGATCCTTCAATTTGCTGATGTCCAACATTTTCTGTGTAGTTACAGTTGGTGCAGCACTTCTTAGTTTCACTTTCAGTTTTGCTACTACTAAATGGTGATCACTTCCCACATCTGCACCTCTTCTTACCTTCACATCTTGTAATGCATGTCTCCATCTACCGTTAATCATGATGTGGTCTATCTGGTTTCTGTCCCGACCATTTGGTGATTCCCATGTTAATTTGTGAATTTCTTTATGTGGGAAAAGTGTTCCTCCAATGACCAGGTTGTTAATACTACAGAAACTTTTTAATTTGTCCCCATTTTCGTTTGCTGTTCCACTGCCGCATTTCCCCATTACTCTTTCATTATATGTATTGTGTGTACCAACTTTCGCATTGAGGTCTCCCATTACTATAATAAGATCATATCTAGGTGTGTCTTCCATTTCTTTCTGCAGTTGTTGATAGAATTCATCCTTGATCTCTTCATCGCTGTCATTTTTTGGTGCCCTTCAATTTGCTGATGTCAAACATTTTCTGTGTAGTTACAGTTGGTGCAGCCCTTCTTAGTTTCACTTTCAGTTTTGCTACTACTAAATGGTGATCACTTCCCACATCTGCACCTCTTCTTACCTTCACATCTTGTAATGCATGTCTCCATCTACCGTTAATCATGATGTGGTCTATCTGGTTTCTGTCCCGACCATTTGGTGATTCCCATGTTAATTTGTGAATTTCTTTATGTGGGAAAAGTGTTCCTCCAATGACCAGGTTGTTAATACTACAGAAACTTTTTAATTTGTCCCCATTTTCGTTTGCTGTTCCACTGCCGCATTTCCCCATTACTCTTTCATTATATGTATTGTGTGTACCAACTTTCGCATTGAGGTCTCCCATTACTATAATAAGATCATATCTAGGTGTGTTTTCCATTTCTTTCTGCAGTTGTTGATAGAATTCATCCTTTATCTCTTCATCGCTGTCATTTTTTGGTGCGTAGCATTGTATTATTGTAGTATTGGTGAATCTACCTCTCAATCTTAATCTTATCAGTCTGTTGTTGATGGGTTCCCATTCCAGTAATGTCCTTTCTATTCCTTTCTGTAGAATAATGGCTACACCTTCATTGTGATGTCCATCCTCTCTTCCAGAGTAAAGTACTGTTTCTCCTGTTGCTGTTTTAATTTTTCCTGCCCCTGTCCATCTGCTCTCGCTTATCCCTAGAATTTGTAACCTATAGTTTCTCATTTCTGTCGTGACCTGTTTTAGTTTACCCGTCTCATTCCTTGTCCTGACATTCCAAAATCCTATCCTTGTATCATGTTTTGCGGTCAGGACGTCCATTCTCATGTCAGTGGCTTCCTTCCGGCTTTCACCAATGACAGTCATGCGAGCCTCAGACTCCAGATGTCAGTCCCGCAGCAAAGTTTGTTTATTCGTTGTTGTTTCCGTAACTTCAATTTTTTTTTTTAAAATAGCCCTATGCTAAAACCCCCAACCTGGAGGACCAGGGTGTCTGCTTTCGTCTGACCCCTGCCCGCGCAAACCTGTCCAGCTTGATAGAACCTTCCAGGAGTAAAACTCCCACTGGCATAACTTTGGAGATAATCAGGGTACGCAAGTCGCCATACCTCGACAAGGTATTGACATCAGTGATGACAGTCATAACATGTGTGTCGATATAATTAGATGGTTCGACAAGGCTTCTTGATTGTTTATTATATGTAGTCCTTGGTAAAACAGGAAGTTACGTCACTGCCTCGATGCGTAGATCGGCAGACGTCAAAGTTGCCATTCGTAGACTTGAGAGATCGGCTGCTAGGGACTTCGATGTGTGTAGTTATGGCGAGTAGACGCATTGTCTCTGAGCTCCTAAATATATTCATATTGTGTCAAATCCCGATGATGTTCCAGCACTAGATCATCAATATGCTTATGTGAGATGCTTCTAGTTATATTTTTACAAGGGAGTATGGATTCTGTTGAAAAAGTGAGTCTGAATTAAATAAACTTTGTATTCGATCAAACGACAATGTTTCGAGCTACGACACTACAGAGACCTTTTTATGACTGCATAAAAAATGCCATAATATATTGGCTGGATGTGTAACATGCATATGGAGCAACGTCTCAAGTTATATTAAACTATTTTATTCGTGCCACTGCGCCTTAATGACTTTACTACAACATGTTATGTGGATTGTGTGCGGTGGTCTTGATGTGAAACTCTAGCAGTTTTCTTAGCCAAAGTAACCAGTGTGTTACCACATAAGAACATTCATATATAAAAATAATAAGACCACTCAACGCAACAGTTATCAATATGTTTTGTTGGCGTATGTCCTTTCTATAGCCAGCTTCTACTTCTCTGTCTTAATGTTATCAATATGTTTGGTCGGTGTATGTCCTATCTATAGCCAGCCTTCACTTCTCTGTCTTAATGTTATTTAAATTTTTTGTCTGTGTATGTCCTATCTATAGCCAGCCTTTACTTTTCTGTCTAAATGTTATCAATATGTTTTGTCGGTGTATGTCCTATCTACACCAAACCGCTACTTCTCTGTCTTAATGTTATCTATATGTTTTGTCAGTGTATGTCCTATCTACACCCAGTCTCTACTTCTCTGTCTTAATGTTATCTATATGTTTTGTTGGTGTATGTCCTATCTACACCCAGTCTCTACTTCTCTATCTTAATGTTATCTATATGTTTTGTCAGTCTATGTCCTATCTGCACCCAGTCTCTTCTTCTCTGTCTTAATGTTATCTATATGTTTTGTCGGTGTATGTCCTATCTACACCCAGCCGTTACTTCTATGTCTTAATTTTATCTATATGTTTTGTTGGTGTATGTCCTATCTACAATCAGCCGCTACTTCTCTGTCTTAATGTTATTTATATGTTTTGTCAGTGTATGTCCTATCTACACCCAGCCACTACTTCTCTGTCTTAATGTTATCTATATGTTTGTCGGTGTATGTCCTATCTACACCCAGCTGCTACTTCTCTGTTTTAATGTTATCTACATGTTTTGTCGGTGTATGTCCTATCTACACCCAGCCGCTACTACTCTGTCTTAATTTTATCTATATGTTTTGTCAGTGTATGTCCTATCTACACCCAGTCTCTACTTCTCTGTCTTAATGTTATCTATATGTTTTGTCAGTGTATGTCCTATCTACACCCAGTCTCTTCTTTTCTGTCTTAATGTTATCTATATGTTTTGTCGGTGTATGTCCTATCTACACCCAGTCTCTACTTCTCTGTCTTAATGTTATCTATATGTTTGTTGGTGTATGTCCTATCTACACCCAGTCTCTACTTCTCTGTCTTAATGTTATCTATATGTTTGTTGGTGTATGTCCTATCTACACCCAGTCTCTACTTCTCTGTCTTAATGTTATCAGTATGTTTTGCCGGTGTATGTCCTATCTACACCCAGCTGCTACTTCTTTGTCTTAATGTTATCTATACGTTTTGTCAGCATATGTCCTATCTATAGCCAGCCTGCAATCCTGTCTTAATGTTACCAATATTTTTTTCGGCTTATGTCCTATCTATAGCCAGCCTTTTGTCTTATTGTTATTGTTATGAGTAAAATTCATAACATGTGTGTCGATATAATTAGATGGTTCGACAAGGCTTCTTGTTTGTTTATTATATGTAGTCCTTGGTAACAGAGGAAGTGACGTCATTGCCTCGAGGCGTAGATCGGCAGACGTCAAAGTTGCCATTCGCAGATGTGAGAGATCGGCTGCTAGGGACTTCAATGTGTGTAGTTATGGCGAGTGGACGCATGTCTCTGAGCTCCTAAATATATTCATATTGTGTCAAATCCCGATGATGTTCCAGCACTAGATCATCAATATGCTTATGTGAGATGCTTCTAGTTATATTTTTACAAGGGAGTATGGATTCTGTTGAAAAAGTGAGTCTGAATTAAATAAACTTTGTAGTCGATCAAACGACAGTGTTTCGAGCTACGACATTACAGAGACCTTTTATGACTGCATAAAGAATGCCATAATATATTGGCTGGATGTGTAACATGCATATGGAGCAACGTCTCAAGTTATATTAAACTATTGTATTCGTGCCACTGCGCCTTAATGACTTTACTACAACATGTTATGTGGATTGTGTGCGGTGGTCTTGATGTGAAACTCTAGCAGTTTTCTTAGCCAAAGTAACCAGTGTGTTACCATATAAGAACATTCATATATAAAAGTAATAAGACCACGCAACGCAACAGTTATCAATATGTTTTGTTGGCGTATGTCTTATCTATAGCCAGCCTCTACTTTTCTGTCTTAAGGTTATCAATATGTTTGGTCGGTGTTTGTCCTATCTATAGCCAGCCTCTACTTTTCTGTCTTAAGGTTATCAATATGTTTTGTCTGTGTATGTCCTATCTATAGCAACCCTCTACTTTTCTGTCTTAATGTTATCAAAATGTTTTGTCTGTGTATGTCCTATCTATAGCCAGCCTCTACGTCTCTGTCTTAATGTTATCAATATGTTTTGTCTGTGTATGTCCTACTATAGCCAGCCTCTACTTCTCTGTCTTAATGTTATCTATATGTTTTGACGGTGTATGTCCTTTCTACACCCAGCCTCTACTTCTCTGTCTTAATGTTATCAATATGTTTTGTCGGTGTATGTCCTATCTACACCCAGTATCTACTTCTCAGTCTTAATGTTATCAATATGTTTTGTCTGTGTATGTCCTATCTATAGCCAGCCTCTACTTCTCTGTCTTTATGTTATCAATACGTTTTGTCTGTGTATGTCCTATCTGTAGTCAGCCTCTACTTCTCTGTCTTAATGTTATCAATATGTTTTGTCTGTGTATGTCCTATCTATAGCCAGCCTCTACTTTTCTGTCTTAATGTTATCTATATGTTTTGTCGGTGTATGTCCTATCTGTAGCCAGCCTCTACTTTTCTGTCTTAATGTTATTAATAAGTTGTGTCGGTGTATGTCCTAACTATAGCCAGCCTCTACTTCTTACATCTTGTTACACTGGCACTTGTCTGGTTCTTGCCATCAGTTCTACATTGGTGACCGTTTCAGTTCCTCTAATCTACACAACTGTCCATGAAGATAATGTTGTAAGAAAATCTGACAACGGCATCACTCCTTGTATTGTTGTGAATACCTCAGCTTCTATAACTCTGGGTATTCCAGAACAAAGATTACTTTGTACTACTATCACCACGTTTCCTGAATGTATGTTATTTTCAAACGCACGCAATGAAAACATCTGTGACCTAGATTTTTTTAAAGTGTTGAATTCTGAATATACGGCTATTTGTTAAATACGCTCTTTGTTGAATTCCACCAGAGTTAAATACTGTTTCTATATATACTGTTGAATGGTGTATAGATATGAAGTTGTATTGTTCCTTGTTCACACTGACATCAACTATTTACAGGACCACAGTGTTAAGGGGTATGGTGGTCTGTGGAAGCTCCAATGTTAAGACTTGTTGTTGGCCCCAGCGTTGCTCGTCAGAGTGGTTGTTAGGAATAGGAATATCAACTCGACCTACGCAGTGGTGTGTAGACATAGAGTGAGAGTATAATACGCGAATGATGAAAGAGTTCGAAGAGTTGATAAATATACTTTTTCTCACTCATGTATGGCTGGAAGTCATCGACGCCAACTGCTGTGTACTTTTTGTTACAGTTTAATTGGACGTACACATTCGACAGCACGGATACAGTGACAAATCACAGGTTGGCATAATACATCATGGTACAATTGATAAATGGTCTTGCAATGATACATGGGCACTCATGTTGACTAATAGCACAATGGAATGTCAGTAGACAAGCACTCAGTATTGCCCATATATATATCATCTGAGTTTACTGACAAAGCACGTCAGTTTATAAACAATATTCAAGATGGCTTCTAGACCTAACCTCGTCTAGCGAAGATTCCTTTAAATAATGTTCAGCACATATTTTTCATATAATCATATTGAACCGCTAGTAATGGGTTCTCATCTGTAGCAGTGATCTCTGGACTCATCAAGCGATAATACGGGGCATCCCTTTTCTCTTCTTGAAAGTCACAAAATATTTGGATACAAGATGGCTTCTGTCGTGAGCTGTCACTCACTTTAGGATACAAACTGGAATCTGTATCAAAGTTCATCCTACATTAAATGTTCTCATTGCTCTGTAGATTCTATCATGATGCAATTGACTTCATCATACAATATGGTGCTGCTAGAAATGAATGTCATCTTCATCTAGTTAAATATTCCCTCAGACGTACAAATCGTGCGTCTGCCTATCGAAAAATGATGGCTTCGTAAGAGAGTTCATAAGAAGTGCTTTTTGTTACCTTGGTATCAGAAATATGATTCTGCCATTCCTTGGCAATAAGAATAAACACTGGGGTAAAGCATACACGATAGGTCTAGACGACTATCACTTTCCCCATAAATATTGAGATCACTTTTTCCGGCGACAAGCCGATACAGAAAACACGACAGCCCCCATCATCAGGGCGAAGCCAAAACACACCTCTCTAGCCACACATCCGCTGAACAGCCTTTGACCTTTCTAGCGACAAATAACATTTAGTTCGACTTAGATATGTAAAGATATACAGATATAAGACAGACTCGTCCTACCTAGACAAACAATACACATAAATTCAGGCCATAGATATTCTGAAGCAAGAACAATCTATTTCTACCCAAACAAAGAATAAATCGCAGTAAAGCTGGATTCATCCGTGGAGTTCGATCTGAGACTCCTTTCAAGGGAAGTAACGCAATAATGACTTTTCCTTAAGCAAAAAAGTTTCTATTTTGTTTACAAAATATTTGCGAACATAACAAGCATACAAATGTATAATATTGCAAGATATCAAAGACTGCACGTAACAGTCTTACCACACCTCCCGGGAAAAAAAAATGAAAATTTTTTTTTAAATACATCTAGGAGCAACGTACAATAAGCTCACAACGCATGAATACTGCGCAGATGAAAATATCAGGAATAAATATAACGCCTAATATGAGGCTAAGTCGACTTATGGAGCGACTGGTGAGAATGTGTCTCATAAACTGAGAGAAATTATTTCTCTACAAGTAAATTTTTCCAGGAAGGTGTCATCAAAGTATAATACAATTCTGGCAATTACACAATGCCTAAAAAATTCATACCATAATTTCGTATTAGATATCTTAAATTTATGATTTATGAAGAAAAATCATCAAAGCACAGCGGTGAATAAACATCAATGAACCGCTAAGTAGTGATACAATCATTATATTATTAAATTACAAATGTGTATCTATCTTGATATAGAAAGGAACTACTATAGAACTAGACATATCAAGAAGTCTAAGACCTAATAGTTATGTGGAATCATGTGGGCATCTTGACAGAATGTCTGCCATCACATTATCTGATCCACGAATAGCTCGCACAGAGAAATGAAAAGGTTGAAGAGCAATTGCATATCGAGTAGACCTCGAGCTCTTCAAATTCTTACTCTGTATAGCAGTAAGAGCTTTTTGGTCGGTTTCTACTATGAAATGTGCGCCTAGAAGGAATCTCTGTAGTTTGAGGATCGACCAAACCATAGCTAATAGCTCACGGTCTAAAACCGAATAATTCCTTTCTGCCGCATTAAGTTTTCTGGAAATATACATTACAGGATGCAGAGTTCCAGAGTACTCTTGCATTAGTGCCGCTCCAATCCCAGTGGATGAAGCGTCACTACGAAGAACGAATGTCTTATCTTTAGTAGGTAGCACTAAAATAGGTGGTGTTGAAAACAATGTTTTAATCTTATCCAGAGAGCATTGGCATTCCTGAGACCAGTGGACCACATTAGGCGAACCTTTCTTTAGAAGTGTTGAAAGAGGTGCCATGATAGAGGATAGATTCTGAATGAATCTGCCATAAAATTGAATAAGACCTAACAGACTTCTCACCTGTTTTTTAGTCTTAGGGATTGAGATGTTAAGTATCTTACTAGTATTATGGTCCTCTGTCTTTAGGAAACCATGACCAACTCGGTGGCCTAGGAAAGAAATTTCGCTAAAACCAATATAGGCTTTAGAGGGTTTCGCTGTCAGGTTGTGCTCGCGCAAAGTAGACAGCAATTCATCTAACCCTGAATAGTGATCTTCCCAAGTATCGCTGAAAAGACAGATGTCGTCTAGATATGCAATGACATCTGACCGATAAGATAGGATTCGGCGCATCATGCGTACGAAGGTAGCTGGTGCGTTCATAAGACCGAAAGGCATAAAATTCCATTGGAACAAACCTCTAGGTGTTGAAAAAGCCGTGAGAGGTTTGGCGCGTTCAGATAAAGGAACTTGCCAATATCCTTTAGACAAATCAAGTTTAGTGAAAAAATGAGATTTGGAGAGTCGAGTAAGTAGCTCTTCCAGTAAAGGCATAGGTTCGGCATCGAACTTCGTTACTTGATTCAATTTTCGATAGTCAACGCAAAGACGTATGTTATTGTCTTTTTTACGCACAATAACCATCGGCGAAGAATATGCAGAGGTGGATGATTCGATTATTTTCAAATCTATCATCTCATCCAACTCTTTCTCGACCTGTGCTTGAAAATGTATAGGTATAGGATAAGGTCTAACCCTAATAGGAGTATGGTCAGTTAGAACAATGTCATGTTCAATGACATGAGTTTGTCCAGGGATGTCAGTGAGTACATCCTGAAATGTTTGCAACATAGTTGAAACTTGTCGCTGTTCTCCTAGAGACAAATCAGGAGAGACAGTAACGTTCTTCCATGATTCACTAGAATGAAGTGGGATCATTGGAAGAGGAAGATTTACATCTGAAAAACTTGTTTCCTCATCCTGTATCACGGACAGTGATGAGTAATGACCATGTTGTACTGGAGAATTGTCCGTTGCTTGGAAAATGGGTTGCAAATAATCCGGACGTTCATGGAATTCAGTAAGCATATTGATGTGGAAGGTTTTATGCTTCCCATCAATATCGACAATATAGTCGACATCGGAAATTTTCGATATTATATCGTACGGACCTTTCCAAGAAATAAGTAATCTGTTTTCCCTACAAGGTAGTAATACAAATGCTTTGTCACCAGGACAAAGTTGTCGTAAGCATCTCTTCTTATTGGCAAATTGCCTTGCCTTCTGTTTCGCAAATTCAGAAGAAGAAGTTGCTAATTTGCATGCTTCGATAATCTTTTGTCTCAACGCGATGACATATTCGTAGGATGACTTTGTGTCATCGTCAATATTGTCAGATGTTATGAGATCGTGAAGCAACGACATAGGGCCACGCGGACGCGCGCCAAAGACGAGTTCAAAGGGAGAAAATCCTGTATGTTCATTGGGTACCTCTCTGTAAGCGAAGAGGGCCGCAGGTAAAACTCTGTCCCAGTCTTGAGGATGATCCTCAGTTATCTTCCCTAGTAAGTTTTTAAGTGTTCTATTAAGGCGTTCGACCATACCATTAGACATTGGATGGTAGATACTACTTAAAGATCTATCTATCTGCAGAGTAGACATTACTTGAGACATGGTATCTGATATTAGTTGGGTGCCATGGTCTGACAATATCTCTCCGGGGAACCCCAGACGAGAAAATATAAGCCAAAGAGCATCTGCAATATCAGCAGTAGTAATGCTCTTCAGAGGAATAGCCTCTGGCCAACGTGTGCACATATCAACACACGTCAAGATAAACTGATGTCCTCTGGCAGACTTGATCTTAAATGGACCAATAATGTCTATGGCCATTTTTTGAAACGGCCGAATAGGAATGTCCGCCGCCTGAATGGGTGCAGCATGCCGTGGACCTTTGGATTTAACTTCCTGACATACTTTACAAGATCGACAATAAATACGTATGTCCTTGTTTACCAATGGCCAAAAGAAAGCCGCAAGGACTCTTGACTTAGTACGGGAAAAACCCATGTGTCCAGCACACTGAGAGTCGTGAGCGTGCTGCAAAATTTTAACTCTCAAATTCTTGGGAACCAGGATTTGAGAATGACTTGACGTAATGGAGTCTTGAACCATACGTACAAGTACGCCATTCTTCTTTGTAATCCACGATTTACGACTTGTGTCTTTATTCGGATCACCTTTAGTTGCAAGAATGAAGAATTTCTTCAGAGTGGGATCATCTTCTTGCTGTTTTATAAACGAGTCACGAGAAATTACCAAGGGATCATCTTGGTTATGCACTTCATTATCTTCAGTAGATGAAGTTTGAGGCATATTAAGAGCCTGAGCTCTAGTGACTACAGCGTTAGCAATCTGCATGTTTTGCCTTTCCCACGCGGAAATTTGTTGCGGAGTGCATTCTTTGACTCCATGAATGCGACCGATGATGAGGTCAGCGATCGGATTCGGAAGAAGACATGCGTGTACATCTCCTGTAAAGAAAGGAGTAGCAATCCTAATGATAGCAGTAGAGTATTTCTCTAATGTGCCGCCAAATGTTACACATTTGACTACTTGTCCAGTGGCACGGGAAGGATCTACGAGTGACTGCCTAACACCAATTGTGGTGCATCCGAATCAAATAGCACAGAGACTGGATTGTTATTCACTAAACCCTTATGTAAGACAAGAGAACCTCTTCCATCATGCGCGACTGATGCAGGAAGAGCAGGAAGAGGATGGCCACAGCTTAAAGTAGACACTGTGGTTGGCTCAAATAATGTTTTGCATTGGGGGCACTGAGATGCTCTCCCAAAATCAAAAGCGGCACATGCCATATTACTAGCATCATTATTATCTTTACTCTGTTTATAGGCTTCATGGGACTCTTGTTGTGCAGAGTTTGCCTGAAAATGTGGTTTATGTCTTTTGTTTTGAGATCTACCTCGGTTATTATCACCTCTGTAGTTATTGTTACCTCTATTGTAACCCCTATTTGGGTTTGAGTCATAGTTCCCTTGGTTACCATTATCATATTCATTATAATGAGTATCTCTGTAATTATGATCTTGTTGACTCCAAGACGGATAACCCTGATAGTTTCTATAATTACTTCCTCTACGGAAATTCCTATAATTATGACCACCCCTGTGTCGAGAGCTATCAGCTCGTCTCCAGTTCTTTGAAGAAGAACCCTGAAATGATTGGTTACCTTGGTTTTGATAACTATTATGGTTACCTTTTTTATCAAATCTGTTTTGAGGTCCCTGAAATCTGTGTGAATAATTGGGATTGTATGGTGTTGCTGAAGCAACTGGCATACTCTCCTTAATCTTAGTGTTGCCAAAAGTCACGTCGGGGTGTGCAGTGACATATTGGGAACAATATTCTTCCATTTCCTTTAGAGATTTGGGTTTACGCTCATGTATAAATTCAAGGAATGGTTTGTTAACACATGACATAATCTTATCTCTGAGCAACAAATCCATAAGTCCTTCATACGTTTTTTCTGTTTTGGAAAGCTCAATCCAACGATCAACTGTGAGACGTGCCTTTGCAGTGAATTCTGAGAATTCTACACCTGTCTCAGGCACCATCGTCTTAAACAAAAGGCGATAGCCTTCCTCACTTAGCTGGTATTTTTTTATCAAAGCCGCCCTAATGACATCATAATTATCCTTATCTGCTTCTCCTACAAGGCATAATCTAGTCAGAGATTCACCTTTCAAGTTTTCTGCTAATTGATTAGCATATTGTGATTTATCCACATTATGTGTACGACATGAACGTTCAAATCTATCCAGCCAGAATGTAATATCGTCACTGGACTGATTGAACGGTGGAACCTTAACCTTGTAAGTAGAAGGTTTACCATTACCACTAGATGCCTGATTAACATTACTCATACTTGTCAATTTTAACTTTTCTAACTCAAATGCTAAAAGTTCTTTTTGGTGTTCATGTTCTCTCATTGCTTTTCTCTCTTCAGCAGCAGCAGCAGCTTTTCTCTCTTCCGCAGCAGCTTCATCTTTTCTTTTTTCTTTTTCCATTTCCATCTGGAATCTTTTTTCTTCAGTCTGTATCTGCAATTTCTTTTGTTCAGCTTCTCTTTCTAATCTTTTCTCTTCAGCCAGAGCTTTTCTCTCTTCTGCAGCTAATGCTTTGTCATATTGAGCAACTGCACATTCTTCTAATTGTTGACCAGTCTTATCAAGGGCTTTCCCTTGTATAATGAAGTATTCTAATGTAGACATGATGTCTAACAATAATACTAATTACTTGAAACAATAATAATACCACAAGTTCAATAATATAACTTGATTAATCAATACACTATCCCAATATCTGTGGGTCACAAGCCTTAATAAGGTCTTGTATAACAGTAATAATAATCAAGTACTGGTTTATACCATAATCCAAGTGCAGTGCACAAGCAATAGTGTCTTATGAAATATACCTATATAACATATGTCAACCAACAGCATACATAAAGTACAAATAGGACTGACAATACGAAAACGTTTGCAGAAATCAAATAAATCAAATAGGGAAATCAATGAAAATAATCACTGAATCTGCAAGGAATAACAACACAAATGACGTCACAGTATATGAATATAAATTGTGAATAGAACTGAAAGATAGAAAAGGGTAGACCAACAAATTACAAACAAATCAAAACAAAACTAAAGAACAAAGAAATATTACAAAAATAACAATAATTACAGTCTTCACAGCTAACACAAAAGCAACAGTTGTCGCAGCAAATTTCAATCAAGAAAATTGCACCTATAGAAAACGCCCACAACGGACCCTCTATGACGTGGGATATTCTGTTGTGAGGACACCGCCCAACCTAAACACAACCCGCTGACATATAAACTAATATACTATACAAACAAATAACATATAACATATAATCATAAATGCATATATCATGTGTGTAATATATAAAGCACTGTGTTGCAGATAGGATGCTCAGTTATACATTAAATAATGAAATGTGTTGGAAAGAGTTTCAGTTCATAAATATAATGGCACAGTTTCTGAATAAACAAAGTAAACTGCCACTTTAATCAATACTAGATTTTTGATTTAATCTATTACAATGTTCAACAATATGAGTATCAGAAGGTCCAACGATGAAATTTACGCACTTATGTTCAACAATACTGCAACAATAGAACAGTTTATGGCCTTCAAAGTATCATCTCTGTACTGTGAAACTCTGTAATGTCTAAGCGTAAAAATGTCAACAACGCTGACCTAGATACTGCATTCACTTGATAGGTCACGTGACAAAGTGTTGACAAAGAGCAAACTAATACTGCAAGTGTGTCGTATCAGCCACAGGAAACGGTCTGGTATCGGTAGTCTGTTGACTTCTCAACTTCTGCGAGGTCAAACCCAGAAAGCTGGCTCGCCAGTGTTAAATACGCTCTTTGTTGAATTCCACCAGAGTTAAATACTGTTTCTATATATACTGTTGAATGGTGTATAGATATGAAGTTGTATTGTTCCTTGTTCACACTGACATCAACTATTTACAGGACCACAGTGTTAAGAGGTATGGTGGTCTGTGGAAGCTCCAATGTTAAGACTTGTTGTTGGCCCCAGCGTTGCTCGTCAGAGTGGTTGTTAGGAATAGGAATATCAACTCGACCTACGCAGTGGTGTGTAGACATAGAGTGAGAGTATAATACGCGAATGATGAAAGAGTTCGAAGAGTTGATAAATGTTCTTTTTCTCACTCATGTATGGCTGGAAGTCATCGACGCCAACTGCTGTGTACTTTTTGTTACAGTTTAATTGGACGTACACATTCGACAGCACGGATACAGTGACAAATCACAGGTTGGCATAATACATCATGGTACAATTGATAAATGGTCTTGCAATGATACATGGGCACTCGTTGAATAATAGCACAATGGAATGTCAGTAGACAAGCACTCAGTATTGCCCATATATATATCATCTGAGTTTACTGACAAAGCACGTCAGTTTATAAACAATATTCAAGATGGCTTCTAGACCTAACCTCGTCTAGCGAAGATTCCTTTAAATAATGTTCAGCACATATTTTTCATATAATCATATTGAACCGCTAGTAATGGGTTCTCATCTGTAGCAGTGATCTCTGGACTCATCAAGCGATAATACGGGGCATCCCTTTTCTCTTCTTGAAAGTCACAAAATATTTGGATACAAGATGGCTTCTGTCGTGAGCTGTCACTCACTTTAGGATACAAACTGGAATCTGTATCAAAGTTAATCCTACATTAAATGTTCTCATTGCTCTGTAGATTCTATCATGATGCAATTGACTTCATCATACAATATGGTGCTGCTAGAAATGAATGTCATCTTCATCTAGTTAAATATTCCCTCAGACGTACAAATCGTGCGTCTGCCTATCGAAAACGATGGCTTCGTAAGAGAGTTCATAAGAAGTGCTTTTGTTACCTTGGTATCAGAAATATGATTCTGCCATTCCTTGGCAATAAGAATAAACACTGGGGTAAAGCATACACGATAGGTCTAGACGACTATCACTTTCCCCATAAATATTGAGATCACTTTTTCCGGCGACAAGCCGATACAGAAAACACGACAGCCCCCATCATCAGGGCGAAGCCAAAACACACCTCTCTAGCCACACATCCGCTGAACAGCCTTTGACCTTTCTAGCGACAAAGAACATATAGTTCGACTTAGATATGTAAAGATATACAGATATAAGACAGACTCGTCCTACCTAGACAAACAATACACATAAATTCAGGCCATAGATATTCTGAAGCAAGAACAATCTATTTCTACCCAAACAAAGAATAAATCGCAGTAAAACTGGATTCGTCCGCGGAGTTCGATCTGAGACTCCTTTCAAGGGGAAGTAACTCAATATTGACTTTTCCTTAAGCAAAAAAGTTTCTATTTTGTTTACAAAATATTTGCAAACATAACAAGCATACAAATGAATAATATTGCAAGATATCAAAGACTGCACATAACAGTCTTCTATTGCTTTTATTTATGCGGCCATTCCACTGCGGTCCTGAACCCAAAACAATTTTCTTTGTTGAATGATAGATTTCTTGCAAAGTCTTATATAAACGGGTTGTTTTGAATGGGAGAAAATTCTTTAACACAACAAGGTCCATTGTGACCCGGATTTTATGTTGATCCTCGCATCTGCTAGTAGGGCAAAATCTGCAACAAACAGGCGTCAACTTTGTCCGGACATTTCATAAAAACAGCTGAATGAACTGGTATAAATTTACCTTCGTCTGCGCTAAATCTGAAACAAACAGGCGTCAACTTTGTCGAGACAAGTCATTAAAAACAACTGAATGAATTGGTTTAAATTTACCTTCGTCAGCACTAAAAAAAAATATGGATACAATTTACTACAAAATACACACACACAAAAGTATGCGGATTATCGTAGAGCGTAATCAATGTATAGACAACACTGTTTCTTCCCTGCCACATTGAGGCACCAAGTGTGAGACAATACCGAGAAAATAAGGACGGTAAAAACAAGAAACAATATTCTGTATATTTGTGTTATTTATTTATATCATGCAAGTTAAAGAACATGACATGTGATAATACATATATAACTTAAAAACTGAGTACAACATTTACATGCCAGGAGATGTAACGATACGGTACACTATTCACAAGCAGGTGATATAACGATACAACATTCACAAGCAGGAAATATAACGAAACAATATTCACATGCCAGGAGATATAACGATACAACATTCACAAGCAGGAAAAATAACGATACAATATTCACATGCCAGGAGATATAACAATGTGTGGCCATTGGTGATGGTTGTCTACTAGAGGTGGACAAATAGAGACACTTAGCTGTGTCGAGACATTCGAAACAGTGGGTTAAAATGTGTCGACGCACTGTTTCGAAACAACGGCACAGCGGCTCTTTTGCCCGTATCGGGGAGAAAGAAGTCTCTTATAGACAGTACCGGGGCGGGTATACATGAACTGTGTGAGACACTTTCCTCTGTTTTTACTGTCGTGTGTGAAAATCTATGGCGTTTCGTGTGATCACAATTCAATACTTTTACACAAGTCTTCATTATGATGTAATAAAACGTAGATATGATGATAGCTGCAGTATATGGGAAAATAATAAAAAACAACAATAATAATAACAGTAATAATAACACATGATATCAAACTAGAGTAAGCTAGATTTGGTAGACAATGATTCAAATCCACACCGAGTACACATATCAGCAGAGCTAATAAAGTGTCCATTACATTTATACGAACACACGGACACTTTCAACTTTAACATAGCGCCTAAAACATTGACAACTGCAGCACTGACACAATTTCCAGTGTCTATAACTTCTCAGCAAAAATAATATCACTTGTAAAATCAAGTCATCATAACACATCCCTGAAAAATATGACATGTTTGATATTCCATACTAATGTTCCGAACGGTTGATTCAAATTTTACATAGGCTCAGACAGTGTGTCGCTGCTAAACAGCGAGGCAGACGAAACAAACAAGCAGGAAGTGTCGAATCGCTCGCTGTTTCGAAGCATCGAAGCAGTAGCCATCTCTAGTGCCTAGTCATACTTGAAGTTGACGAACTTTTGAATGATAAAATACCAGAACACACGTTACATTTTACTTTGTTGTCTTTGATCTTTACAAAATAATCCCAAACAGGGCTTCTCCCCGCCATAAATGAAGATTAAATGAGGTTGAACACAAATTTTAAACACTATTTTATGTATAAACAAAACACGTTTTCTTACGAGAGCGCCTGAAGTCAGGAATCAAGAGTACCGTAACATGCGTATAATGAGCGCTTGGATGAAATAGAACTATGGAACTGTTTCGAAACAGCAGACTACAAGTAAATTAACTGAAACAATGAGACATGAGTCGTGACACCCTAGTATGCAGATTTACTTATTCTCGTTAGTACAAATCTATGGTATTTCGTGTGACCACTGTTAAGAATTTTACACAGTCGTTTTCATTATGATGATATGCAAGGGGAATATGCTGACAGCTGCAGTAAAAGTGAAAAAAAAAAATAATAATAATAACAGTAATAATGACACATTATATCCCCATCGAGGCCAGCTCCTTGACGTGGAGATGGGGCTCAAGTACAGCCATCAGCGGCTGAAAAACCAAGATTGGCCAGGCCCTCCTACACTCGAGCAAGACCACAGTCTGCCCTAGCAAGTCAAGGTGCTGAAGACGGAGGCAACCAGCCAAGAGGCGCACCACAGCAATCAGGATGCCACGCACATGCGCTATGGAAGTATGCCTATATCTGCAAAACGTTATGGCACTCGCCCTGTGACGGACACCCAGGCAGGCGCAGTGCCGGGCCCTCTGCCTCGGAAGGGCCCAACCCCTACTACTGGGGGTCCTTCTCAATTGCCCCGTGGAGCCAGGAGGCATGAGAATAGAGCTACTGGCCAAGCAAAGAAAAGACCATTTAAAATAATGCACTGGAATGCTGAAGGCGTCAATAGTAAAAAAGACGGCTACAGCAAAAAATTAGAGCTCGAAAATATCTTGAATGAAGAGCAAGTAAATGTATGTTGCTTGCAAGAAACCCACCTCAACAAGGACATAGCCTTCAAAATCAGAGGCTACCAGTGCTACCGATCTGACCGAATAGACAGGCGAAAGGGTGGAATACTGACACTCGTGAGGAATAACATCAGTGCATGTCAGCTTGAAACATATATGGAGGGGGCGGAATACCAGATGCTTCATCTCAGGACAGAAAGTTCAGAATTCCACCTGCTCAACTACTACTGTCCGAGCGACCGCCCACTGGCACTAGATACAATCCCAGCAAAAGAAAGACTGATTGTATGCGGAGACTTCAACAGCCACTCACAGAGCTGGGGCTATGATCACATGGACAGGAGAGGTGAGGAGCTTGAAAACTGGCAGGATGACAATGGGCTTATCCTGATTAACCAGCCAATCGACCCACCAACCTTCTACTCGAGATCATGGCACACCACCTCTACACCAGACCTGGCATTCCACTCACCCAGCCTGGAGTGGAACACCACACGCGTTGTAGGGAAACAACTTGGAGGCAGCGACCACCGGCCAGTCTTCCTAATTGTGGAAAATGAACTTGTCAAGGAGAGCAGCACTCTCTCTAGGTGGAACTACAAGAAGGCAGACTGGACAATGTACCAGCACCGTACTAGTATACTGGCTAGAGATCTGACTGTAGACAAAGACATCAATAAGCTAGTCGATGAATTCAGCAGATGCATATTACAGGCTGCTCGTGAAACAATACCTAGAGGGGCTCGTAAGCACTACAAACCATATTGGAATAGTGAACTAGAGCAGCTGCACAACGACGTGGAAACATCTCGAAAGCAGGCAGAGACCAGTCCATGCCAAGAACACCACAATAACTACCAGCAAGCTAAGGCCAAATTTCAAAGGGCCAAGTTGCAGGCCAGGCGAAGAAGCTGGAAGGAGAAAACAGAGTCCTTGAACTTCGAAAGAGATACGAGGAAACTGTGGAAGCTGGTAAAACAACTTAACGATGAAGGTACAGAGAGAAACTCAAGGATTGCTCTGTACAAAGATGGAAACATCCTCATGGGAAAACAGGCAGCTGATCACTTTGCAGACTCCTTTGCTAAAGACAACAACATCGAAGTTAGCCCAGAGAAGCAACAGGAGACTCGTGAGAAACAACAATACGCAGGACGAGATGGAACCATACCTGAAGTTATGGAGGCACCAATCACATTCAGAGAACTGGAGCTTGCAATATCCAAATTGAAAATGTGAAAGTCGCCAGGAGTTGATGGAGTGTCCAATGAAATGATTAAGAACTTGGGAACCGCAGCAAAAACAACGCTGCTGCAGATCTTCAATATCTGTTGGAACTCAGGCAGAGTTCCACAGACCTGGAGGGAAGCAATCATGATACCACTCCTAAAACCAGGAAAAGACAGTTCCACTGCCTCCAGCTACAGACCAATCAGCCTTACAAGCTGCCTCTGCAAAACAATGGAACGTATCATCAACCTCAGGCTACAGTGGTACCTTGAAAGTGAAAACCTTCTTGTACCACAGCAGGCAGGCTTTAGGCAGTGTTATT
The DNA here is from genome assembly GCA_024509875.1 of Oreohelix idahoensis. Classification (NCBI taxonomy): domain Eukaryota; kingdom Metazoa; phylum Mollusca; class Gastropoda; order Stylommatophora; family Oreohelicidae; genus Oreohelix; species Oreohelix idahoensis. Next base: position 27,495 of record JAMPIV010022554.1, read on the forward strand.
CCACCGAAGATCAGGCAACTTACCTTTCCCAAGAGATTGAGGATGCGTTCCAAGATAAGAAACTGGTACTAGCAGCATGGATAGATCTAAGGAAAGCATTTGACAAGGTTTGGAAAGAAGGGCTTCTGAAGAAACTGAGAAATTGTAGAGTGAATGGTAAGATGTACAAATGGGTGAAAGCATACCTGCATAACAGAAGAGCCCGAGTACAACTAGATGGCCTCAAGAGTAAGAAAATTCTACTGCGTCATGGCGTCCCTCAGGGAGGGGTTCTGTCCCCCACACTTTTCCTAGTCTACATCAACGACCTGGTTGCTGAACTACCACATGGAATGAAAGTGGCAATGTACGCTGATGACCTGGTAATATGGTGCACAGATGAGCATGCAACAGTGGCCACCAAACTGCTACAAAGAGCTATAGATGCCTTAACCTCATGGGCAAATAGATGGTGTGTCAGCATCAATACAGACAAGTGCAGCACTAGGCTCTTCACCCTCTCTCCCAAACAAAAAGCTGGTGTCATCAAGATAAACGAAGAGCTCCTGAGAGAAGATAAACAACCCACCTATCTCGGAGTTACATTCGATGATAGGCTGACATGGAAGCAGCACATCAACAAAGCAGCAACAAAGGCCAGGAGGAAGTTAGCCATCCTGAGAAAACTAAATGGAACCACATGGGGAGCCAGCGGGAAAATACTTAGTAAAGTTTACCAGCAGGGCATACGACCACACCTGGAATATGGGTCAGCTGCGTGGTGCCCAGCATCAAACACCACATTACAAGAACTAGATAAGGTGCAAAACCAGGCGCTTAGGGTCATCACGGGGGCAATGAAATCAACGCCTATAGTGAAGATGGAGAAAATGGGGAGGATACAAGCACTGAGAGAACGCAGAGACACGAAAGTGCTAACACAGGCAGAAAAGTTCCTCTGTATGCCGAGCCATCCAATGAAGGACGGATTCCAAAACCTAGCAATGGGGCGACTGAAAAGAAGCAGCTTTATCCACCAGGCCAAACGATTACGTAGACAAACCTCAGACCTGCCTGAAGTTAACAGCCCCCTAAAGTCTGTGCCAGAACAAACCCCTTGGAGAGAGGAGCATGGGCTACCAGTACACATCCACACAAAAGTGAAAGGAATATTCGACAGGGATGAACAGAACAGCGTGCAACGTAGGACAGTCACTCTCAGTTTCCTGAATGATGAATACCCACAGGACCTCTGGGTCCGAGTATACACGGATGGGTCAGCACAGAATGCAGTAAAGAATGGAGGAGCAGGAGTGTACATAGAATACCCAAACAACACTAGGGATACTGTCAGAGTACCAACGGGGAAATTCTGTAACAACTATGATGCAGAAGTCCAGGCAATCAAGGTGGCAACTGAGAAACTATTGAACACCAATCTCGGTCCACAGCCTGTAGTATTCCTGACAGATGCAAGATCAGCACTCCAAGCACTTCAGTCCAGAAAATTGCCAGGCATACAAGCCCTACTTTCTGAACTGTGCAACCAGCGCAGGGTCACCATGCAGTGGATACCGTCTCATTGTGGAATACCAGGAAACGAGAGAGCAGATGGACTGGCTAAAGAAGGTGCTGCAGACGAGCAACCGGATGTACCAGTTACATACCATCAGAAGAAAAAGATGATCAAATCTATCAGAAAGCCACAAACACCAACGCAGGATGACTACCAAGCTATGAACAGATCAGAACAAATAGCCATTCTGCGCCTCAGAACAGGACACAACCGCCTCCGCAGCCACATGTATACAAAATTCAAGATTGGCAATTCAGCCATGTGTACATGTGGACAGGCACCCCAGACTGCGGAGCACGTACTTCAAGATTGCCCCGAATATGATATATTGAGGCAAACCCACTGGCCCAGAGAAACAACACTGGAAGCAAAACTATATGGACCTCTGTATGAACTACAAAAGACAGTGAAGTTTATACAAGAAACAACATTGCAGATATAGACAATATAGTTCAAGCGAACGAAAGAAGAAGAAGAAGAAGAAGACACATTATATAAAACTAGAATAGGTACAGTCAGCGACAATGATTCAACTCAAACCGAGCAGACACCTAATAGTAGTAAGCCTCTTTCAGTCCTGAGGAATTATTTAAAAAAAAAAGTATGACTTGTTTGATTTTCCATATTTTCTATGAACGCCTAATGACACATTTTTACAACGCCCACGAAGGTGAGACAATGATACAGCGTGCCTCTTTGCAAAACAGCGAAGCAGACGGGAACTGAAACTGCTGTTCGAAGCAGGCTATGTGTCGAATCTGCGTGAGACAGTGTGTCTCTGCAAAACAGACAGGACGTGACACTGTATCGACACCGCAAGAAGGCTGCGCATCGAATCGTTCGGGTAGCACACAGTTTCGACGCATTGTATCGACACATACACACAGTAGCCATCTCTATTGTCTACTATACCCTACTTCTACCTTGTGTTTATCGTACCGTATAGTAGGTTCGAATCTCTACCCTAAACAGTAGGCAGCGTTTAATTTGATGGTGTTAGGATAACCTCTTACTCACAGACGACCAACAGTTCACAATTGACAAGTGATGAATGATCTCAACAGTTGATGATTAACTTCCATCTGACAGCTGTAGTAGATTAACGTTGAACTTTATTTACATAAAGTAAAAGATACGAAATGATGCGCCCAACCTTCCCATGAGGCTGGCCAAACTTGTACAGCACAATTTTCGTTGATGATAAATTCATTTGATGCTCTCTCTCTCTCTCTCTCTCTCTCTCTTTCATTGTCTTAGTATCTCTATCTGTCCATCGTGGTTAGGGTGGTCATGACTTGAAAACTACTGCTGTCAATATTTTCTGCCATTCTAAACTCTTCATGTGTAAACATTGTCCTTTAAAAATGTTCTGATATATTTCTTCTGTTTCAGTTTATTTTCTGTTGTCTTTACTTGGTGTATCTTAGAGAAATCTGGCACTTTAGCGCCCCATGGAACATAGGTACTCAACAAAAAACATGAAGTTGCTAGATAACCATTTAAAGGCATGTCAGGCCAAGACAGAATGCTCGGGAAAGAAACTGCAGCTTATGGCCCCAACTCTACAATTTTCAGAATGTAGAGTCGGAGTAGTGGCTAAGAGGTATGGTGTCCACTTTGGATTCTAGAGGTACCGGGTTTGATTCGCAGTTGAGGGAATATAATTTATGGAAATTCTTTTTTTTTTCAGAACCAGTGGTCCTAATGATGTCATACTCCCCCCTGGTCTCCAGGGTAGTGACATCGGATGCAAGTTGCACACGTTAAAAACCCCCTGCAGTTGGAAATCGTAAAGAGCAGGTAATAAGGCCGCTGCCCATGGCAACATTTAAATATCAGAAACCAACCATCTACAAAAATATTTATAGAAAGCGATTTCTATATACACACATTGTGATTCTCGCTGGTGCTATGCAGTTCTTGCACTGTGCTGAGGTCCTCCCTGTGTGATCTAAGGGAGGAGATCGGAGCACTGATGAAGTTGTCTGCGTGCACTGAAGATAGTCCTTAAAACCAAACCAGAATAGCAGAAAAGCCACAGGAAAATCCTAGATCTACAGTCTAGATAATGACATGGATTTGTAACAGGTAGTGTCGGTAACGGAAATTCGGGTGCAAGTATATTGTTATGAGATTGACTTTTATAATTAGATTTTGTAGTCTAAGGGAAATAATCCATAATACATTCAGGAGGGGTCTTGAGTAGCGTTTTACGTCCCTTGAGAGACAAGTGCTGAGTCAAGTTTTTGTTCTGTTTTTGCTAAACTGAGTTGCCTACGTGATAACATTTCTCGTGCGGTGAAATAAATAGTGAGTTGTTTTCGATCTAGAAAGTTCGGAAATAGTTGTTGTTGTAAATTGTTGTTCAAAATTAAATCAGTCAGATTCGTAACACAATATCGTTTACAAGCAAGTTTGTTTGAGTTGTGTTAAAGTGATTTAGGAGTGGCAAGCTGAATTGAGAGTTATTTTCGGACGATATTCCAAGAGTTGTGGTTGATTTTTGTGGTGACAGAAATATGAAACTATCGTCTAGACGCTCAGTTGCTTCTACGCCACTATGACAGTTAGTTATATTTATTCTGTGGACAAGAATGTCAGTGTTGCCAGGACATGAAAATGTGTGCTTTTTTGAAACAAACCAGGTGCGTTGAACATTTACGAATCTATTACTAGTAGGGCAGAAAAGTAGACAAATTACTGACTAGCAAGCAGAATATTAGCTTGGGAAACCAATAACCCTGGTGGTAAGTCAGTTTCTCTTGGATACCCCAAGTAAAGATAACATAATAATAAGATGAAAAATAAGTATATCAGAACATTTTGAAGAACTATGTTTACGAATGAAGCATTTAGAAGGCAGATAAGCATTGACAGCTGTGGTTTTCAAGTCATGACCACTATAACTAATAAAAGACAGCTAGAATATACTGAAGCAGCAAAATCAACGAGAGAGCAAGGCATTGTATTAATAATTGATTTGAAATAGTTACTGTACTAGTTGGCCAAACCTCAAGGGAAGGTTGGGCACATCAATTCACATCTTTTACTTTATACGATGTAAATAAAGTGCAACGTTTATTTGCTACTGCTATCAGAGTGAAGTCAATCATCGATCATCGAGATCATTCATCACTTGTCACTTTTGAACTGTTTGTCGTCTGTGAGAAAGGAGTTAACCTAACACCATCAAACATACATACGCTGCCTACTGTTCAGGGTAGTGATACGAACCCACTATACGATAAAAACAAGGTAGAAGTAGGATATAGTAGACAACCATCACCAACGGCCACCTATACCCATTTGGTACCTAGGACTAGTCCACAGTCAAACTTTTATTTCTACGACCACAGATTCATCAACTTGGCATTCGCTGCGAAAGTGCGACAAGTTTTGCATTCCTTGTTAAACAACAACAACAAAAATACACAACTCTACGCTAGATGCCGGAACTAGTATTAGTTCTATTCTGAAGCAAGTATTCTATAGCCGACAATTCACAACTGTGTTAGAGACTCCACTATTCTCTCGTTCTTTATCAGCAGTACTAATCCCTCCTAGAAAACCTGTTTCTCACCTGATTCAAATAAATTCACTAGACTGGAAAATCAGTACTTAAAATAGTTCCTCATTTATAATTACAGACGTCTTCACAGGTCAACAACGTTTTCTGTCGGCTTTCTTAAGATTTGTCACAGGCCAGGCGTGAGATGAAAAACCGGTTTGACTTCATCTGATTCATTAAAAAGTAAACAAAAAATGTTGGCATAAATTTCCTTAAGTTGTGCATAAAAAGGACACAGAGATATAGGTCGCAAACTATTAAGTGGCTACATAAAAGGTGAATATTGGACACCTACTTGCATTTTGTCGTACACAAACTTTGGTAGCCTAGATTTAGACAGTTGAGATTGGACCACTACTGCAAGAAATAATCAGTCTCCTTCCCGTGGGTCTCTGGTGAGACAAAGAAGGGATAGATCTACTGCCCCGTCAGGCGTGTCGTAGAGAGACTGGCAACTTTATCATTAAAACAAGATGCTACAGAAACCACAGTTGTAAGACATGTAGATGCTTGGGGCAGGCGTCCTGCCAGGACAACCAGATGTAGTTGTGCTCCATACTTCATGCGTGAAAAGGCAAATTATCAAGATACCACTTTCTAAGAAATATATATCCTACCACACAGTCTGTAGGAGGTTATTAAGGAGGGTTGAGCATCCGAATGACTAAACAAACCTGCGTAAACTTTTTAAGTCAAAGAATTATCTAAAATAACATGGACACCTGATGGCACAAACCAGACAAACGTCAGTGGAACAAGATTTGAGGAGAAGACAATGGTATTGGATAGGTCACACACTGAACGAACGAATGAAATTTAATTTTAAAAGGTTAAGAATTGGGCGCGCAGGCCCATCTAACATTCTGCCCTTCCACTCTCACTTATCGTGCATACTATAACCTTTCATTCTCACATGTACGTTTAAGCATTTATTTAAAGCCATCCAACATTATAAAGCATACATTTACAAAATTAATTATGTATTTTTTTTTAAACAAACAAGAAAGTAATGAAGAAAAAAAACCAAACAAACAACAGAAGGAACAACAACAACAACAAAAATACAACAAACACAAAAATAAAAAAAACAAAAAGAAGAAAACTTTGAGGTGATGAATGATGAGAGTGAGATTGAGGAGATGGTGACTGATGAGGAAAATAATGATGAGGAGGAGGAAAATGATGATAATCTACAGGTGGAACTTATTGATAAGGATTCATTCATTCAGAGACAGAATGATGATGATTCCTTAAAGAAATTTGTTCAGGTTGCAAAATCAGATGATGTGATGGTGAATAATAATTCTATACATTGGTACACGTTAAAAAATGGAATTTTAATTAGAAATTTCCAAGATTCCACATCTGTGAGAAAACAGATTATGGTACCAGCTTGTTTTCGCCCATTCGTTTTATGACAGGCTCACGATATTAATTGTGCAGGTCATTTGGGGATTGCTAAAACAAAACAGAGGGTTTTGTCGCATTTTTTTGGGCCTGGTGTGACAAAAGATGTGAAAGCTTTTTGTCGCACATGCAAAGTTTGCCAAGGTGTGGCAACAAAAAGGCCCAAACAAAATGCGCCTATCCAGGCATCAGATATATCATTGCATCCGTTCACAAAGATGGCTATTGACCTTATTGGTCCATTAAAGGTCATGTCAGCTAGAGGTCAACAATATGTGCTGACCTGCATTGATATGTGCACACGCTGGCAGGAGGCGATACCTCTTAAAACCCAATTTTTCAGAAATTACCTCAGTTCTGTCTTCGTTATTGAAAAAGATCTCGCCAAACAAAATTGTTTGGACACATGTTTGTGAAGTTGCTTTAAATGCATTGAAATTAAATTGTTCAAAGTCACTAATTTTGAGATTACCTGACGCTTGATTTCCATTCACCCTCAGAGTAGACGCCTCTGGAACAGGAATCGGTGGAATGCTTATGCAAAAATTTGAAGGGTGCATGCATCCAATCCTATATGTCAGCAGAAAACTGTCTTCAACAGAACAAAAGTACCCCATTATGGAGAGAGAGAGTTGCTAACGATAGTCTTCTATCACGCTGCATAAAGGATCCTATATTACCAATCAACACTATGAATGCAGGTGACTTATAATATGAAACTAACCTATGAACTGACTTCATGATATGGTGATACGTTGACTAATACAGTTATAATGAAGTGTTGGTTTGATTCTACTACGGTTGGACAAAAAGTCCAAGAATGGAAGATACTATAACATACTATAAGCTACCAATACTAAGGACTACTTGTCATTTTCTCATTTTACAGAAAAAATTCTGCAGTGATGTGATGGTATTCATACGATTAATTGGTTCACATGGCACATTATGATGATGAATACTGAAATGCTCAAGATGATGTCATATCTCTTTCACCTCAGCACATTACGTACATATATTGTGCCTTATTGATAGTGCTCATATACAATCTAACAGCTTATGCACACAAAGTATGTGGAATGTTGAAAATACTGTGACTTATGGATATACCTCTTATGGACATGTATTGTCATTTTTTATTGGAAAACCGACGTCTACAAATAAAGGGACATAACTCTAGAATAATTTGCATAATCAAGGGAAGTAACAAAAACATTTCCTATCTGATGGTTTTTCGATTCACAATGTATTTGGATATTAACATTTGCATTCGTTCAAACATACTAATGCATGGAAGTCAATCATGGATTTATTTGAACATACTTCAATAGACTATGTGGGTAATTTGATTAATGACTATATTACCATTACACTACACATGTATGTACTGTGCTTAAAATTGAGTGTTATTTAATGTTAATTTGCCAGACTTGGTTTGATCTTTGATACAAATCATTTTTACACTCACACTATATTTGAATCTATATATGGCTAATATGCCATACTATTATCAAGTCGTACAACACACAGACATAGTATTAACTATTGCTCACACAAGTGTGTTAGATACAATATTACATTGGTTCTCTTAACATCACTGTTATGTTGATGACATGTACTTTACAGGTACACATACTTTTAATCTTTTAACTCATGGGATTGCATTCAGTAGCTTTCTTAGTTGATTGTCTGCCTCATTTCATCTATTGCTTCTATTACATAATGGTATTAATTTTAATGCTTTGCATTATAACTATTAATTAATATGATATTAATTTACTTCTGGTACGGGACTTGACAAATAGGTGTTTTTTTGATGGTGTGAGGTATGAGAGTGCATGGATTGCTAACATCGTGTTTTATTATGTTGGGTGTTCTTAGTATGGTCATCTCACTTTGCTGTTAAAACGATTTATGTCCTTTGTAGTCAATGGCTTTAGTATCTTTTGCTAATCTCCACACATTGGGTGTTTAATTGCTTACTTAGTGGAACAAACACCCATGTGTTACCAGGGCCTGAAAGGGGAGTGAAGAATAGTAACACTGTTCACTCCCATGCAATTCATAGAAAGCGACTAAGGAGGGTTGAGCATGGCACTGGTTACCCCATCCTGTAAAAAAAAATTTAAACTACAAAAAACTTCAACAAACATGGACAAGTCAATTCACGAAAATAAAACACAGCCATCCAAGACATGGGAAGGTCCTTTTGCAGGGAGGCGTATGATGCAACACAGAGAAAGCCAAAAAGAGTCTGTGTTACTGACTAACCTTTTTTCTTCTAGGAGAACTTCCAGATTTGGCACTTGGAATGTTCGGACATTAAACAAACAAGGGAAAGTGGCACAAGTAGCAGCAGAAATGAGGGAATATAAAATTGAGGTTCCGGGAATTTGTGAAACAAAGTGGAAGGGGGTAGACAAGAAGAAACTCATCACAGGGGAATTGGTGCTGTCCTCAGGACATGTAGACGAAAGTTCACTCCACAGTGAAGGGGTAGCTCTTATGATATCTATAGAAGCACAGAAAGCACTCATTGAATGGGAAGCCGTTGGACCCAGAATAATAACAGCTACTTTTAAAACAGCTAAAAAGAAAATAAATGTAAATGTCATCCAATGTTATGCACCAACTAATGACAAAGAAGAGTCTGTGAAAGAAGCATTTTATACTAGACAACAAGAAATTATGGAAAAAGTTTCAACAAAGGATTCATATTTGTTTATTATCGGTAGTCCTTGGTAACAGGAAGTTATGTCACTACCTTGAGGTTGAGTTAGCAGAACATACAGTCGGTATCGCCAAACGTGTACGATTGTCTGCTAGGGTCTTCTGTGTGTTTCATTGTGGAAGGTGTACGTGTGTTTCTGAGCTCCTGAGAATTATAGTATTTCATTAACATGTTCCTATGTATTCCATCACTGGATCATCCATATACCTCCATGTGATGATGCCAGTATATTTGTAAAAGGAATTATGAATGCTGGAAAGAATGTGAGTTGAACAATATTAAAATGTATAAATCTGTCAAGGATAGTGTGCTAGCTATAGACGGAACAGAGCTAGACTGAAGATGATATATTTAACGGCAAAATATATATATATGCATGTCAAGATTATCGAATGGAGCAATGTCCAGTACAATAAACTATGTTGTATATTGTCCACACTGCTTTTGTGGTGACATTTACGAGTTCGTGTTACAGGGCTGTGTGCATGGTCTACTAACGTTACCCCTAGTTGAACATTGGCCAGAGTAGCGAAGAATCCACTCCGAATATACAAATACTTATCAAAAGACACACAACAGTACCATTATTTAGACAAACTATATCAACCAGGTCAAAAACCTTAAATGTCACCATTGTCCTGGTCACCCATTATGGAGCATAGAGCCACCACTACAGGAAGCTTACACTAAACATTCACAAGCTCTTACTGTGATGGTATCTGCAGCTATTTGTTTGACATGCTGATGTCTCCAGCCTCATGATAAACCTTATAAAAGTGCCTTGTACAACATCCTGAGGGAGCAATATTTCTTTGTCTCATCAGAGATCCCAGAAACTACAAGAGGCCTTATAATAGTGCCTTGTGCAACATCCTGAAATTTGTATGTATTCTTTTATGACTTTGTAGATTACCACTCACAGTAAATGTTGCTCCAAAAACATCACATTTGTGAGGCTTCTCTCCTGTATGTCTTCTTTTATGTTTATGTAGATTACAGCTGTGAGTAAATGCTGCACCACAAACATCACACTTGTAAGGCTTCTCTCCTGTATGTATTCTTTTATGACTTTGCAGACAACCACTCTGAGTAAATGCTACTCCACAAACATCATACTTGTAAGGCTTCTCTCCTGTATGTCTTCTTTTATGTTTGTGAAGACTCCAGCTCCGAGCAAATGCTACTCCACAAATATCACATTTATAAGGCTTCTCTCCTGTATGAATTCTTTTATGCCTTTGTAGACTAACACTCTCAGCAAATGCTGCTCCACAAACATCAAACATAAAAGGCTTCTCTCCTGTATGTATTATTTTATGACTTTGTAGATGGTTTGTCCAAGTAAATGCTGCTCCACAAATATCACACTTGTAAGGCTTCTCTTCTGTATGTATTCTTTTATGACTTTGAAGATTACTGCTGTAAGTAAATGCTGCACCACAAACGTCACACTTGTGAGGCTTCTTTCCTGTATGTAATATTTTATGACTTTCTAGGTGACCTGTCTGAGTAAATGCTGCTCCACAAACATCACACTTGTAAGGCTTCTCTCCTGTATGTATTCTTTTATGCCTTTGTAGATGGCTTGTCTGAGTAAATGCTGCTCCACAAATATCACACTTGTAAGGCTTCTCTCCTTATGTATTCTTTTATGATCTCGTAGATTACCACTGACAGTAAATGCTGCTCCACAAACATCACACTTGTAAGGCTTCTCTCCTGTATGTATTCTTTTATGTTTGTGAAGACTACTGCTCAGAGCAAATGCTGCTTCACAAACTTCACACTTGTAAGGCTTCTCTCCTGTATGTTTTCTTTTATGACTTTGTAGACCACCGCCCTGAGTAAATGCCGCTCCACAAACATCACACATGTAAGGCTTTTCTCCTGTATGTCTTCTTTTATGTTTGTGAAGACTACGGCTCCGAGCAAATGCTGCTCCACAAATATCACACTTATAAGATATCTCTCCTGTATGTATTATTTTATGACTTTGTAGGTGACCTGTTAGAGTAAATGTTGCTTCACAAACATCACACTTATAAGGCTTCTTTCCTGTATGTATTCCTTTATGACTTTGTAGATGACTGCTTTGAGTAAATGCTGCACCACAAATGTCACACTTGTAAGGCTTCTCTCCTGTATGTATTCTTTTATGACTTTGTAGATGACTGCTGTAAGTAAATGCTGCACCACAAATGTCACACTTGAATGGCTTCTCACCTGTATGTATTTTTTTATGACTTTGTAGACTACCACTCACAGTAAATGCTGCTCCACAAACATCACACTTGTGAAGCTTCTCTCCTGTATGTATTCTTTTATGTTTGTGTACACTACTGCTCAGAGTAAATGCTGCACCACAAACATCACACTTGAAAGGCTTCTCTTCTGTATGTATTATTATATGACTTTGTAGGTTCCACTTCTGAGTAAATGCTGCTCCACAAACATCACACTTGTAAAGCTTCTCTCCTGTATGTATTCTTTTATGACTTTGTAGGTGGCTGGTCTGAATAAATGATACTCTACAAACATCACACTTGTAAGGCTTCTCTCCTGTATGTCTTCTTTTATGTGTTTGTAGATTACTGCTGTGAGTAAATGCTGCACCACAAACATCACACTTGTAAAGCTTCTCTCCTGTATGTATTTTTTTATGTTTGTGAAGACTACTGCTCAGAGAAAATGCTGTTCCACAAACTTCACACTTGTAAGGCTTCTCTCCTGTATGTTCTCTTTTATGTTTTTGTAGATTACTGCTTTGAGTAAATGCTGCACCACAAACGTCACACTTGTAAGGCTTCTCTCCTTTATGCATTATTTTATGTTTGTGTACACTACTGCTCAGAGTAAATGCTGCACCACAAACATCACACTTGAAAGGCTTCTCTTCTGTATGTATTATTATATGACTTTGTAGGTTCCACTTCTGAGTAAATGCTGCTCCACAAACATCACACTTGTAAAGCTTCTCTCCTGTATGTATTCTTTTATGACTTTGTAGGTGGCTGGTCTGAATAAATGATACTCCACAAACATCACACTTGTAAGGCTTCTCTCCTGTATGTCTTCTTTTATGTGTTTGTAGATTACTGCTGTGAGTAAATGCTGCACCACAAACATCACACTTGTAAAGCTTCTCTCCTGTATGTATTTTTTTATGTTTGTGAAGACTACTGCTCAGAGAAAATGCTGTTCCACAAACTTCACACTTGTAAGGCTTCTCTCCTGTATGTTCTCTTTTATGTTTTTGTAGATTACTGCTTTGAGTAAATGCTGCACCACAAACGTCACACTTGTAAGGCTTCTCTCCTTTATGCATTATTTTATGTTTGTGTACACTACTGCTCAGAGTAAATGCTGCACCACAAACATCACACTTAAAAGGCTTTTCTCCTGTATGTATTATTTTATGACTTTGTAGACAACCACTCTCAGTAAATGCTGCACCACAAACATTACACCTGTAAGGCTGCTCTCCTGTATGTATTCTTTTATGTTGTTGTAGGTTATCTTTTACAGTGAATGATGCAACATTAATGTCGAACTTGTAGGACTTGTCTTTCTCTATTTTCTTGTGAGACTGAGTGCTTAAATCACTGCAAGCAGCAACAGCTCTGCCAGTCACACAAAGCTGAACATTTATCTCACTGGCAGAAAATGGTTTACTACAATTTATGTTACAGACTTGATTTTTACAAACTGATGTATTACTATGTAGGTTGTCAAACATTGTAGCTGTCCTTTCCTGACTGTTGATGAGGTTCACTGATGCTTCAGTACAAGTGAGTCTCAGGTTGATGCTATATTCTCTTGCTACATCAGTAGAAGTGGCATCTCCAATCTTATTCACTGCTTCATTCATGTTATTTAGACTGTATTGTGGTAACACATTCTGAAGATCACTGCATTTATTATCTAACTCCCAGCGTCCATCTCTGTGTACTGTTGTCATATGCTTATCCAGGACATCAAGTTGGAAGAAATGAGTGTTGCACAGGTGACAAGAATAAACACCTGTAATAATAAAAATAATGAGCAAAGATAAATAATGAATTGCATGTCTTATATGTTTAGTTAAAGTTTGTTAGCAAAATATAGTAAACAGACTCATAAGCTTAATTTCCTGATAATTATGTGATTGTAATTCAGGATCGATATCATTGCAATCCAGGCAAACCCATTGGTGCTAAGTCTTCCTCAGCAAATGTTGAAGTGTGGAATGCTTACTGTACTGTAGCATCCTGAACTGTATACATGTCATACATACTAGTCTTATGTTTGATGCCACATTCCAGCTATCTTAGCCTTGATGATTCGTCTTTCGCAGTGTTGTTTTCTAACAGATGTCCTCAGTATCTCTCCCTTGTGCTGGACCAGTATCCCCACTTTGTAAATAGATTTCATTCTCTAAGAAAGTCCCACTCCCTGCTTAGTATTAAATGTTATACGGTGCAGATATTTAAATCATGTAAACTTATGTAACCAAAATATGAATTTAAAATAATAACATTGCTATTATATATACCTTTCTCATCTCCAAATAAGCATAACTGTTGTTGACTTTCTGGCATGTCCAAGAAGTCAGTATACTGTATCTCAGTTTTAGCACAGATGTTGTCACAATCAGCCTGAAACAAATTTTGATAAATCCAGGCATTTATGACACATCATCATTACCATTTCTAGCTCCCTAAACAGCCTAGGTCTTCAAAAAATGTATGCCAACTCCTCTTGTTGTATACTATCAGCTCAAGGTGTCTCCATGACTGACTCATATCTTTGACTTTTGTATCCGGTTCTTTATTATGTGTGTTTTTGAGTCTCCCAAGAATCTTTTACCCTGGACTTTTCAGAATGCTATAAACTTAGCTATTTAATTGAACGGCCTTGACATTGGAGTTGACCATTGATATTTTTGTGTTGGACTTGATTTCTCTTTGCATTTATGACACTTGTAATACTTACTTACTTAACAGTTCCCCTTCTACCGTGAGGTGTACAGGTTTGGAAGAGAGAGCGCCAGACTATCTTCCTCCTGGCCCGGTTCCATTCTAGTCCTCAGTCCTTCAAAGATTGTCTAATGTTGTCCTTCCAGCAGACTCTGGGTCATCCTGGGGGTCTGGATCCCTGGCTCTTTGTTTCCCATGCTTGTCATGGTAGCCGATCTTCTCCCATTCTGCAGACATGGCCAAACCATCTTAGTTGGGACTGTTGTACTTGGGTCTGCAGGGGGTGGGATTTTAGGCCTTGACATATTGTCTGGTTGCGGACCATGTCTCTTCTTGTTACTTCAACCACCTTCCTCAGATACCTCATTTCTGAGGTTTGGATCTGGCTTTTATGGGTTGTAGTCATTGCCCATGACTCGCATTCATATGTCAAGACTGGGACATAGGTGGAGCGGTATACAGCCATCTTCGTTTTCTTACCAACCTCTTTCTTGCTGAGGAATCCTCGATTTATGGCCTGAAAAAGTCTCCCAGCTGCTGCTTTTCGTGTGGCCAACTCTTCTTTGATGCCTCCCTTTCGGTCTATAATAGCTCTGAGATATTTAAAGTGGTCGACCTGCTCCACTTGTAATACACAGTTTTTAAATGTATGGGAGATAACGTTTTTCTGCAATCATTTTCTCATTATTGCCATCACTCATGAACACATACAAAGACATATTCACATGCACATACACAAATGAACACATACATTTATGTATACATGCACAGACACATTCTCATGTACCATGTTATAAACACACATATACACAACTATACAGAGCACACAATTATTGTCTACATGAAATAAGACCTTATATGGGCACAGTGAACTTTCAAACACAAAAAAAACCATTTGAATTGTTTGTGTCAAAAATAAATAAAACATTGAAATAACAAACAAGCATGTCTAAAAAGGCCTCTTGTAGTTTCTGGGGTCTATGAAACTCAGGACAATAATTTGTTTTCTACATAGAAGTTACTTTCACTATTGCCTCCAGCTGGCAGGAAATAGTAGTGGACTTGAAAGCGGCAACCAAGGTGAAGTGGGTTAAATGCTTTGCACCAAACAACAGGAGGCTGATGCTTAGGAGTTATGACCCATGTGCCCCCCCCCCCCCAGACTGTAAAGGAGATTAAAGGGCTGAAACACTTGATCAATAGGGGAACACTTCTGATGATCAGATTGCCTCTTGTTGTATTGCTCTGTATAGTTTCCTATTATATCAGGCTTCTTGTAGTTTCTGGGATCTCTAATGAGACAAAGAAATATTGCTACCTCAGGATGTTGCACAAGGCCCTATTATAAGGCCTCCTGCAGTTTCTGGGATCTCTGATGAGACAAAGACATATTGCTCCTTCAGGATGTTGTACAAGACACTTTTATAAGGCTGATCATGAGGCTGGCAACATCATCGTGTCAAACAAATAGCTGCAGATACCATCACAGTGAGAGCTTGTGAATGTTTAGTGTAAGCTTCCTGTAGTAGTGGTTCTATCCTCCATAAAGGGTGACCAGGACAATGGTGACATAAGGTTTTTGACCTGTCTGATATAGTTTGTCTAAACAAAGGTATATACAACATATAAGGTTAATAAACAGTCTGATATAGTTTCTCTAAACAATGGTACATAAAACATATATGGTTAATTAACTGTCTGATATAGTTTATCTAAACAATGGTACCTACAACATATAAGGTTAATTAACTGTCTGATATAGTTTGTCTAAACAAAAGTACATCCAACACATCAGGTTACTTAACTGTCTGATTTAGTTTGTCTAAACAACAGTACATACAACATATAAGGTTAATTAACTGCCTGATATAGTTTGTCTAAACAATGCTACATAGAGCATATAAGGTTAATTAGCTGTATGATATAGTTTGTCTAGACAATGTTACATACAACATATAAGGTTAATTAACAGTCTGATATAGTTTGTCTAAATAATGGTATATACAACTTATAAGATTATTTAACTGTCTGATATAGTTTGTCTAAGCAATGGTACATACATCATAAGAGGGTAATTAACTGTCTGATTGTTAAAGAAGATTATAATGTATTTTACATGTTGACCACACTTAGTTTTGTTAACAGTTTAATCTATGCGGTAACAATTCTATCTGGGGCCAACATGATGTATTTTTGCACCATTATTAATTATAAAATGAACGCGATATAAGGTTTATGTCTCTAGGTGATGATGACGTATGCAGACCGTTAGTTCGAAGCCTTTCATTGTAAGACTCCATCAGAGTAAGACGTTGATGCTATCGCTCCCAAGTTATTTGAAGTTTAAACAGTTCTCCTACATGGCTTAAGGAATTGCAAAGGTCGCTACTGATATTTAAGAAGATGCCGAACTTAAGTATTCAAGTTCGATGATTTTTATGCAGAGGAATCTTTATGGGAGCAATCAATAATATTTATCTCCATATTCTGGTTTTCAATACTTGGGTGTTAACCGTTATCGGCACCTCTAGTAAATAGGCCAGGTATGAGACGATGTATCACGGACTGTAGGAGATTCAATATATGTATGTAATTCCACTTTGCCATGAACATTATTTTATGCTACGTCTAAATAAACATGCTGTTATCTATGGAACCATACAACAAGTTTTTGGAGGTCGCTTTATGATGTGATAGTTCTTGCACAAACCCATGTCATTCCACAAGATCTTATCAGCATGATGCTCAACATAGAGGTCAGTTATGAACTAAGAATCTTGATCAACTACACACACTATAATAACAAAACCCATTCGTAACAGAAGATTTCATGGTGTTCCAGTGATGGGGATTTCGATGTCAAAAACATTCGTTATCGGTTGAATTATGAAAGTGAAAGGACAGTGACTGAAGAAAAAAATTTTCAAGACCTCATACAAATTTTTTCACCATTTGGCCCAATTTGCATAATTGGAGTTAGAATGAGCATGTCAGCCGGTTGGCGATGCAAACGTCAAAACATTATCAAAATGTCAGCTGCTCAAGTTATTTCTAAAACCCATTACCAGATGTCCTATTGCAAGTCTGCCATGGCCTTCTACTAATCTACGGGACTTCTATTTGTTATGCCTGAAGGGTCAGCAAGTTTCAAGCCATCAGTCTGCCTCCAAGCGAAGCCTTCTATGGTGTATACTGGCGTTGGCGAGGATTGTTCAGCTGTTTAAGCTAAGTAACCTGTCTGTGCATAAATTTTTTACCAGGTTACTGTTGGCAGACCCTATCGTAATTTCTACCTTTTATGTCTGTTATATGCATATTTATGTCTGTTGTTTTCTCTTCATGGGCAGTTGGCGGGAACTTTGTATCTACAATATCTCTGAGGATGATCGTTGATTCAAAGTCGTTCTGTTGGGCCATTTTGAACATTTTCATTTGAGCAGAAGGTCTGACTTGAGTAAACTCATCAAATATTCTGTCTGCTCCTGGATTTGTTCAATAATATATGTTTAGCTGTAACGTTTTGTTTATCTATATTGTATTTTCATTGGTTTCAGTTCCATTTTTCTTAGTTGTGTCATCATTTGTTAACAATTTGTAGGTCTAACCTTGCTATCGTTTAGTTTTTTTACAAATCAGCTGTCTGTATTGGGTCCTGTCTGTGTCTATTTTTAGATTTTTTTTTGCGGTAGATTGACCTAATTTGCTGTTTTCATATTGTTTCACTAGTATAATTTTATATGGTTATTACAAACGTTTTTCTCGTGTGTCGTTTGATCTTGTGGTGTGATATTGTTCTGTATAGTACTTTGCTTTACTTTTCCTATTTCTTTTTCGTTCATGACATTATATTAATATTGTTTGCATAGTGATTTATGCAAATATTGTATGATAGCAATAATTATTGCTTGCAGTGCGTTATTAGGCCACTAGCCACTATTTTTTCGACTGAGTAAGGCACAGCATTAATAATAATAGCCACAATTTTTGTGTTTACAGGGGATTGTAAAGCAACTTGCCATTTATCTAACTGACGAAGTTAGTCACAGTAGTAATTAACATGGCTACGCTAGAATCTTGTATGATAATTGGACAAGAATTTAGTTATAAAGGTGAAGCATTAAAAGAATTTGCCATGGCTGAGTTAGCTAAAGCAAAACAAGAATTAGAGGAACAGAAAGCATTTGAAGAAAGAAGACATCTCCAAGATACAGAATTAGAAGAGAAAAGACATGTTGAAGAAGAGAAAAGACTGGTTGCAGAAAAGGAAAAAATGCAACATGAAAAGGAGATGGAAGAGAAGAAGGCCTCTACATTAGCACATGAAAAAGAGTTGATGCTTCTTCATTTAGAGGAATTAAAATTAAGAGTTCATAACTGGAAATAATAGTAACAATGGTGATTCAAACATTGCTACTTCTGCAGTTAACAATAAGGGTAATGATAGGTTTAAATTACCAATATTTAACCAAACTTTTGATGACGTGTCATGATTCCTTTCACGTTATGAAAGTGTATGTATCGCACATAAACTAGACAAGTCATTATTGGTTGCTAAACTTATGGAATTTTTAGTTGGAGAACCTATGACTGCCATTAACACAATGGATGAGTCAGTTAAAAACGACTATGATGCTGCTAGAGCAGCACTATTAAAATGTTTTCAACTTGATGAAGAAGGATATCGGGTGAAATTTAAGACAATGATTCCTGAAACTGGGAAGGACTTCTCAGAATTTATCGCTGCCATACGACTTACTCTTAATAGATGGGTTCAACTCTCATGAATTGAGAAATCATATGATAAACTTATGGATCTATTGCTAAGGGATAAGGTGTTATCCTCAGTAAGCAGGCCATTTTGGTCTTTCTTGCAGGAATGCAAGCCATCAAATCTATTGTCTATGGAAGAAATAGCAAAACAATACTGCAACGCACATCCGGGTGCATGTATTAGTAACAGCCAAATAAAAGATTCTCTCCCAGTTGCTTCAGCTACAACTTGGAACAACAATGTTAGAGCCAGATCTCAGAGCCTAGACAGGAATTTCATGCCTAGGAGATATAATGAAAACAATTATACTAGAAATGGTAGCTTTAACAAGAATGATAACTTTAATAGAGGTCAACAACAATTTCGGAACCAGTCACCTCAATACAGAAATAACAACAATTTCCAAGGTTCCAATTGGAGAAAACCAAATAATTTTTTCCCTCAAAATAATAATTGGAGTAATAGTAATCAACATTACTGAAATAGGAATAATATTCAAAACTTTAGAAATCAGGGTAATTCTGTTAATCGCCAGAGGCAACGATCTTGTTCACGTGGCCCGACGAGGTCTGAACATAATGCAGGGGCGGCACTTATTGGTGGTGCACCTGTAGGTAATCAGGAATTGAATAACCAGGTTCACTCAGCTGCATGTTGCTCATTTGATTTTGATGTTGCTTCTCATTGACAGGAATGTCTAACTTTATTTCAGAAAGACAGTACTATAGTTCTGAAGTGCGGACATCCTCTTCCTGCAGTTAGTCTATCAGCCCATGATGGCACCGGTACTCTATTATTCCACAGAGGATTTGTGAATGGTACCCAAGTATCTGTACTCAGGGATTTGGGGTCAATGACAGTTGGAATTAGACAGTCGATTGAACACCCTTCATGTTCTACAGGAAATTGTGTAAAATGTATCAGATTTGGGGGAACAATTGAATTTTATCCCACAGCTATTGTTGATATTCATAACCCATTTTTCAGGGAAAGTCAAAGTATGCTTATTAAATAACCCAGTCGCTGATCCCATGGTAAGTCGCATCCATGGGAGCAAGGACTGCTCACCAGAAGAAATTGAAGAGTGGGAGAAAAATAAATTGTTGACTGCCAATGCAGTTACTACATGTTCCTAGTACATTCAGTTATAGACAGAGTGTCTTTTGCCAAACTCCAAAGAGAGGATAACTCCTTAAAAATTTTTTTGCTCTGGTCAAAAATAATGATGATGTTGACTTAAATGAAAGTCGTAAACATTGGTTTACTGTTAAAGGTGAAATATTAGTGAGAAACTTTGTTGATAACTCTAATATCAAACACCAAGTTATGGGGCCTCTTAAACTTTGCCCACACATATTATGACATGCACATGACTCACATTGTGCGGGTCATATGGGATACACTCGAACACGTTCCAGAGTGTTATCTTCTTTCTTTTGGCCAGGTGTTTCCAGGGACGTTTCATTATATGTACGTTCATGCATTACCGGCCAAGAAGTTAAATCTTGAGGAGCGTTCCATGTATCTCCGATTCAAGCATGTGATATATCTATTCGATCTTTTGGTAAGATGGCCGTTGATATTATCGGTCCTCTATCTGTTACTTCTGCTAGATGTCACAAATATGTCCTCACATGCATTGATTTGTGCACTCGATGGCCAGAGGCCATTCCTCTTAAACATACAAGTACCACTACCTCTGAGGTAGCTGATGCACTTTTACTGATTTTCTCAAGATTAGGTTTTCCTCGTAAACTTCTGTCTGATCATGGTTCACAATTTGTCTCTGAAACCAAGACATCAGTCATGAAGACACTTAAGATAGATAGATCCTTAAGTAGTATATATCACCCAATGAGCAATGGTTCTGTGGAGAGGCTCAACAGAACACTCAAGCAATTGTTACATAAGGTAACTGACAAATATCCTCAGGATTGGGACAGGGTCTTGCCGGCTGTACTTTTCGCTTATCGAGAAGTGACGCACGAGCAGACCGGATTTTACCCCTTTGAGCTTGTGTTTGGAGCTCCACCTCGAGATCCTATGGGTTTAATCAAGGATCTCCTTACTGACTCTGAGATGACTCAGGACACTCAGTCATCTTACGAGTATGTGATTAATCTTCGTTGAAAGATTGTCGACGCATGTCAGTTGGCTACAGCTTCATCAGAGGCTGCCAAACATAGATCATGTCTCTTTCTAAATAAAAATAGGCATTTACGTCAACTTTTTCCGGATTAAGAAGCTTTTGTATTGCTTCCTCGGAGGGATAATAAATTACTTATTGCTTGGAATGGCCCATTCAAAGTGATATCTCGTATTTCAGAGGTTGATTACGTAATCGATATTAAAGGTCAAAGAAAAATGTTCCACATTAATATGCTCAAAGAATTTCATACAAGACCTGAGCATTTACAGTCTATTTTCTATGACATTGATGATAATGTTGGTAGTTTTTGTCATTATTCTAGCTTATCTCTGATTCAGGAGGATGAATCTTCCTTCCCTGATATTCACATGTCTTTGCCTATACCTGATTTAGATTCTACAGAGTCTTGGCAAGATGTTGCTATTTCATCTTCTTTAACATCTCAACAAAATCGCCAGGTATCCAATCTACTATAATCTTTTTCTGATGTTCTTACTGACCTACCTGGTCGAACATCCATTATTTCACATGATATCATTCTTCAATCAATATCCTTTAGCTCCCCAAGGAGCATAGGCTTTCAACAAAAACATGCCAAGTCTTCCTGTCCTGTGCCATCTGCTCAAGCTCTTTCCATGTCCTCCTCATCATTTTCACCTCTGTCTCCAACTCTCTTCTCCATGTGTTTTTCAGTCTACCTCTGCCTCTCTTTCCTTGTTGATTCCAGAACAAGGACTGCCTTGTAATGCTATCAACAGGTTTCCTCAATGTGTGTCCTATTCATCACCAGCGTCTTCTTCTCAATTCTTGTTCCACTGGCACTTGTCTGGTTCTTGTCATCAATTCCACATTTGTGACTTTGTCATACCATTTCAGTCCTTCTATTCTATGCAAGCACCCGCTTATAAAAGTCTGTAGCTTTTTTGTTGTAGTTTTTGTTGTTATCCATGTCTCAGAGCCATACAATAGGAATGACTTCACATTTGAGTTGAAGATTCTTATTTTCATTTTGGACTTGATTTCTCTTGTTCTCCATATGTTTCCCAATGCAATGAAAGCTCCTCTTGCTTTCTGTATTCTTATTTTGATGTCACTGTCTGTCCCTCCAACTTTGTCTATATTACTTCCAAGATATGTGTAAGATTCTACATCTTTTAGTGGTGCTTCTTCAAGTTCAACCTTGTTATCATTTCTTGCATTTATTCTCATAATCTTTGTCTTTTCCCTGTGTATTTTCTGGCCCACTTGTTGTGACCTCTCATCGAGAATTTTCATTTTCTCTTGCATCTGATTAGGGTTATGGGACAGAAGAGCAAAGTCATCTGCAAAATCCAGATCATCAAGCTGTTTAGTCACATTCCACTGGATTCCATTTCTGTTGTGCGATGTCGATGTTTTCATAACCCAGTCTATTGCTAGTAAGAAAAGAAATGGAGACAAGAGGCATCCCTGTCTCACTCTCATTCTAATCCTAAATGGTTCTGTCAGTTGCCCTTCATGAAGAACTCTACATGTCATATCTTCATAGATCTTCTTTATTACGTTAATTATCTTCATGGGAACTCCATAATGCCTCATCAATTTCCAAAGCAATTCTCTGTCTACACTGTCAAATGCATTTTCATATTCCAGGAATCTGATGTATAGCGGTGAATTCCATTCCAGACTTTGTTCAACTATTTTTCTCAATGTGGCTATCTGGTCTGTACAGGATCTATTTTGTCAAAAACCTGCTTGTTGATCTCTCAGTTGCTTGTCTATGGACTCTTTTAATCTCTCCAGGATGATTCTGTTTAATACTTTTCCTGGCACTGATAGTAACATTATTCCTCTATAATTTGTGCACTCTTGTAAGTTTCCCTTCTTAGGCAACTTGACCAGATAACCTTCCTTCCATTCTGCTGGTATTTTCTCTCTCTCCCAGACTTTGCCAAGTAGTTTGTATGATATCTCTGTAGAGGTATCAATATCTGTTTTGATGGCATCTGCTGGAATGCAATCTGGACCAGCTGCTTTTCCATCTTTCAGAAGCTTTATGGCTTTCTTTATTTCTTCTCTACTTGGTCGTTCGCAGCTGATTGGTAGCTCCTCTTCTGCTGACTGGTTGTCTGGGGGATTAGTTGGAAATGGTCTATTGAGATGTTCCTCAAAATGTTCTGTCCATCTCTTCATTTGTTCTTGTATATTACTAAGCAATTTTCCATTCTTATCTTTTATTAGGCCATTTGCTGTCTTATATTTCCCTGTTAGATTCTTTGTGTTGTTGTACAGGTCCCTCATATTTCCTTTTGCTGCAGCTTCCTCTGCTTCCCTGGCCAAATCATCAATATATTTCATCTTATCTCTTTTGATGTTTCTTCTTACTTCTTTGTTTGCTTCTATGTACACTTCATGAGCCTTGGCTTTGGAGCTTCTGGTGTTGCTTCTGTTGAAATCTGCTTTCTTGTTTTTCCTGTCTTCTATTTTACTAATGGTTTCTGTTTGTTATTCATGCTTTGTGCTGATGTTCTCTTTTTCTCAGTACTTCTTCACATGTCTCGTTCCATATATTTTTTACTTGTTGCCAGTGGTCTTCCATATCTGTTTCATCTTCCAGCTGTTGCAGTACTTGGTATTTGTTTGATACTGTGATTGAAAATTTATTTCCTTTTTTTCCCCTGATTTCGTAGATATCCCACATTATACTGTTGTCTATAGCTATTTGCTGTTGTAAATTTCTTGAGTTTTACTGATGATATTCCTATCCGCCTACATCCTTATCCTGTTCCACTTCATTATCACAACAAAACAGCACTCAAGCTAGATCAGATGTTGAGTTTGGGAATTATTGAAAACAGTGGTTCTCCATATTCTTCACCATTAGTTATTGTCTGAAAAAAGGATAATAATATTAGGTTATGCATAGATTATCGCAAACTAAATGCTAAAACCATTTCAGATGCTGAACCACATTCACTGCTTGACGATTTACTATCTCGTCTATCCAATGCTAATCTATTCTCTAAAATAGATCTGTCTAAAGGTTATTGGCAGATTCCATTAACCGAACAAGCTAAACTGCTTACTGCGTTTTCGACTCCAAGTGGGTTATACCAGTGGAATGTCATGCCTTTCAGGCTCATGAATGCACCTGCCACCTACATTTGAATGATGCATACATTTTTGTCTCATAGATTTGATATCATAACTTACATTGATGATATCTGTTTGTTTAGTTCATCTTTTGAAGAACACTTCGTAGGACTTCGTTCTTTATTGGATACTCTTCGGTTACATAATCTTACTGCAAGGCCTACTAAAGTCCAGATTGCATTTAAGGAACTTACTTTTCTTGGTCATACTGTTGGTTCTGGTTGTCCTTAGACTATACTTCAAAATGTTTCCAAGATTCTTAACTTATCTATCCCTTCTACAAAGAAACAAGTTCGCAGTCTTCTGGGGTTGGTTCAATACTACAGTCGATTCATTCCTAACTTGTCAAATATCATGGCTGTACTGTCATCCCTATTACGCAAGGGAATGCCAATAAAGGTAAACTGGTCAGATGATTGCCAGATAGCGTTTAATAAAATTTTACATATTTTTTCTTCACCTCTTATTTTGAGGTTGCCTGATATTACAAAAGTATATATTCTTCGAACAGATGCTAGTAATTATGGATTGGGAGCCTCCCTTCTGCAAGAGTACAATGAAATTCTTCATCCTACCTTATATATTTCCCAGAAACTGTCAAAGACTGAAAAGAAATATTCAGTGATCAAGAAAGAATTACTTGCGGTCATTTAGGCAATACAAAAACTGGAGCGATATCTGCTCGGAGCGCCATTCGTAATCTAAACAGATCAGAAATCGGTTGCAACTTTGAAACGAGCTAATCACAGAAACCCAAAGCTTGCTCACTTCTCAGTCTTGCTCCAGCCATTTGATTTTGACATTCAGTCTATACCCAGTGTTAAGGATAGATTTGGGATGCAGATAAAATAGTGTGGCATGTTACTACACGCTAGCACATTTCCATTTTTATGTGAGGAATTGTGTTCGCCTGTAGTCAAACTACTGTTTGCACGAAGCGTTCACCCGTGGTGAGCGAAACATTCACCCGTGGTGAGCGATGGTCAACTAGTGACGTCTTTGTCGCATGTCATGGGGTTTAGTGTGTTAATTAATTGGCCTTCCATCTTTGTGTTTGCACCCCGAGAGAGATGTAATTTTTCGAGCTCCAGGATAATGGAGAGTGATATATAAATTTACATTGTGGCATTATTGATTTTCAGAGGCTGCCATGTTATGTGTAAGATGGTTAATGAACTTATCTAGAAGAGCATACCATAATTTACTACAAGTAACTTTGAGATATGAGGCAACTAATATTTTGTTTGGCCTGATTGCTTCTGCTGCATTACTTTGGTTTTTGTGGATTGCCCGAACCTTTAGTACAACGGCCAGGATTGAGTGGAGATGAGAGGAGTGTATTATTATTATATTATTGCCACTTAAAGATGCCTAACGTTTGAAACTTATTGACGGACGAGGGATAATCTACTACGCTTATCCATTGCCATGTACTTTTGATGTTTTGATGGACGTTATTGTGAAGTGACTTTATTTATTAAATGTCAACCATGTTTCCCGTGGACCTGTTCACCTACTGGCTTTTGTTATGTGTACAGACCATAATGTCCTGAAAGAACACCTGCTATCATTCGCGTATCGATGCATGATCCTCTAATTTATCCCAACGTAACACCATATAATTTGGTGAGCCAGTATGGTTTTGGATCGATACTTTCATCAGGACATGGTTTTCAAATTCACGTAAGCAAGTATACCTTCGTACTTTGCAAATCTACAGCTGCCATTTAATCTGTATATTCGATCATCATTCCTGTTCTGCGTGTTATTGTAAACACACCACCTCTTCGTAAACCCAGTCATTATCAACGGGTCCAGTTGGATAACGAACGCTGCCACTGCGCATGTCCAATGTTCCAGTTTCAATCTCTTGTTCGCTGTAACGTCCAAGATTACAATTTCAAGCCAACTGGTTTCCAAGTTTATTTTGTGTTCCAGTCTACATCACGTTTGTAAGATTCTTTCAAGTTTCAAGTCCTGCCATGGCGATGTCAAGTTATTTTGTGCCAAGTCAACACAACGTTTCAAGATCTACACAGTTCACGATGCCCATCTGACAGCGGCTGTGTATTTGTTTACATTTCATACGTGCTTCACTTGTATTGAGGGACAGTGTTGTTCCAGTGTTGACACCTTTTATCCGGACTTGCATCTGGTCAGATTGCGATAAGATAAGCGCCTGTTATTACACTCTTGTACCTTTGCCATGGTGTGAGCCTTTTTGATATCTGTGTTATTCGTTTTGTTCGTTTCTATGTCTTTGTACAAATCTGTTGTTAGCAACACATGTCATTGTAAAATGACCGCGTAGCAGATGTTTCTATAGGTTTTGCTTACATTTCTCAAGCAGTGAAATTTCTGGCTAGAGTTTTCTCACCGACGTTTGGTTCACTGCCTGTTTAGTGTGACCTAATTTGTTTAGGTGTGCTGCTCCGTCCTTCTAGTTGTCAGTTCTTGTTGTGTGTTGGTTTTGTTTTTCTTCTCCTTAGTTGGCAACCATTCTGTTCGTAATGCTAGTCTAACCTTCTATCACTTGTTTACATTTATATATATTGTTACAGGTCCTCTCCTGTTTTTTTTTAGCAGTAAGTCTGTTCTATTTGTTGTTTTCTCTTTTGTTTCCCATTTGCATTCTTTTTCGTTTATTTGCTGCTGTTATTACATTGTCTTGGTCACTTGTACTTGTCTTCTTGTTTAGTTCCATCAATTCTGTTCTTGTACATTATTATTATAATTTTTTTTTCTTCTCCTCTCTTTCTCTTTTCCCTTGTATCTTTACTACTGTTGGTCTGTCATACTATACTATTTTGTTATTGATTAGCAATATTAAGAATCTATTTGCATTGATAATATTGCAAAGCACAAAGCTAGTGAATTTGTATAGATGGACTACGTGAGATACATTTATTACATAATATATAATATTGATAGTAAGATACTGAAGATGTAAATAATGGAGTATCAGGAATTCATTACTATGGGCAAGGAGTATGGTTACAAGGCAAAGGAATTAATGGATTTTGCCAACGCGGAATTCAATTCCAAAGAAAATCAAGAAGCCCTGGAGGATAAGAGACAAAGAGATGCACGGTATGAAGAGCAAGAGCTCAGAAAAGCAGAGCTACTTGCGGAGGAGAACAAAAGGATTGCAGAACAGCAATTAGAGGAGAAAAAGTTGCAACAAGCTGCAGAAGGAGAAAAACTTGCACATGAAAAAGAATTAGAAGGAAAAAAATTTGCACATGAAGAGAAAATGGCGACTTTACATATTGAAGAAGAAGAGGACAGAGTGGGACAAGAAAAGAGGGAGGAGATAATAAAGGCAACGAATTTGCTTCATGAAGAGGTCATATTACTGAAGTTACAGACCAATCCTGATGGTCCAGAACTAACAAGATTAGAATTGGAGCTTGCTAATTCCAAGGCATTACTTGAACTAGATAATATGGCACTTTATGATCTTAGTATTCGCCAGAAAAAGGATAAGGTAAGCTCATAAAAAACATTGCTTGACAAAGAAAAGCATGTCAGGAGTGAACCTGAAAAGCTTACACAGCTTTAAAGAGGGAATGTCATGCACAAGTTGCTCAGATTCAGGAACTGACACTGAGGTTTCTTGTTTGAGATTAAAGATTGATATGACAAAAGTGGCTAGAGATCAAGAAGAATTGCAATTTGCTGAGAAGAGGAGAGTAGAAGAAATGACTGTTGAGGAGAAAAGTAAAAATGTATTACTCGAAGAAGAAAATAAGAGGCAAAGTGAAGAAATTTATAAGTTAAGAAAAAGGGTTGATGGGTTGCTAGATGTGGTGTTGCACAAAAATGAGTTGTCCTACAGTCGTTATGACAAACCTATTGTATGACATGCCAGCGGTGCTAATTGTGACTCTAATAAGTCATCACAACCTCAAAAAGTAAAATCATTTCGAGGCAAGTACAACTTCCCTCACCAGCACTCTTATGCCAGAGGTTCTAGAGACAATACTGCCAATTCTGGGAACAAGTCGTGGCAACAGGATCAGAATGAAGCTGATCTTAAAAATGCAGATGAAATCATCAAGGGTGACGCAAAATGTACTAATAAGAGTCTGATTGCTACATGTAAGGTTGATTGTAATGATAGTACAAACTTGCCTGGTCATACTACACCCATTACATCTGTTAAAGAAGGTTTAGCAGGACCTTATGAGCAGTCATCTACGACATGTTCCAAACCGTTGAGATTGATTTCCAATAAACATCATACTCAGTACATGCAGTATGATGCACCTTTTAAGCCAGTCACAACGCACAGACAAACGATGAAGCAACAGAAGATGATGATCTGATACTACATCTGCTCTATATACCTTTACACCAAGTAATCATCATTATGTCTTTTTTTTGTGTTAACCTAATTCTTAAATTCATCTGTGTGTTCTTAATAGAATTTAAAAGTCACGACAGTGCTTGATATAGTCCTTTAGACTGTCTTTTGATTTGTCTACAAAATGAACATGAATTTTATCTGGTGGTTACCAGGTATGCATTTTCTCCTTGCTCGCCCCTGGTGCTAAGAATCCTTGGTATGCCACTGCCCTAAACATGTAAAATTTGCTGCAAGGGATTTTCTGTCTGGAATAAAGGTAGCCTAACAAACAAAAAATTGAAAAAAACAAACCACACACATGTGTGCATATAGGGTACATACACAAACACAATATGATGCTTGTGGTGGAGGTGTATAAATAACACTTATTATGTTACATATTTGTTGAAAGTGGTAACATATTGAGCACAGGTTACATTTATGTTAAAAAGTTGTAAAAGCATTACTGAGTAAATTGTCTCCAGCAGGATATACAGATGTGGAACTGCTCCTCATACTCTCTCTCCCTGCAGGAACATGACCATCTTCCTCACCTTCACTTTCTATCTTCCCAGTGTGTCGCTGAAAACAAAATATTGAACATATTCAAGTTTGAAACAAACCACTTCAGTCTTAAACATTGCCCCAGTTTGACAACTATCTACACTGTGTGTCCCTAAAAACAAAATATTGAACATATTCAAGTTTGAAACAAACCACTTCAGTTTTAATCATTGCCCCAGATAGACAACTACATGATACATTACATGTTTATGGATTTAAATAACTTTCTATTCTCAACTGTTTATGCCCCTGTCCCTGATGAAGATGTTATGTTACATATACATATACTACACTGTTACAGAAAAAAAACACAAAGAACCTTGCAATAAGTAAAAAAATATGTAAATGGACAATATTTTAACAGATTTCTCAGTTTAACTCACTTTGGCTGTATAACAATTTGTTATCACGAATTAAAAAGAATATTCACTTTAAAATGTGTACTGACGTCCTGTTTTATTTTTTGATCCAGGAACGGGATCTTCCATTCCATATTTTTTTTTTTTTGTAATCTGAAATGAAAAACGAATTAAAGGTAACAAAATCTTAGACAATTTGTTACATGCTGGTTATTTGAGATATTAATATCACCACAAGAAATTTGACTCAATTTTTTTTGTTTTTAAATAATGGTAAAAAACATAACAACCTGAAAATATAAGGAACAGAGTATGTTAAATGGAAGTATGTCCAATGTCACATTCTACAGTCTTTGCTATACTGATTTTCTTCTGAATGATTCAGAGCTGTCAAGTGCATGCAAAATATGTATACGATTGTTTTTAAAAATAGTATCTTCTACCTATAATCTATCTATACTTGTGCTTTATACACTACACTAAGGCATTTGAGACAGTAAAACATGAGAACATTATAAAATATGCTAGAAAGCATCAACATCAATGGTAAGGACCAGAGAATTATAAACAACATGTACTGGTAACAAACATCAGCTATGACAATAAGCAGCTGCATAGGAAGGTTTTAGCAGATTAAAAAAGAGTGTTATACATGTTTGATGATAGTATGTCTGTGATGGCATTTTAGGCAGTTTGTGCCATACTGATTTATTTGAATGATTCAGAGATTTTCAAATGTATACTAAATGTGTGTAAGATCATGTTTGGAAAATGTAACTTGTTCCATTTGATAGCTAGAATCATATAATATAAACATCTGGGATTTTTGCAAACATTTTTTTTTTTTTTTTTAAGTACTGTTCTTGACATCAGATATACAGACAAATTACAAATTTTGTCAGAAATTTCTACATTTTAGTAAAGTCTATCACAGAATAATGAAATAAATGAAGGTAATTTGATATAAATTTTCCAATTCAGCAACTTTCTTTTATTTTGTCAGCAATAGATCTCTTCCATTCCTTACCTTTTATCCCCTTGTGAGGTACAGTGTGGTCCTATTTTATGTTAGAGAAGCACTAATGAGGACCTCACATAATTGAAAACTAGTGTTCTCACAGGAATAAATGTAAGGTATGTGTTCTCACAGGAATAAATGTAGGTGTGTGTTGTCACAGGAATAAATGTAAAGTAGGGGGTGTGTTCTCACAGGAATAAATTTTGGGGGTGTGTTCTCACAGGAATAAATGTAAAATGGAGGGTGTGTTCTCACAGGAATAAATGTAAAGTTGGGGGTGTGTTCTCACGGGAATTAATGTAAAGTAGCGGGTGTGTTCTCAAAGGAATAAATGGATAGTATGGGGTGTGTTCTCACAGGAATAAATGTAAAGTAGGGTGTGTGTTCTCATAGGAATAAATGGAAAATAGAGGGTGTGTTCTCACAGGAATAAATGTAATGTAGGTGGTGTGTTCTCACACGAATAAATTTACAACAATTGTAGCATGTTTATTTTGTCTTTAAACCTTTAAACATGACAATTTTGCTGATTAATGTCATCTTTCCCTTTAATTACAGAATCATTTAATAATTGTAGAAAAAATATAGGCCATCTTACAAGTACCATGTTGAGCTTATCATACAAAAGTGCTGGTGAGGTCTGACCACTTTACAAACAAAGACTGCTATGCTCTTGGAGCAGAGACTATTTTTTCTCCTATATCATTAGCTAGTCATGTCAGTAATCGAATATGAGCTGGGAATACTCATGCTGTTAATATTACAATGTAAATGGCTAAAATGTCAAGTCAGTCCTATTGTATGGCTCTGAGACATGGACAGCAACAAAAACAACAACCAAAAAGCTACAGATTTTTATAAACGGGTGCTTGCATAGAATAGAAAGACTGAAATGGTATAACAAAGTCACAAATGTGGAATTGATGATAAGAACCAGACAAATGCCAGTGGATCAAGAGTTGAGAAGAAGATGCTGATGATGGATAGGACACACATTGAGGAAACCTGTTGATAGCATTACAAGGCAGTCATTGTTCTAGAATCCACAGGGAAAGACAGGCAGAGGTAGTCCAAAAAAACACATGGAGAAGAGAACTGGATACAGAGGTGAAAATGATTAGGAAAACATGGAAAGAACTTGAGCAGATGGCACAGGATAGAAAGACTTGGCATGTATTTGTTGAAGGCCTATGCTTCTCAGGGAGCTAAAGGGTATTGATTTTTACTCATTCCAAAATCTCAGTTTGGATGAAATGGTTATAGGGTATAAAGGCAGATGGCAATATAAGCAGTATAATCCAAGTAAACCAAGCAAATATCACATAAAAGTCTTTGGTTTATGTGATTCAGCAACTGGATATGTGGTGAACATGTTCCATATTTTGGTTCTGATACTTCATATGATCCTGAAGTAGATGCAAAGAGCAGGCAAGCTGTCAAGATTTTTCAGACCCTAATACAGCCTTTGGGTACAGGCCACCATTTATTTGCTGACAGGTAAAAATAAATACCAACAGTTATTGACAGAAAGCATGGAGCAGTATAGAAGAGAAAACCCAGAAGAAAAAGCAACCGCAAAATGGGAATGCTTAAAAACAAGCATACAATCAGCAAATGCAAATTTACCTAAAAAGGAGTCTAAGAAAAATCAAATTTGGATGACAGATGACATCTTGAATAAAATGGCAGAAAGAAAGAAAGCAAAAAATACTCCAGAATATAAAACAATAGACAATGACATACGTACTATGTGTAGAGAAGCAAAAGAACGGTGGATAGAAACAAAATGTAAGGAAATAGAAGACTTGGAAGCGAAGCACATGACAAGAGATATGCATGAAGAAATAAAGAAATTATCAAATCGGTCGTGGTTTGCACAAGGAGGAAGCTGTATCAAGAACAAAAATGGTGTAATATTACTTGATGAGAAAGACATATCAAACAGATGGGCAGAATACGTAAAAGAACTATTCGAGGACAACAGAGGTAAAAAACCATCACCAGATTCTAATGAAGGCCCACACATTCTCAGATCAGAAGTAGAGAATGCCATTCATATGATACAAAAAGGAAGATCAGCAGGCATGGATAACATAAACATTGAAATGATAGAAGCTCTGGAGAGCTTTGGTATAGATACAATCACAGAAATATGCAATGATATATACAATACAGGATATTTACCACACGACATGAAGACATCAGTTTTTATAACATTGCCCAAAAAACCAAATGCAACAGAATGTTCAGACTTCAGAACAATCAGCCTGATGAGTCATGCAATTAAGATACTGCTCAAAATCATACAGGAAAGAATAAAAAGTAAAGTAGACAGCGAAATCCAAGAAGAACAGTTTGGTTTTAGACGGAACAGTGGAACAAGAGAGGCAATATTTTGCCTAAGAAGATTAGCAGAAAAATATACAGAGGTCCAAAAAAGTATGTATATGTGCTTCATTGACTATAAGAAGGCTTTTGACAGAATCCATCATGAGAAAATAATTGAATGCCTCAAAGACATAGGTATTGATGGAAAAGATATAAGAATACTCAGTAACCTTTATTGGGAGCAAACTGCCACAGTAAGATCGGGAAGGAATTATTCACCATACATAGACATAAAAAGAGGTGTCAGACAAGGTTGTGTGCTGTCCCCCTGCCTATTTAATTTATACACCGAAAAAATTTTCAAACAGATACAGGAAATACCAGGACTGAACATCAGTGGAAGATCAATAAACAACCTTAGATATGCAGATGATACCGTGTTGTTAGCTGAAAGCGAACAGGAGTTACAAGAACTAGTGAAGCAAGTGAACAGTATAAGTCATGAATATGGACTCGACATTAATATTGAGAAAACTAAAACTATGATAATTAGCAAAACAGACGATAAACCCACATTAAAGATAAGCGTAAATGGGAAAATCCTGGAACAAGTCAAGAGCTACGTATATCTTGGTCATATAATAACAGAAGATGGCAGATGTGAAACAGAAATCAAGAAGAGAATAGGAATGGCCAAAGCTACATTCAACAACATGAAACATATACTGACATCCAAACAGTTATCTCATAAATTAAAACTGAGAATCATAAAGTGTTATATATATTCTGCATTTCTGTATGGTGCAGAAACATGGACGATGAA
The DNA here is from genome assembly GCA_024509875.1 of Oreohelix idahoensis. Taxonomy (NCBI): domain Eukaryota; kingdom Metazoa; phylum Mollusca; class Gastropoda; order Stylommatophora; family Oreohelicidae; genus Oreohelix; species Oreohelix idahoensis. The sequence goes on from JAMPIV010022554.1 coordinate 61,203, forward strand.
TAAGCATTTGGAAGAAAGAATTGAGGCTCTTGAAATGTGGATATATAGAAGAATGGGGCGTATCTCATGGAAAGAGATGAAAACAAATAAGGAGGTCCTAGAAAATCTAGGTATGAAAAGAGAACTAATGAGAGAGGTCAAAGTTCGGCAGCTAAAATACTTTGGCCACATAAAAAGGCATAACACCTTGCAGAAGACCATAACAGAAGGGAGAGTTGAAGGTAAACGTGCAAGGGGAAGACAGCGCTATAAGTGGGAAGATAACATCAAGAGATGGACGGGAAAGAGTCTATCAGAGTGTACCACCAAGACAAGAGACAGAAGACGTTGGAGATCCATTACAGCCAACCTCCGTTGTGGAGATGGCAACTGATGATGATGATGATGATTACACCACAAGAGAACTCACTGACTTCTTACTGGAGAAGAAGCAATACTACACTGGTACTCTGTACATTATCCAAAGAAATTTTCCATTACAGCTGAAGAATCTGCGCCTTAGTTAGCTGGAATACAGATGGTATATGACGCAAACAAGCACAGTGTTGTGTACAGCATTGAGAGACAAAAGGCCAAGAAATCAGTTTTCCTTGTATCTTCTCAGGCCAAAATGGAGACCATAACTACACGGAAGCACATTGTTAAACCAAAAATGATAGATGAATACAACAACTCAATGAATGGGTGTGATCTTCTGGATCAAAAAGTTGATTATCAAGTGCATAACAGAAAATGCATTAAATGGTGGAGAAAAATGTTCTGGCTACTTGAAAAAGTGCGGGTGAATGCTTCAGTTTTATACTGTTTTCATCTCCAATCCAACCTGCAAGTCTGGAAGGAAGAGCTGGAGAAGAGAGGGATGGTCATAAGCAGCTCTAAAACAAAATCCATGGTGATATCACGAGAAGAAAGAAGACATCAGATTAAGCTGGGAGAACAGGTCCTGGAGCAGGTCGACCACTTTAAATACCTCGGAGCTATTATAGACAGAAAGGGAGGCATCAAAGAAGAGTTGGCCACTCGAAAAGCAGCAGCTGGGAGACTTTTTCAGGCCATAAATCGAGGATTCCTCAGCAAGAGAGAGGTTGGTAAGAAAACAAAGATGGCTGTATACCGCTCCACCTATGTCCCAGTCTTGACATATGGATGCGAGTCATGGGCAATGACTACACCCATAAAAGCCAGATCCAAACCTCAGAAATGAGGTATCTGAGGAAGGTGGTTGAAGTAACAAGAAGAGACATGGTACGCAACCAGACGATACGTCAAGGCCTAAAATGCCACCCCCTACAGACCCAAGTAGAACAGTCCCAACTAAGATGGTTTGGCCATGTCTGCAGAATGGGAGAAGATCGGCTACCACGACAAGCATGGGAAACAAAGAGCCAAGGATCCAGACCCCGAGGATGACCCAGAGTCCGCTGGGAGGACAACATTAGACAATCTTTGAAGGACCGAGGACTAGAATGGAACCAGGCCAGGAGGAAGGCAGTCGATAGAATAGTCTGGCGCTCTCTCTTCCAAACCTCTACACCTCACGGTAGAAGGGGAACGACTAAGTAAGTAAGTAAGTAAGTTCATCGAGGTGAAAAGCAATCACTGCTGCAGTTCAAAAGAAATCTCCTTCACCAACTGAAGCTTCTGCTGTTTTGAGTCCACTTAGTGTCCAAGAAAATGCAGCTACTAATACTGTTAGATCTCAAGCTGCCTCAACTTCAGAGTATCAGTAAGACACAAGGCATTCTTGTATGTTATGCAAAAAGAGATAGGAACTGTGTCCACTGCAGCACACCTGCTTGTCATCAGCACTCACACTATTATTGCACTGTGTTAAGTCATGTTTTTGAGTGGGTGTTAAGTGTTTGGGATTTTTATGTACGGGTCTAATTTTTTATAGACACACTAGTAAGCACATTTAAAGTTATGAGAGGATTTTTTTATTTCGGTGCTTGATCATAGCTCAACTGAGTATGTGTTAGTTTTTTTTAAACATAAAGAAAGTGTTCAAATGTTCTGAGTAGTTGCAGGAGAGATAGGGGTGAGCTGAGCTCACATCTCAAGCTGTTAGTTCGCGCTTGAGTGAAGATGTACTGAGTTGTATTGAGAAACAATAATCTCGGTCATTAGGTATCTGGCAGAGCTTCAAGACAGTTTTGATAGTCTCGCTGGTGTGTCCAGAGTGTTTTTTTGAAGGGAAGAGATTCAATATATTATTAATGCCATGGATTATACTGGCTATTACCATTTATAATGAATTGCTGTTAATGCAACCAATTTCTGATGGATTATATTTACTCTCACCATGTATGAAGAGTTGCTGTTAATGTTACCAATTTCTGATGGATTATATGTACTTTCACAATTTATGATGATTTGCTGTTTTCTGCAACTTATTTGCCATGGATTATACCTGCTGTTCTAACTTGTGATTTGCTGTCCTTGATGTCAATGTTGCTGTCATATTAATAAACTGTGTAATAGTTGAAAACTTAATTCGCATTATCCATTGGTCTATTTCCTGACCTAACGTTACTGTTGTGTGGGTGACATTAGATGTAAACAAACCAAAAGAACTCACGACATTCGCCCATTATATTTACACACCTGTGGGCCACTAACAGTAAACCCAACATTGCTGACGTCAACCTTGTCAGCTGTGCCAGACAATAGCACTATCTCTTTCATACAACCCCTACACATAAACCAACAGAAGTGGCAGCCAAAAGAATCATGCAACACACTAGATGTCCAAACCAGCCACATCTACACCCACAATGTTTTTATGACTACCATATAAGCATGCGAATATCGGCAAATTCTTCTGGGAAATGTAAAATAGAATTTTGTCAGTGTAAATAATATTAGCCACAGTTGTTTCATGTTTGGTTTTTACAGAAATATGTGGTGTAGGAGAAAAATCATATAAATTATATATTTGAAGTGATTGTGGTAAAAATGTGTTGTGCTTCAAAATGGATGTGCACTGATATTCTGAGATTTTTCTGCTATGGATTAGACTGGAGCTGAAATATGTAAGTACACAGTTTTATTTATCTTTTTTTTCTTTTATTTTTGATCAGGTCTACACTTTTTCTACATCAAATATTATTTACAGCATTTCACAAGATTCTTCAGTCAGTTTCCCACATTTATATATAAAATAAACACCTAGTTAAATAATATGAGTATCTACTGCCTGTTTTTAAAGTATAACCTGAAGAGAAAAATTGCACACATTTTGAGTGGTTGTTTTTACAAACATATGTGGTTTTGAGAAAAAAAATCATAAAAATTACATCTATGAAGTGATAATGATAAAAGTTTCTAGATATTTTTTACACTAAATGTGCACTGATATTCTTAACATTTTATTGCCATACATTAATAGGGATTTGAAATATTTGAGTATCAGTATACAATGTTATTTAATTTGTTAAACACTTTTTTTAATGAGGTGTACACTTCACAAGATGTAGCAGACACTTTTTACATCAAATAATGATTTAAAGCACTTCAAAAGATTAGTCGGTCAATTTCCCACATTTTTAAGTATAACCTAAGCATATAGCTAAATAATACAATTACCTACTTGTTGCGTGATAAATTCTCGCAACATCATTTTATTACAATATCTATTTTATAACGCAAGGGCAACAACTGCTTGAAATTTATAGTTACTTTTCTCGGGAAGCATTTGTCTTCTCGCGTTGGTTGAATGCAGTTGAGTTTTTGAGCTGTGGTCATTTTTCGCGCCGGACTGCGCATGACTTGTCTTGCTTTTTGGTCGATCGGTTTCCGCCCACCACTAGTGGAGTGAGCGATTTGGAATGGCGAAAGAGATGCCTCGTTGAAGAGGGGATCTCCGCTATTTTTTGTTCTGTCAGGGATGTGTAGTCCTCTTATGGATATTTCGTTTATTCGGGATAATACCTCTAGTGTATTTGCACATGCCGGGAGGCGTGATATTTCTGTGTATTTCCGGAAGGCAAGGTAAATTAACATTTTCATTAACTCTATCGATTTTTGGTCGTGAACGATTTCTGGCTCATAGCCTGTCTTCGAAAGTCGTCGTCACGAGATGTTTTCCTAGCTCACATGTCGCTGTATTGTGCTGCATCGGTTGATGCAGGTCCCAAGGACTATTACTTGCTACTTGGTTACCTGAACTAGGTTTGAAAAACCTTTGTTATCTAGAGGATATTTTTGAGGACATTATTTATACTTCGGCAGACGTGTCTGTCTTGCTGAAGTCAGATTAAGGAGAGTGAACTGATCTCATACATCTGGTTATCTCCTGGCTGTTATAGAAAAGGATGGAGTTTTTCACCTGACTACATTTACAGCACTATGAAATATAACATGCATCTGACTCATCATTGTAATGCTGTCTACCGTCTATTGCTGTATTGAATGTTGCTGTGATAATGACTGTTTGATGTGTCTACATATTCGCGTAACCATTTTGTCACTGTGGCGTCCACAATAAATAATGAAGAAAAACGTCAACGGCTGTTTCAAGAATCATTGACTTTATACGTCGTGAGTTTACTGACGTCCTATGTGGATTGCCCTGTTATTTTTGTATGAACATTGTTTTGACTGAACACATCTGCACACTACACAAAACCAGACATGCGGATACCATCCATCATCATATGGCATCACGCATCACTACTGCTAGTTTTTACAACATAACCTGAAGAGAAAAATTGCACTTATTTTGAGAGGTTGTTTTTACAAACACATGTGATTTTGAGAAAAAAAATTATAAAAATTACATCTGTGAAGTGATTAGTGATAAAAGTTTCTAGATGTGTTTCATACTAAATGTGCACTGATATTCTTAACATTTTATTGTCATACATTAATTGGAAGCTGAAATATACAATTAAGTATACAATTTTATTTTATTTTTTAAACACTTTTTTTTAACAAGTTTACACTTCACAAGACATAATACATACCTATTCATATCAATTAATTATTTGAAGCAATTCATAAGATTCTCCAGTCAATTTCCCACATGTGTATGTATAACACATGTACCTACTGAACTAATGTATTTGTTACCTGTCTGAAAAAATTGCATCCATTTTAGGGCCTGAGTAAAACCTAAAAACAGCCTTGGATAGAATGATCTAATCTGTTTTTAACTATTATTTTCTATCAGGTCTACACTTCACAAGACACAGACACTTTTTCACATAACATAATAGTTTAATAACATTTTATAAGTTTTATTAGCCCTGTTCCCATATTTTCATTAACAGAACATGCAACTACTGATTCAATGTAGGTCCTATATTTTTACCGCTTGTTTGTAAAACAACATTTAGGAAAAAAATGCACCCATTTTAGAAGCCCGTTTGTATAAAAAAATATGTGGTTCTCTTAAAAAAAATTATTTATGTGAAGTGATAATGATACAAATATGTCAATATGTTTCAAACTAAATGTGTATTGAAATTCTAAACATATTACTGCCATAGATAAAACTAGAATATTTAAGTGAAGGACACAGTTTTATTTTTATTTTTTTTAATTATTTTTTTATCACATCTGCACAATCACAAGGAATAACAGACACATTTTCATACCAAATAAAATGATTAAAAGCATTTCACAACATTTTTCATTCAATTTCCTATATTGTTTTATGTATACCACAAGCAGCTACTGAAATAATATTTTATATCTAGGCTACTGCATATTGTTTTATGTATACCACAAGCAGCTACTGAAATAATATTTTATATCTAGGCTACTGCATATTGTTTTATGTATACCACAAGCAGCTACTGAAATAATATTTTATATCTAGGCTACTGCATATTGTTTTATGTATACCACAAGCAGCTACTGAAATAATATTTTATATCTAGGTTACTGCATATTTTTGTATGTATACCACAAGCAGCTACTGAAATAATATTTTATATCTAGGCTACTGCATATTTTTGTATGTATATTACAAGCAGCTACTGAAATAATATTTTATATCTAGGCTACTGCATATTTTTGTATGTATACCACAAGCAGCTACTGAAATAATATTTTATATCTAGGCTACTGCATATTTTTGTATGTATACCACAAGCAGCTACTGAAATAATATTTTATATCTAGGCTACTGCATATTTTTGTATGTATACCACAAGCAGCTACTGAAATAATATTTTATATCTAGGCTACTGCATATTTTTGTATGTATACCACAAGCACCTACTGAAATAATATTTTATATCTAGGCTACTGCATATTTTTGTATGTATACCACAAGCAGCTACTGAAATAATATTTTATATCTAGGCTACTGCATATTTTTGTATGTATACCACAAGCAGCTACTGAAATAATATTTTATATCTAGGCTACTGCATATTTTTGTATGTATACCACAAGCAGCTACTGAAATAATATTTTATATCTAGGCTACTGCATATTTTTGTATTTATACCACAAGCAGCTACTGAAATAATATTTTATATCTAGGCTACTGCATATTTTTGTATGTATTCCACAAGCAGCTACTGAAATAATATTTTATATCTAGGCTACTGCATATTTTTGCATGTATACCACAAGCAGCTACTGAAATAATATTTTATATCTAGGCTACTGCATATTTTTGTATGTATACCACAAGCAGCTACTGAAAAAATATTTTATATCTAGGCTACTGCATATTTTTATATGTATACCACAAGCAGCTACTGAAATAATATTTTATATCTAGGCTACTGCATATTTTTTCTGTTGTGGTAGTGCAGTGGTTGGTGCACAGGCTTCTTAGCTCAGTGGTCCATGGTTCAATCCCCAGTTGAGATGAGATTTTTTAGACCACAAATGGCTCAGAGGTCGACCCAACCTCATGAAATGGGTACAAAAGCAACTCTGGTAAGGTTAAGTCAGCTGGCATGATGCTGGCCACATCACCCCTAGTCTGTTGATGGTCAAGAAAATATTGGCCTTACATCATATTCCTAGTATGCCTCAATGCTGGCCACATTACCCCTAGTCTGTCGCTGGTCAAAAAAATATGGGCCTTACATTATATTCCTAGTATGCCTCAATGCCGGCCACATCACCCCTAGTCTGTCGATGATCAAGAAAATATGGGCCTTATATTATATTCCTAGTATGCGTCAATGCTGGCTACATCACCCTTAGTCTGTTGATGTTCAAGAAAATATGAGCCTTACATCATATTCCTTATCGTAGTATACCTCAATGCTGGCCACATCACCCCTAGTCTGTCGATGGTCTAGGAAATACGAGCCTTACATTATATTCCTAGAATGCCTCAATGCTAGCCACATCACCCCTAGTCTGTCAATGGTCAAGAAAATATGGACCTTACATTATATTCCTAGTATGTCTCAATGATTGCCACATCACTCCTAGTCTGTCAATGGTCAAGAAAATACGAGCCTTAAGTGGCAGGGGCTAGGTGTGGTGGAGGAGGCGAACTTATGTCGATGTGGCTACCTCACACCCAAGACCCATGCACCAAGAAAATTTATTAAGGATCGTTTGACAGGGGTTGCAATTATTGGTTGCTTGCAACCCTCTCAGCAGCAGACTTAGCAATTCAAGCAACACAAAGCCTTATACAGATCAACATTTAATTCTACCGAACATAGCAAACACCAAACAAACAAACACCCAGTCAGTGTTCATAGACTGTCTGAAAAAAAAAAACAATATACAAAACAATGTCTAAGTGAACATCAATAGCATACATAATAACACTTACCATACGGCAAACATGTGCCCACCTGATACCCTCAACTATCTCACACACTCATGCGTGTCATCCAATGCGACTAGTATGGTGTTGTGCATGAGGCTAGCAATCTCACCGTGTAACATAGGTTGCTACCGAAACCACTACTGCAAGAGCACACACTCAACTATCACACACACACACTCATGCATGTCGTGTAGCGATACTATTATGGTGTTGTGCATGAGGCTGGCAATCTCACCGTGTAACATAGGTTGCTACCAAAACCACTACTGCAAGAGCATCTGATTGCTTCATGCGGAGGCAAACCACACTGGTGGCCCCATGCTCCCTCAGGAGCGGAGAAGAGAAATATACATCTCCAAGTACACCCACGTGCTCTCACAAACCATTGTTCACATAACAATAATTAAATAATAATCAACTGGACATAAAATAATATTCTTCAATACCTGTACAACCAATACTCTCAATAATGAGAATAAACTGTTATCTCTCAACCGACCCACATCAATACTCGTTCCCGCACTCTGAACATGTCGTAAGTGACGACTGGTGTGCCTGGCCACAAGCGTGTTGTATATGACCCCTGATGAGATTGGGAACTCATCACATGAAACACAACCATAAAAATGCATCTTGTCGGCTTGTGATGGACACCAGCCACATTGGTGTTTCCATGCTCCACAAGGAGCAACCAGAGAAACACCTGTCTCAACAAATCAGTGCCCTCGCACTCTCCAGAAATCTAAATACATATCTCATATCACTCAAAGTAGCCCACAAACGATAAACATTAGAATAATCAATAATCATGAAATACACTTAATTACTTCTACATTAAAGGATAAAATAAAATTACTCTCGACTTAACACTAGAACTAAAGTCATCACCACGTGGCTGTCATCTTGTTATTTAGCTAACAAGTTAATATCATCTAAATTCACGAGAAATAGCTTCATACCGTATTTGCCTTTCTGATAAAGGAAATACTCGCTATTAAACTTTCACATTTATCTATCTATTTAACTAAACATTAAAATAGCTACGCTCAATATAATTACAGAATTATAGAACACTAATGCTAATCTAACTTAACTCACGTGCTCAAGGCATCTACAGATTGACACATATTGACTCTGGCGTCTAATTTCGTCTGTTCTCTCCTGGGCGGCTCTCTCAAAAATAGGCCTGCTTCGTTGCTCGCTATCCCTTTTATAAGCCCTAGGCTAATCACACAACTTACTGCGTGCATTAATTTGCGCCACACAAATAACTTACTTACCTACTTACTTACTTAGTCGTTACCCTTCTACCGTGAGGTGTAGAGGTTTGGAAGAGAGAGCGCCAGACCATTCTATCAGCTGTCTTCTTCCTGGCCTGGTTCCATTCTAGTCCTCGGTCCTTCGAAGATTGTCTAATGTTGTCCTCCCAGCGGACTCTGGGTCTTCCTGGAGGTCTGGATCCCTGGCTCTTTGTTTCCCATGCTTGTCGTGGTAGCCGATCTTTTCCCATTCTGCAGACATGGCCAAACCATCTTAGTTGGGACTGTTCTATTTGGGTCTGCAGCGGATGGGATTTTAGGCCTTGACGGATCGTCTGGTTGCGGACCATGTCTCTTCTTGTTACTTCAACCACTTTCCTCAGATACCTCATTTCTGAGGTTTGGATCTGGCTTTTGTGGGTTGTAGTCATTGCCCACGACTCGCATCCATATGTCAAGACTGGGACATAGGTGGAGCAGTATACAGCCATCTTCGTTTTCTTACCAACCTCTTTCTTGCTGAGGAATCCACGGTTTATGGCCTGAAAAAGTCTCCCAGTCGCTGCTTTTCGAATGGCCAACTCTTCTTTGATGCCTCCCTTTCGGTCTATAATAGCTCCGAGATATTTAAAGTGGTCGACCTGCTCCAGGACCTGTTCTTCCAACTTAATCTGATGTTTTCTTTCTTCTCGTGATATCACCATGGATTTTGTTTTAGAGCTGCTTATGACCATCCCTCTCTTCTCCAGCTCTTCCTTCCAGACTTGCAGGTTGGATTGGAGATGTGCCTCTGATTTAGCAATCAGGGCAACATCATCAGCAAATGCCAGCTCCGAAATATAGACCTGTCTCATCTTCCAGTACCCCACTGAATACTTTCTTGTTCTCTCCTTACATGCCTTGATGACATCGTCCATAAGGAGTATGAAGAGGTAAGGTGATAGGATATCACCTTGTCTTACACCAGTGGTGGTCCTGAACTCTTCTGACTTATGGTTTGCTGTCCTCACATAATTTCTGCAAGACTTGTAGAAGCTCTGTATAGCATGAATCAGAGGTGCTGGAATATTCTTCCTTGCCAAACAGTCCCAAAGTTTGCTCCAGGGGACCCTGTCAAACACCTTTTCCAGATCTATAAAACAAAGATGGATCTCACTCTTATACTCAAGGGCCTTTTCATTCAGCTGTCTGAGTGTGAAGATTAGGTCTTGAGTACTTCGGTTTGCTCGGAATCCGCACTGGACCTCATCCAATTGTGGCTCAGCTAGGCGTCGCAGTCTCTGCTCTAGGATTCTAGAGTAGACTTTACCAGGGACACTGAGAAGGGATATGCCTCTATGGTTTCCACATTGTCGATTGTCACCCTTTTTGAAAATTGGTGTTATGATGGCAATCTCCCAATCCTTTGGTATGGTCTTGTTGCACCATGCTGCCTGTAGGACCTTTAAGAGTAATAGGTCGCCTGATGCTCCCATGTACTTAACCATTTCTGGTGTTATACCATCATGCCCAGCTGCTTTGCCCATCTTGATTTTCTCTAGTGCTGCCCTCAGTTCTTCCATCTTTATGTCATCTTCACCATCATTGGTTTTCTCTTCTGTGCTAGTGGTTATCATTTCTGATGCTTCATCATGCTCACCATCCAGGAGTTCTGAGAAATATTCTTTCCATCTTTCCATTACTTCCTTCGGGGCAGTAGGCAATTTGCCTTGCTTGTCCTTTATAAATTTGAGAGGGCATTGTTTTTCCTTCCTCATGTTCTTTAGGGTCTTATAGAACAATTTCTGGTTTTCTTGTGCATCTTTTTCTAGCTTTTCTCCAAATTCTTCCCAGGACTTCTGTTTTGCTGCTAGCACTTTGTTCTTTGCTTCTGTTCTGAGTGTCACATATTCTCTATATTTTTCCATATGTCCTGTTGTGTTTTTAGCTCCTAAGTATTGTTTCCATGCCATTTTCTTCTCTCTTATTTTCTCTTTGACTTCCTCTGTCCACCAAGGTGTCCTCTTTCTCTGGTTCCCAAGTCGGCTTCACCGCATGCTTCTGCAGCAGCTGTCTTTATGATATCCTTGAATTTATTCCAGAGGGTTTCCAAGTCATCAGGTCATTCTTCTGTGTTGCTCACTGCTGTAGCAATAAGCCCCTGATATCTGGTCTTAAGGGGAGGTTTAACCCCCAAAAATGAAGAATTTCATTGAAAATATCAAATTTTAGATACATATTGCACTGGAAAGTACATTCATTTGCCCCCATTTCTGTATGTTTATTTTCACTAAAACCTTTGTGGATGATTTTATATAAATTTTTAAAGTATGTCAGGTAAGTGTATTTTTACCTAATTATATATGTAAAATATACAAATTGGTATATTTGTGATGCTATATTGCTTCTAATGCATGGATTTTAATTTTCAGTACCATATTCATTTCACTGAAGCAAACAGAATTCAAGTTTTTCAAACATAGGTTCATGTGTAAAAATAATTTTGACTGGCTGATTTTTATTAACCATGGGGTCCTTTGATGGGTCATCGAAATAATAACGTACCTGGAGGTATTCCAGTAGAGTGGTAGGGTACCTCCTTATACACAAATAAAGCTGCAGGTAAGAACGAATCACAGGATTCTTGTTCCTCCTGTGTGAGCTTAAGTAAAATTGTAAGTAGAGTCCCGTTATATCTTTCCACTTGTCCACTCGATTGTGGATGATAAAATGTGCGGACGAGAATATTTTGAAAAATCCTAAAAACTTCCTCCATCAGTTTCCCTCTGAACTGTGAACCATTGTCAGTTAATATCTGATAAGGGTATCCTAGTCTTGAATATATTGAGAGCAAAGCCTCTCCTACATGTACTGAGTCTGCTGAGGGTAGAGCAATCGCTTCCCCCCGCATAGTACATGTCTACCAGAGAAAGGATGTATTTTTTCGGAAACTGACGAAAAGCGCATAAAGTCTGCTGAAATGAAGAATTTAATGAAAAGTAAGCTGCAAAGTATGACACAGAACATGGAATCAATAAAGGAAAATACCAGAGATGATTCCTACATAGCAGTGGGATACCGAGGTGAGTAAATTTTGTGTAAAAGTGTAATTCCTTCCTTTTTTCTTAATTTTCTCAAAACCTCATTTTTCACACAAATGTGGGCATGTTGCCCATGATTTTTCAAAAACTATTAGTGATACAGCAGTAAATTTTGGGCCACATGCTGTACACATAGTGCTCATTAAAATAAACTAAAATAAAGGATATATGTTAACAAACTACAAAACTGTTAAGAAATAGCTAAGATACCCCCCTTAAAAATTTCAACTATTTTTTTATTGGTATGTTAAAATCCAAAAAAACTCAGATATCAAACCAATCAAAATTATTTTAATATACAATCATTATCATACATTAACAAATGAAACAGCCAAATTTCATAACTCAAGTTATACTCACATTTGAGATATCGTGGGCAACAAAATACCCAAAAAAAAAGCTAAAATTTGCCTTTTTTTTACTGTTTTTCCGCCATAGATTGCAAGTTTTTAGTATATACCTCAATGTTTTGTATTTTTTCAGTCATTTTGCTTGTATAAATGACCAGATATAGATATTAACTTATAATTCTGTGTTTTTCATTTTGGGGGTTTAACCTCCCCTTAATTTCTGGCTCTCTCAGCTTGTAGGTCCTAATGCTCATTTCTCCTGCTCGTTTACTTGGTTTCTTGCGTGATGTTGGGCAGTTCCTAGGCTGAGCAACTCTTTCAGTTGTTCGTTTGATTGTTAGCAGGTAGTGATCACTTCCAATCTCTGGCCCCCTCCAGACTCTTGCATCTCGGATATATCTGAATGAGCTTCTCCGAACAATGGCATAGTCGATCACTGACTTCTCATTCTTGGTTGGTTCACATCTAGTGTATGCATGTATGCGCTTATGGGGGAACTTTGTGTTTGTACTGATCAGATTCTGCTCACTGCAGAATCTAAGGAGTCGCTTTCCATTGTCATTGAGAGTATCTTCTCCATATCTTCCGATAACTCCACCCCATCTAGCATGGTCATTTCCAACTCTGGCATTAAAATCTCCGAGCATGATAACTTCATCTAGGCAGTCATCCACTGTCCTTTGAAGCAGCTCGAAGAATTCCTCCTTGACCTCTGCTCTCTCATCCTCATTTGGCCCATACACTATGACCAGGTTGACTATGGTTTCTCCTTCTTTTAGTTTTACAACCATAATGCGCTCCGAGACAAAGTTCCATCCCTTGATACTATCTTTTTGATTTTGGGCCACAATGCAACCACGCCCCCTTTAGCTCTTTCAGATATGGGTACACCACTGTAGAGCAACATGTTGCCATCGAGATCCATGACTCCTTGTCCTTTTTTCTTCGTTTCCGTTATAGCCAGGATTTCTAGTTTTGCTTTCCTCATCTCTTCCACCAGCTCCTCTTCCTTCCCATTTATACTTCTTGTGTTCCAAGTTCCATAAGTCGTAGTCCGTAGTCCGTTCCAGTTTGTCGCCTTTAGAATCAGTCCAGTTTTCTCTCTTGTATTGCTCGTAATCATAGTTTAAGACAAACAGGTGATTGGCCTGTTGTGCCTTTGCATGGTGGAGGGGCTGCCTCCTTACGGCCTCCATGCAGGCCGCCCTCCTCCTTTTTCATCCGGGCTTGGGACCGGCATAGGCGGAGTTCACACAAATAACACACGTGATTATTGCTCTAGAAGGCATGAAAACACGAATATACACAACTATTTCTAGAGCAAAAACACAACTAATATGTAGGCTTTATTATGGCCTTGTAATAAATCTTCTTGAAGATAACGTGATGAAAAGGCACTAAACCACAGAGACAATATGGCTGACAAGATGGGGCCAGCGCCGAGACCGACAGATCTCAAGATGGCGCTGTCACATATTCCCCGCCTGATTTTTTGTCGTCCCGACAACTACACTAAATCAGGCGCCTCAGTCGTATTCTCCAAATCTGGAGAATCACCTTTTCCTTCACTTCGTCTCAGGTCGTTGCCAGTGACTCTAATGCTCGGACTCGCTCTATCCGTTCGTTGGATGATATATGGACCCCCTGTCATTGTGGGAGCACGAACAACAATGTACTCCTCTTCTGACCACATATCCCGAACTTTGGATCTCTCAGCGTTGTGCATTTTCTTCCTCACCAACTCTCCCACCTGTAGTGTAGTAGAACACGGCAGCTTGTCACACCTCTCTTTCCGGACTGCTGCCAGCTTCTGCAACTGTGCCTCTGCTCTTACGTGCTCCCCTTGCAGCCTGGAAACGTGTCCTTCAACGAGTTTTAGATGAGTCTCCTCCTCTAAATGTCGACCACTTTTCTTGGCGCCCTTATGGTGACAGTTGCCACGGCCATCTCTTGGCTTGCACTGTGACGGCAATCTAGATGTGTTGGTACGCCTAGAGAGGGCGCTCTTTGATGGACAAACCGATATCAAATGGCCTGGGGACTTACAATGAAAACATCGCTTAGGAAGTGGGCCCTGGAGACACTTGGCTGCCATGTGGTTTGAAAGGTCTCCACAGTTGAAGCATCTTATTTTCCTAGGCTTCCTCGGTGCCCTGGGTCGCCTCCTGCTACCCTTACATCCCTGGCCGCCTTTGACTTTCTTCCCTGCAATAAGCACCTCACACTCCGGTCAACCACCATCCATCTTTATCTTTGAGTCATTCTGCTCCCCTTCTGTAACCTGACTCCCAGCCGCAGAGGGGTCTAGTTTAATGCCTGTGGACATCGCTTCTGTACGTGGCCTAGTTCTCTGCATCTAAAACAATGAACTGTCCTGGTATGTCTCCCCTGCTCCTGAGTCATCGCATCAATTTTAGCCTCTAATTGAGCCACCTGTGCTCTCAGCCGCTCTACTTCTGCGTTTAATGCATGCATATCTGACACAGTCTCTGTTCTTGCCACTTCAACACTGGCAACACCAGCCCCCAAAGCTGCTTCGACACTGGCAACACCAGCCCCAGAAGTGGGTTCAGTCTCTAAAAACCGTAGGGCATAGTCCCTCACCGACGTGAACGATGCTGTAGGCTCTTTGATGATCATTTCCTTTGCAAGCTTTCTTAGTAGATCATCTTTCAGACAAGCAGCAAACTGGTCACGAAGAAAGGATGGCTCGAAAGGAGTGACGTTATTCTCTGCATCTAAATCAACGAACTGTCCTGGTACGTCTCCCCTGCTCCTGAGTCATCGCATCAATTTTAGCCTCTAATTGAGCCACCTGTGCTCTTACATCACTTTCAAACACCTCGTGCATGTGATGGGAGAATTCCCAAAGAGACTCCCTTGCACCTTGCCGGATAGAGTAAAACGTGGCCATTAGCTCTGGAATGCTCCGACGCTCCCCATACACCCTAAGAATGGAATGTAGCATTTCTTCTGGGTCACCATCATTAGCCAGAATCCTCAGCTCCCTGCGAACACTTGGGGTCACACTGTCAAGAATAACATCTGCCTGGTCCTGTTTACTCATCATCCCTACTCTCCAGGTAGCTCTCACCTCTCTGTTATATTCCTCGGCCGTAGGACCCGTGCGCTCCCCAAAGCACCGCACTCTCTTGTGAGTAGGTACCACGATGTACTGTACTCATTCTGGTTGACGATACAGCCCTACTACAGGGTCATCCACATCTTCGTTATCCAATCTACTAGCAGCACGTGTGTTGCGTGCCGCCATCTTGTTGCTAGTAGAGTTGACTAGAAATCTTGACAAACTGGATGATCCCATCCCTCGCCTTGCACTGAACTGGGTGTTCTACTGTTTCGGCTGTTGCTGCTCTGATTGCTGAAGAGTTGCTTCACTGTGTGCTGTCTGTCAATCCTGTCGACGACGCCACTTGTGACAGGGGCTAGATGTAGTGGAAGAGGCGAACTTATGTCGATGTGGCTACCTCACACCCAAGACCCATGCACCAAGAAAATTTATTAAGGATCGTTTGACAAGGTTGCAATTATTGGTTGCTTGCAACCCTCTCAGCAGCAGACTTAGCAATTCAAGCAACACAAAGACTTATACAGATCAACATTTAATTCTACCGAACATAGCAAACACCAAACAAACAAACACCCAGTCAGTGTTCATAGACTGTCTGAAAAAAAAAAACAATATACAAAACAATGTCTAAGTGAACATCAATAGCATACATAATAACACTTACCATACGGCAAACATGTGCCCACCTGATACCCTCAACTATCTCACACACTCATGCGTGTCGTCCAATGCGACTAGTATGGTGTTGTGCATGAGGCTGGCAATCTCACCGTGTAACATAGGTTGCTACCGAAACCACTACTGCAAGAGCACACACTCAACTATCACACACACACACTCATGCATGTCGTGTAGCGATATTATTATGGTGTTGTGCATGAGGCTAGCAATCTCACTGTGTAACATAGGTTGCTACCGAAACCACTGCTGCAAGAGCATCTGAATGCTTCATGTGGAGGCAAACCACACTGGTGGCCCCATGCGCTCCCTCAGGAGCGGAGAAGAGAAATATACATCTCCAAGTATGCCCACGTGCTCTCACAAACCATTGTTCACATAACAATAATTAAATAATAATCAACTGGACATAAAATAATATTCTTCAATACCTGTACAACCAATACTCTCAGTAATGAGAATAAACTGCTACCTCTCAACCGACCCACATCAATACTCATTCTCGCACTCTGAACATGTCGTAAGTGACGACTGGTGTGCCTGGCCACAAGCGTGTCGTATATGACCCCTGATGAGAATGGGAACTCATCACATGAAACACAACCATAAAAATGCTTCTTGTCGGCTTGTGATGGACACCAGCCACATTGGTGTTTCCATGCTCCACAAGGAGCAACCAGAGAAACACCTGTCTCAACAAAGGAGTGGCCTCGCGCTCTCCAGAAATCTAAATACATATCTCACCTCACTCAATGTAGCCCACAAACGATAAACAGTAGAATAATCAATAATCATGAAATACACTTAATTACTTCTACATTAAAGGATAAAATAAAATTACTCTTGACTTAACACTAGAACTAAAGTCATCACCACGTGGCTGTCATCTTGTTATTTAGCTAACAAGTTAATATCATCTAAATTCACGTGAAATAGCTTCATACCGTATTTGCCTTTCTGATAAAGGAAATAATCGCTCTTAAACTTTCACATTTATCTATCTATTTAACTAAACATTAAAATAGCGACGCTCAATATAATTACAGAATTATAGAACACTAATGCTAATGTAACTTAACTCCCGTGCTCAAGGCATCTACAGATTGACACAGATTGACTCTGGCGTCTAATTTCGTCTGTTCTCTCCTGGGCGGCTCTCTCAAAAATAGGCCTGCTTCGCCGCTTGCTATCCCTTTTATAAGCCCTAGGCTAATCACTCAACTTACTGCGCGCATTAATTTGCGCCACACAAATAACACACGCGATTATTGCTCTAGAAGGCATGAAAACATGAATATACACAACTATTTCTAGAGCAAAAACACAACTAATATGTAGGCTTTATTATGGCCTTGAATTAAATCTTCTTGAAGATAACGTGATGAAAAGGCACTAAACCACAGAGACAATATGGCTGACAAGATGGGGCCAGCGCCGAGAACGACAGAACTCAAGATGGCGCTGTCACACTTACATTATATTCCTAGCATGCCTTTATGCTTGCCACATCACCCCTAGTCTGTCGATGGTCAAGAAAATATGGGCCTTACATTATATTCCTAGTATGCCTCAATGCTGGCCACATCACCCCTAGTCTGTCGATGGTCAAGAAAATATAGGCCTTACATTATATTCCTAGTATGCCTCAATGCTTGCCACATCACCCCTAGTCTGTCCATGGTCAAGAAAATATGGGCCTTACATTATATTCCTAGTATGCCTCAATGCTGGCCACATCACCCCTATTCTGTCGATGGTCAAGAAAATATGGGCCTTACATTATATTCCTAGTATGCCTCAATGCTTGCCACATCACCCCTAGTCTGTTGATGGTCAAGAAAATATGGGCCTTACATTATATTCCTAGTATGCCTCAATGCTGGCCACATCACCCCTAGTCTGTCGATGGTCAAGAAAATATAGGCCTTACATTATATTCCTAGTATGCCTCAATGCTTGCCACATCACCCCTAGTCTGTCGATGGTCAAGAAAATATGGGCCTTACATTATATTCCTAGTATGCCTCAATGCTGGCCACATCACCCCTAGTCTGTCGATGGTCAAGAAAATATAGGCCTTACATTATATTCCTAGTATGCCTCAATGCTTGCCACATCACCCCTAGTCTGTCGATGGTCAAGAAAATATGGGCCTTACATTATATTCCTAGAATGCCTCAATGCTGGCCACATCACCCTTATTCTGTCGATGGTCAAGAAAATAAGGGCCTTACATTATATTCCTAGTATGCCTCAATGCTTGCCACATCACCCCTAGTCTGTCGATGGTCAAGAAAATATGGGCCTTACATTATATTCCTAGCATGCCTCAATGGCTGTGTAACGGTATCTTTTACCTTTTACCTCCTGTATTTAAAACATCACCTGAAGAGACATTCTGCGCCAATTTTTGGGTAAAAGATGCTTTTAGAGATCTCTGTTTAGAGTTATTTCCCTTGGAGTCTTAGGGAGGGTTCATTGTATAATTTAAATGGAGGACGTGGGAATCGGATAAAACTACACACGTATCGAGTACGTAGGTACTTGAGATTGTTGGCACAATGACCAGTCATTCCTAAGGGAAGTAATTCTAAGTAAGAGACCTCTAAAAGCATTTTTTTTAACCACAAAACAGATTTCCTACGGTTTTAAGAAAATTGAAATCGTTGTTTCTTCTCATATTAAACCAGTTCGCTGAACACTGAGGAGGTGCGGGCAGCGTTGGCGTAGCTGGCAGTCGTTTTCAGGACAAGTCCTTTTCAGTGATTTATCGTGATAGATGGTGTTAGTTCTTTTATAGACTTAGTGTCTATCAGCCTTAGTCGGGCTAGCAGTCCTATTCGACGCTATATCAGCTAGCTGATGAATGCTAGTTAGTCATTTTCCGGGCTTATGTTTCATCAACACATCGCTTCAGTTAACAGAGCTCACTTATTTTTGAATGGCGAATTGTGTTCGGATATAACCAACGGACTTTAGTCTCGGTTGAAAGTAACATGCCTCGCCCATAAAAGGCTAAATCTTAAACAACAACTACATTATTACATACATAAAAACGTGAGAAATTGGCTACAAAACGTTATTTGATGTGAAAAAGTAGGCCCTATCTGTCAAGTCTTGTGAAGTTTCCCTTTATTTCTTGTACAGAGACAGGTGTCCCTCGCCATTCAGGCAAATACTCGCCGATTTCGGAGGTACCCATTGCAGCTGGGTCAGCTCAGAAGCCGCCAGTCCCTGGTCGACGACACTCCTTCAAATGTCTCGCCAGGTCTCGAGTTAATCCAGTCCAAATCCCGGTCGACGAAAAATCCTCAAATGGCGTCGCCCGGGTTTGATCCTGTATCACCCGGTCGCCAGAGCGGTGTTGTAACCACTACGCTAGCGCGGCTCCCGTCTTGTGAAGTGTAAACCTGACTGAAAAAAAAACCTCACCAAAATAAAAGTAAAATTATGAACTTACACTTATATAATTGCAATAAAATGTTCAGAATATCAGTGCACATTTAGTTTGAAACTTATCTACACATAGTTATCACAGTCAGTTCCAGGATGCAATTTTATTATTGTTTTCTTCAAAACAACATATTTCTGTAAAAAAAAAAAATGGTGCAGAATGTCTCTTCAGGTGATGTTTTAAAAACAAGAGGTAAAGGATACCGTTACATGCCCATTGAGGCATACCAGGAATATAATGTAAGGCCCATATTTTCTTGACTATCGACAGACTAGGGGTGATGTGGCCAGCATTGAGGCATACTAGAAATATGATGTAAGGTCAATATTTTCTAGACCATCAACAGACTATGAGATGTGGCGAGCATCATGACGGCTGACTTAACTTTACCAGAGTTGCTTTTGTACCCAATTCATAAAAAATATAGGAAATTGAGTGAAAAATGTTGTGAAATGCTTTAAATCATTTTATTTGGTATGAAAATGTGTCTGTTATTCCTTGTGATTGTGCAGATGTGATAAAAAATAATTTAAAAAATAAAAATAAAATTGTGTCCTTCACTTAAATATTTCAGCTCTAGTTTAATCTATGGCAGTAATATGTTTAGAATTTTAATACACATTTAATA
Organism: Oreohelix idahoensis; assembly: GCA_024509875.1. NCBI lineage: Eukaryota > Metazoa > Mollusca > Gastropoda > Stylommatophora > Oreohelicidae > Oreohelix > Oreohelix idahoensis. The sequence continues at coordinate 81,493 of JAMPIV010022554.1, forward strand.
CACAAGTTTAATCTATGGCAGTAATATGTTTAGAATTTTAATACACATTTAGTTTGAAACATATTGACATATTTGTATCATTATCACTTCACATATATAATTTTTTTTAAAGAAACTTAAATATTTAAGTTCACAATTAATGTATGGCAATAAAATGTTAAGACTATCAGTGCACATTTAGTTTGAAACATATCTAGAAACCTTTATCACTATCACTTCACAAATGTAATTTTTATAATTTCTTTCTCAAAACCACATGTTTGTAAAAACAACCACTCAAAATGTGTGCAATTTTTCTCTTCAGGTTATATTTTAAAAACAGGCAGTAGATACTCATATTATTTAACTAGGTGTTTATTTTATACATAAATGTGGAAAACTGACTGAAGAATCTTGTGAAATGCTGTAAATAATATTTGATGTAGAAAAAGTGTAGACCTGATCAAAAATAACTGGTAAAAAACGATAAATAAAACTGTGTACTTACATATTTCAGCTCCAGTTTAATCCATAGCAGAAAAATATCAGAATATCAGTGCACATCCATTTTGAAACACGACACATTTTTACCACAATCACTTCAAATATATAATTTATATAATTTTTTTCCTACACAAGTGCGGATTCCGAGCAAACCGAAGTACTCAAGACCTAATCTTCACACTCAGACAGCTGAGTGAAAAGGCCCTTGAGTATAAGAGTGAGATCCATCTTTGTTTCATAGATCTGGAAAAGGCGTTTGACAGGGTCCCCTGGAACAAACTTTGGGACTGTTTGGCAAGGAAGAATATTCCAGCACCTCTGATTCATGCTATACAGAGCTTCTACAAGTCTTGCAGAAATTATGTGAGGACAGCAAACCATAAGTCAGAAGAGTTCAGGACCACCACTGGTGTAAGACAAGGTGATATCCTATCACCTTACCTCTTCATACTCCTTATGGACGATGTCATCAAGGCATGTAAGGAGAGAACAAGAAAGTATTCAGTGGGGTACTGGAAGATGAGACAGGTCTATATTTCGGAGCTGGCATTTGCTGATGATGTTGCACTGATTGCTAAATCAGAGGCACATCTCCAATCCAACCTGCAAGTCTGGAAAGAAGAGCTGGAGAAGAGAGGGATGGTCATAAGCAGCTCTAAAACAAAATCCATGGTGATATCACGAGAAGAAAGAAAACATCAGATTAAGTTGGGAGAACAGGTCCTGGAGCAGGTCGACCACTTTAAATATCTCGGAGCTATTATAGACCGAAAGGGAAGCATCAAAGAAGAGTTGGCCACTCGAAAAGCAGCGGCTGGGAGACTTTTTCAGGCCATAAATCGTGGATTCCTCAGCAAGAAAGAGGTTGGTAAGAAAACAAAGATGGCTGTATACCGCTCCACTTATGTCCCAGTCTTGACATATGGATGCGAGTCGTGGGCAATGACTACAACCCACAAAAGCCAGATCCAAACCTCAGAAATGAGGTATCTGAGGAAAGTGGTTGAAGTAACAAGAAGAGACATGGTCCGCAACCAGACAATCCATCAAGGCCTAAAATCCCATCCGCTGCAGACCCAAATAGAACAGTCCCAACTAAGATGGTTTGGCCATGTCTGCAGAATGGGAGAAGATCAGCTACCACGACAAGCATGGGAAACAAATAGCCAGGGATCCAGACCTCCAGGATGACCCAGAGTCCGCTGGGAGGACAACATTAGACAATCTTTGAAGGACCGAGGACTAGAATGGAACCAGGCCAGGAAGGAGACAGCTGATAGAATGGTCTGGCGCTCTCTCTTCCAAACCTCTACACCTCACGGTCGAAGGGGAACGACTAAGTAAGTAAGTTTTTCCTACACCACATATTTCTGTAAAAACCAAACATGAAACAACTGTGGCTAATATTATTTACACCAACCAAATTCTATTTTACATTTCCCAGAAGAATTAGCCGATATTCGCATGCTTTTATGGTAGTCATAAAAACATTGTGGGTATAGATGTGGCTGGTTTGGACATCCAGTGGAATAATAGTGTGAGCGCTGATGATGAGCAGGTGTGCTGCAGTGAACACAGTTCTTATCTCTCTTTGCATAACATACAAGATGGCTTGTGTCACACTGGTACTCTGAAGTTGAAGCAGCTTGAGATCTAACAGTATTAGTAGCTGCATTTTCTTGGACACTAAATGGGCTCAAAACAGCAGAAGCTTCAGTTGGTGAAGCAGATTTATTTTGAACTGCAGCAGTGATTGCTTTTCACTTCGATGAAAACAGTATAAAACTGAAGCATTCACCTGCACTATTTCAAGAAGCCAGAAGAACATTTTTTTCCACCATTTAACAGATTTTCTGTTATGCATACCATAATAACCAACTTTCTGATCCAGGAGATCACACCCATTCATTGAATTGTTGTATTCATCTATCATTTTTGGTTTAACAATGTGCTTCCGTGTAGTTATGGTCTCCACTTTGGCCTGAGAAGATACAAGGAAAACTGATGTCTTGGCCTTTTTATCTCTCAATGCTGTACACAACACCATGCTTGTTTGTGTCATATACCATCTGCATTCCAGATAACTAAGGCGCAGAGTCTTCAGCTGTAATGAAAAATTTCTCTAGATAATGTTCAGAGTACCAGTGTAGTATTGATTCTTCTCCAGTAAGAAGTCAGTGAGTTCTCTTGTGATGTAATACCTGTCAGCAAATAAATGGTGGCCTGTACCCAAAGGCTGTATTAGGGTCTGAAACATCTTGACAGCTTGCTCCCTGTTTGCATCGACTTCAGGATCATATGAAGTATTAGAACCAAAATATGGAACATGTTCACCACATATCCAGGTGCTGAATCACATAAACCAAAGACTGTTATGTGATATTTGCTTGGTATACTTGGATTATACTGCTTATATTGCCATCTGCCTTTATACCCTATAACCATTTCATCCAAACTGAGATTTTGGAATGGGTAAACGGCACTCTGAAATTTTTGGAACAACATGTTCATAAAAGGCTCAATCTTTTCTTTTCCTTGTGAATTGTTATCAGAGACATGAAGCATTGTATGATATAATGCTTCAAATCTACTTCATGAAAACATCTGACAAAACCAAAGAGTTTAAAATTCTGCAGATGTAGATCAGTAGTCGTGAATAACTGGTCTTTTCTGAATCCCAATATTTATTAGGACAGCAATAAACTTATCAAGTTCTAGGCGTGTTACTTCGGTCCACCGAGAATATATTGAATATTGTTTTGCAGGGTTATTTTGAATACATTTGAGTCTGGCATAATCATTGATGCACTGGCACATAAATTCTTTAGCCTCATGTGTAAACAAAACGTTGAAACATTTCAATGGGGTTAACAGGTCAAGCCCCTCAGTCACACCTGGTGTTCTCTTTGGACAAAATCAAAATGCATTTTGCGTCATGCCCTCATTATATTCTAACCACTCTGGGACATCTTGTGATGATGCACCTGCCTCTAGACTTGTGGCAGTTCTCGTAGCTTTAGGCTTACTGGTTGTCAGAATGGGGTTTTTACCCCTTCCTTTTCCTTTACTGACTGATAGTTTAGCTCTGTTTATACTAGGCCTACCTGATGCCTGTTCAATCAGCTGATAGGCACCGCTGTCAGAATAATCACTTTAATGAATAGTTTTATCAAGCGCAGGTACAGGCGCTAGTGGGAAGAAGGGCATCCAGGCCACACAAAAAGTGATCCTTATTACCAGCTCAGCAGAAGTGAACAAGTGGTAATCTTCAGACTTCGCACAGGTCATAACAGATTGAGATACCATCTATTCAACAAATTAAAGATAGGAACTACTGATGAGCGTGACTGTGGCACTGATAAAATGACTGCCGAACATCTGCTTCAAAGGTGCCCAATATATGAGGAACCGAGAAAACGCATATGGCCATTACCAGTACCATTCCTGGAGAAATTCTACGGAGATATCAACAGCCTAAGGCTGACCACTGCTTTCTTTGAACTTATTCAAGTTGACATCTGAGGGTCTTTGAACTTATTCAAGTTGACATCTGAGGGTGAACTTTGAACTTATTCAAGTTGACATCTGAGGGTCAACGAAGAAGGAGAAGACTTTCATGAATATTCTGACACAAAGTCTTTACAATGTCTTCATCTGAATCACTAAAACTCACTTCTAAATCACACGTCACTAGAATTATCTGCTGTCAACTGAGAAATAAGCACTCGTGCTTGATCAGCTGATAACCGGTGTTTAGAAGAATCTCGCTCCATTTTTTTTTGTAAACAAATGATTAGCAACGTTAGCAATGGATATAAAGCACACAATTGTAAGTTCACAAACTTCTTTTTCACTCACAAACTTTCACACACATGTGCCAGATGTAATGAAATGATTTAAAACCAGCTTGTTGCTAGATACTTTATAATTATCTGTTCAAATTTGACCTATATCACACTGGCACATGGTCTCCCTTCCATTCTGTAATAACTGTGAGGTATTTAAACCGGTGTACTCACTCCAGGACCTATTCTCCCAGCTTAATCTGATGTCTTCTTTCCTCTCGTGATATCATTTTGGTTTTTGTTTTGGAGCTGCTGATGACCATCCCTCTCTTCTCTAGCTCTTCCTTCCTGACTTGCAAGTTGTACTGAAGATGTGATCTGATTTAGCTATCAGGGCAACATTGTGGACAAATGCCATCTCTGAAATAAGACCTGCCTCATCTTCCAGTACTGTTTGGTCAGGAAAAGTTTTAAACAGAATCATCCTTGGGAGATTAAATGAGTCCATAGACAAACAATTGAGAGATGATCAAGTAGGTTTTTGTCAGAACAGATCCTGTACAGACCTTATAGCCACATTGAGACTAATAGTTGAACAAAGTCTGGAATGGAATTCGCTTCTATACATTGAATTTGTGCACTATTAATTTTCACATTTGTGACTTTGTCATACCATTTCAGTCCTTCTATTCTATGCAAGCACCCGTTTATAAAAGTCTGTTGCTTTTTGGTTGTTGTTTTTGTTGTTCTCCATGTCTCAGAGCCATACAATAGGACTGACTTGATATTTTAGCCATTTACATTGTAATATTGACAGCATGAGTATTCCCAGCTCATATTCGATTACCGACATGACTAGCTAATGATATAGGAGAAACAATAGTCTCTGCTCCAAGAGCATAGCAGTCTTTGTAAAATGGCCAGACCTCACCAGCACTTTTGTATGATAAGCTCAACATGGTACTTGTAAGATGGCCTATATTTGTTCTATAATTATTAAATGATTCTACAATAAAAAGGAGGGAAAGATGACATTAATCAGCAAAATTGTCATGTTTAAAGGCTGAAAGACAAAAAAAAAAAATGCTACAATTGTTGTAAATTTATTCGTGTGACAACACACCCCCTAGATTACATTTATTCCTGGTAGAACACACCCCCTACTTTATATTTATTCCTGTGAGAACACACCCCCTACTTTACATTTATTCCTGTGAGAACACACCCCCTAATTTACATTTATTCCTGTGAGAACACACATTCTATTTTACATTTATTCCTGTGAGAACACCCTACTTTACATTTATTCCTGTGAGAGCACACCCCCTACTTTACATTTATTCCTGTGAGAACACACCCTCTATTTTACATTTATTCCTGTGAGAACACACCCTCTATTTTACATTTATTCCTGTGATAACACACCCTCTACTTTACATTTATTCCTGTGAGAACACACCCCCTACTTTATATTTATTCCTGTGAGAACACACCCCCTACTTTACATTTATTCCTGTGAGAACACACCCCCTACTTTACATTTATTCCTGTAAGTACACACCCTCTATTTTACATTTATTCCTGTGAGAACACACACCCTACATGTATTCCTGTGAGAACACACCCCCTACTTTACATTAATTCCTGTGAGATCACACCCCCTACTTTATATTTATTCCTGTGAGAATACTAGTTCTCTAGAACACAATTATGTGAGGTCCTCATTAGTGCTTCTCTAACATGAAATGTGACTACACTGTACCTCACAAGGAGATAAAAGGTAAGGAACAGAAGAGATCTATTGCTGACGCAATAGAATAAATTTGCTAAATGGGAAAATTTATATCAAATTACCTTCATTTATTTCATCATAATAATAATAATAAATTCTTTAAGCGCCAAACACGGCGCATAAGGCAGAAACCAGTGCTCTCCAGGTTGTTCGTTGTGACGCCACTCCTCTTAGCTCTTGCACATTATTTAGGCCCAACGTTCTTCCTTCTCTTATTATTGTTCTTCTGAGTGTTTCTTTTGGTCTTCCTTTTTTCCGCTTACCCTCAGGAACCCAAGTGAGCGCCTGTAGTGGTATTCTGTTGTTTTGCATTCGTAGGACATGACCGATATATGACCATCGTCTTTTCCTTATATAGTCGGAGACATATTTCTGCCTAGAGTCTTCTCTTATTTGTCGATTAGTCTTGAATTCTTTCCAACTGATGTTCATGAGTTTTCTAAGACATTTGTTCTCGAATGTATTCAGCTTGTTCTCCAATGATTTTGTTATTTTCCAACTCTCACAGCCGTATGTTAACACTGAGATAACATTTGAATTAAACAGACGAAGCTTGGTATGTATATTCAATGATCGTAATTTCCAAATGTTAGATAATCTATTGAAGGCGCTAGCTGCCAAAGCAATTCTAGTATGGATTTCTCTTGTTGTGTCACCATCCTGAGTCATTTTACTGCCTAAATAATTGAAACTTTCAACTTTCTGTAGTTTTTCCCCGTTCAAGATGATATCAAAGGTCTCGTTAGAAAAGTTCATAGCTTTAGTTTTAGAGGCATTTATTTGGAGACCAATTTTAACCGAGAGATGACACAAATTATTTATTGCTTCTTGGGATTGTCTTGGTGTTGAACTTAAGAATGCTACATCATCTGCGAAATCCAGGTCCCCCAGGAATTTTCCATTTGTCCATTTTATACCCAATTGTTCATTGTGGGTATAGTTTCTCATAACCCAATCAATAGCTATTCCAAAAAGTAGTGGTGACATAATACAGCCTTGTTTCACCCCTGTTTCTACTGTAAACCATTCTGTATTCCCTTTATTTGTTCTAACACAACATCTTGCATTGTCATATAGCGCTTTGATTATATTCACATATTTTGTTGGAAAACCATAGATTGTAAGTATCTTCCACAATGATGGGCGGTGTAGACTATCAAAGGCTTTTTGAAAATCGACGAAGGTGATAATAAGTGGCGATTGCCTTTCCACTGATTCTTCTATAATTGTTCTTAGTGTGAATATTTGATCAATACATGATCGTTTCGGCCTGAAACCCGCTTGTTCTTCTCTGATCTTTTCGTCAGCATGCAATTTAAGTCTTTCTAACATCATGCAACATAATAATTTTCCAGGTACTGATAATAGAGATATACCACGCCAGTTATTACAGTCTGATAGATCACCTTTCTTCGGTAACTTTACAATAATACTGTCTTTCCATTGTTGTGGTGGTTGTTCTTCTCTCCATACTTCATTTATAATATCTAAAATTCTCAAGAGGTTGTTGTCATTAACTGCTTTAATCATTTCCCCTGAAATTTCGTCAACTCCAGCAGCTTTAAAATTTTTTAATCTTTTAACGGCTTGTTTGATCTCGTCCAGCGTGAATTCATCGCAAGTTATTGGCAAGGTGGTTGTGGATGTTTCATTATTAAAATCAGGTGTTACTGTTGGTGGTGGTCTGTTTAGCACCTCCATGAAGTGCTCAGCCCATCTCTTCATTTGTTCTTTTTCTGTTGGTATTGAATTCCCTAATTTACCTTTAACAGGTGTTTCCATAGCAGTAGGCTGGTGACATAGTTGTTTTGTAATTTGATAAAGGCACCTACTATTACCAGTTCTTGCAGCATTTTCAGCTTCTACGGCCAGTTCATTGATGAAATGTCTTTTATCTCTTCGAGTTTTTGTCTTCACTTCTTTATTTAACAAGTTATAAGTTAGTTTGCAAGATTCAACTGCATTATGTGTACTTGCCGCTAGTAGTTTAAGTTTTGCTGTTTTCCTTTCTTGTATTTTATCCCAAGTATCTTCTCTCATCCATTTTTTCTTTTTATGTACTAGGTATCCGGTGGTCGCTACAGCTGCTTCTGTCATTGCTGTTCTCAGTTGTTCCCATTTAGTATCGATTGTCTTGGTGGTGATATCGTTGTCAATTTTGCCTAAAGCATCGAAATAGTTGTTCATTTTGACATTATATTCCTTCTTTATATCATTTGATTGCAGTCTGTGTACATCTATTCTTCTATTTTTATTCGGTTGGTATAACTTCTTCAGTTTAATTCTCATTTTAGCTATGCAGAGGTTATGATCGCTTCCGATCTCTGCACCTCTGTATGCTCTGACGTCTTGAACTGATGAGCGAAATTTAGCGCTTATGCAGAAGTGATCTATCTGGTTCTTAGTTCTGCCATCAGGTGAATTCCATGTTATCTTGTGGATATTCTTATGTGGAAAGATGGTGTCTGCCACAACGAGGTTTGATATTTCACAAAGTTCTAGAAGTCTTTCGCCATTTTGATTCATACAGCCTATGCCATGAGTACCGAGATATCTTTGTACTCCATCGTTGTTGTCACCTACTTTGGCGTTAAAATCACCCATGACTGCTATTATGTCATGCTTGGGTATTGTGTTGATGGTACTTAGAAGTGCTTCATAGAAGTCATCTTTTGTGGTATCAAGAGCGTCGTTAGTTGGTGCATAACATTGTACAATTGAGAGCTTGAAAAATCGTGTCTGAAATCTAGCTAATATTAGCCTCTCATTGATAGGTACCCAGCTGATAAGCGATGCTGCTGCTTTCTGTGTCATTAGGATGGCTACTCCCTCTGTGTGACGATTATCATTACTACCAGAGTATATAATTTGCTTTTTTTCTTCTGAAATATATTTTATGCCCTTCCCCGTCCATCTACACTCGCTGACACCCAATAAGTCCAACTTATAATTATCCATTTCTTTAATTACTTCTTCCAATTTTCCGTCTTGATACATAGTTCTTACATTCCAGTATCCAATTTTAGAAATCTCCTTAGCCCCCAAGATATTAGAGTGAGTCATGTTTACTGTCGAGCCTGGTTCTGTTTCGGTAACAATAGCTTGTTTTACGATAGTGAATTGTTAACTCACTGATCAACCCTCCGATCCAACCGACCGATTCGAGGGTTTCGAGGTCAGTTATAGGAAAATATCTACACCACTAGATACTCTGGTGTATCTTTTATTCTATAATTTAACATAACATGGTGATATCCATCGAAATATACACATTCCTGATGTTTTTCTTTCGGCGTCTAAGGTGAGAAACGAATTTCACCTCATCATACTCTGATAGAATTAACTAAAATGTAGAAATTTCTTGCAAAATTTGTAATTTGTCTATTATCTGATATCAAGAACAGTACTTAACAAACAAAAAAAAAATTTTTGCAAAAATTCCCAAATGTTTATATTATATGAAACTTAGTTTCTAGCTATGAAAAATAAAAAGTTACATTTTCCAAACATGATCTTACACACATTTAGTATACATTTGAAAATCTCTGAATCATTCAAATAAATCAGTATGGCACAAACTGCCTAAAATGCCATCACAGACACACTATCATCAAACATGTATAACACTCTTTTTTAATCTGCTAAAACCTTCCTATGCAGCTGCTTATTGTCATTGCCGATGTTTGTTACCAGAACATGTTGTTTATAATTCTCAGGTCCTTGCCATCGATGTTGATGCTTTCTAGCATTTTGTATAATGTTCTCATGTTTTACTTTCTCAAATGCCTTAGTGTAGTGTATAAAGCACAAGTATAGATAGATTATAGGTAGAAGATACAATTTTTAAAAATAATCGTATACACATTTTGCATGCACTTGACAGCTCTGAATTATTCAGAAGAAAATCAGTATAGCAAAGACTGTAGAATGTGACATTGGACATACTACCATTTAACATGTATCACTCTTCCTTATATTTTCAGGTTGTTATGTTTTTTACCAATATTTAAAAACAAAAATTTGAGTGAGATTTCTTGTGATATTAAAAATCTCAAATAACTAGCATGTAAAAAATTGTCTAAGATTTTGTTACCTATAATTCGTTTTTCTTTTCAGATTACAAAACAAATATGGAACAGAAGATCCCATTCCTGGATCAAAAAATAAAATGGGACGTCAATACACATTTTAAAGTGAATATTCTTTTTAATTCTTGATAACAAATTTGTATACAGCCAAAGGGAGTTAAACTCAGAAATCTGTTAAAATGTTGTCCATTTAAATATTTTGTTACTTATTGCCAGGTTCTTTGTGTTTTGTTTTTTCTGTAACAGTGTATTATATATAATATAACATCTTCATAAGGGACAGGGGCATAAACAGTTGAGAATAGAAAGTAATTTAAATACATAAACATGTATCATGTAGTTGTCAAACTGGGGCAATGTTTAAGACTGAAGTGGTTTGTTTTAAACTTGAATATGTTCAATATTTGGTTTTCAGGCTCACACAGTGAAGATAGGTGTCAAACTGGGGCAATGTTTAAGACTGAAGTGGTTTGTTTCAAACTTGAATATGTTCAATATTTTGTTTTCAGGGACACATAGTGAAGATGTTGTCAAACTGGGGTAATGTTTAAGACTGAAGTGGTTTGTTTTAAACTTGAATATGTTCAATATTTTGTTTTCAGGGACACACTGTGAAGATAGAAAGTGAAGGTGAGGAAGATGGTCATGTTCCTGCAGGGAGAGAGAGTATGAGGAGCAGTTTCACATCTGTATATCCTGCTGGGGACAATTTACTCAGTAATGCTTTTACAATTTTTTAACGTAAATGTAACCTGTGCTCAATATGTTACCACTTTCAACAAATATGTAATATAATAAGTGTAATTTATACACCTCCACCACAAACATCATAATTTGTTTGTGTTTGTACCTGTCACAGTGCTATTTTGCAGCACCTCTGTTGTACGAAAAGTCAGCTGGGCAACGCTGATGTATGGCAACACTGGCGAGGAGTGTTTTTCCGGAAGCTGGAAAATCAGGCGCGAAAGTGGTCAGTGAGATTGCTAGCCTTGGGTCGGACTAGGACGTATATTTTGCCCTTCACCAACAAGTTGCTGTACGGTTCATAGTATGGACTACTAGTGAGAGATTGCCGTATTCGGTCCTGGTGGATATTTATGTGTAATTCTGTATTAGTGTAGTGTCCAGTGGATATTATCTTCAGGCCGTAGATTATAAGTTGTCAATGAATTGGGTGTATCATTGTCACAAGTTTTGCCGCTCATGGTGAGCGATAGTCATTGCAGTGTTTGTGCAGTTCAGTCCTACTGTCATGTATGAGACTAATAGATTAAGTAATTGAGGAAAGTTACATTGGCATTATTATATTGTATTTCATACGTTGTTGGCTGAGTGAGGCCAGTTTGTGTGTGCATATTTATTAAAGGGAAGTGCCTGAAGAGGATGTTGATTTTCTTATGTCAGCCATTGTGGTGTGGTCATACCTTTGGAAGGACAAGCCTTATGTATTATTAGAAATCCACATTACAGTGGTGTAACCAGTGGAGTGATATCCACATTTAATTTGGTTTTGACAGTACCCTATATGCACACGTGTGTGGTATTTTTTTTTTCAATTTTTTTTTGGTTACCTTTATTCCAGACAGAAAATCCATTGCAGCAAATTTTACATGTTTAGGGCAGTGGTGTACCAAGAATTCTTAGTGCCAGGGACGAGCAAGGAGAAAATGCATGTTCATTTTGTAGACAAATCAAAAGACAGTCTAAAGGACTGTATCAAGCACTGTCGTAACTTTTAAATTCTATTAAGAACACACAGATGAATTTAAGAATTAGGTAAACACAAAAGAAAAGACATAAACCGCTCTTTCTAAAGATGGTTACTTGGTGTAAAGGTATATATAGGAGCAGATATAGTATCAGATCACCACCTTCTGTTGCTTCATCTTTTGTTCCAAAAACAAAAATAAAACTCAACAAATTGTGTATAATGGGGAATATCTGAGAAATCAAGAAATAAGAGACAAAGTTTCAATCGCACGTGTCCAACACATACCAATTACTCCAACAACTGGATGATGAAGCAGATACAGAAGACCACTGGCAACAAGTAAAAAATATATGAAATGACACGTGGAGAGGTACTGGGAAAAAGAGAACATCAGCACAAACCATGGATAACAACAGAAACCATGGATAACAACAGAAACCATGGATAACAACAGAAACCATAAACAAGATAGAAGACAGGAAAAACAAGAAAGCAGATAAAACCAGAAGCTCCAAAGCAAAGACACATAAAGTGTACCTAGAAGAAAACAAATCAATTTAAAGAAGTCTGAGGTCATGACGCTCAATGTGAGCAACCCTGAGCCCATATCAGTAAGGAATCAGCAACTGGTACAGACAGATACCTTCACATACCTAGGAAGCATAGTAACACCAGACGGTGGGGCAGGCAAAGACATCAACATCAGAATGAATAAGGCAAGAACAGCCTTCTTTAGCCTAAATAACATCTGGAAGTCCTCACAATACAGCACAAGCACAAAATTAAGATTATACCAGAGCTGCGTGCTTTCTGTGCTTCTCTATGGTGCGGAATGCTGGAGAGTCACAGAGAAGGAAATGTCAAAATTGTCCTCTTTTCACACAACATGCCTAAGAAAAATTCACCGCATCTTTTGGCCGAATACCATCACCAACCAAGATCTGCTTACTCGTAGCAAGCAAGAGGACATGCACACCATCATAGCTGGCAGACGCTGGAGCTGGGTTGGTCATGTCCTCAGAAGAGACCCCGATGCCATCACAAGAACAGCTATGCTTTGGACCCCTGAAGGAAAGCGAAAGAGAGGCCGACCAAAAACAACTTGGCGGAGGACTGTGGAGGCTGAGATGCAAAGAATGAACCAGAGTTGGGGCACTGTACGAAGGATGGCCACCGACCGTGCAAAGTGGAATCAATTTGTTGTTGCATTACAAGACGCCACTAGGCGTGATGGCCACTGACTGCTTTGACGGTCGGTGGTTAAGGATCGAAGAAGAAGAAGAAGAAAACAAAGACGTAAGAAGAAACATCAAAAGAGACATCATCATCATGTGACGTATTCTTTCCAGAACGTTGTCTCCATTACAGCTGCTCTGAACGCATCACGATTCTGGGCAAGTCGACCTGCATCAGCCAAAGACAAGTTCAGACTCTCTGTGATGTCCTGGGTCCACCGTCGTCTAGGTCGACCCCTTCCCCTTTTTCCAGGGACCATGCCTTCCATCACTGTTTTTCCAGACTATTATGTTCAGATTAGCCATTATGGATTTCTTGGCATTGTACATCCAGTAGTTTGCCATTGCTTTCTAGATGGTTCTGGCCGCTTACCATTACAGTCCATGGTGCGCCCTCAGCCCGATACCAGGCCTTTCCAACTCCTGCCCTAGAAGCCGTTGTCAAAATATTATTGATCATCCGCCCGTTCGGCTAGCAGTTGTGTGTACTGTTTAAGGGGGACCTCCCTTTTTCAATTTACTCATGTAGTTTGGCCGGCCAGTCAAAGCCGTTGCCCGGGGGGTGGCGCTGCCGTACACAAGCAGACTCGAGGAGCCATACATGAGCTGAACTGGAGTGGGGGAACCAAATAGGATCCAGGCCATCCTCAAAAAGAGGAAGTGACTGCCTCTCACCGTGAGGTACTATCCCTTACACACTCCAGCCCTACCCCCCCCCAAAAGAGACAAGAGGAAGTATATTGAAGACTTGGCAAGGGAAACAGAGGAAGCTGTCGCCAACGGAAATACAAGGAACCTGTACAACCACACAATAAAGCTAAGAGGGAGATATAAGCAAGCAAATAGCCTCATCAAAGATAAGAATTGCCCGACCAACACAGAGTGCTTTGTTACTGTCAGGAGCAGCTTGCAGCATAGGGGAACTTACCGCCAAGAGAAGAAATACCAGCAGAATGGAAGGAAGGTTATCTAGTAAAGTTACCTAAGAAAGGAAATTTACAAGAATGCACACATTATAGAGGAATAATGTTATTGTCAGTGCCAGGAAAAATACTTACTTAGTCATCCCTCTTCTACAATGAGGTGTAGAGGTTTGGTGGAGGGAGCACCATACTATCCTATCTGCTGTCTTCCTTATTGCCTGGTTCCAATCTAGTCCTTGGTTCTTCAGAGATTGTCTAATGTTGTCTTCCCAGTGGACGCTGGGTCGTCCTGGAGGTCTGGATCTCAATTTCTCATAATTGCCATGATAGCTTATCATCTTCCATTCTGCAGACATGTCCATACCATCGTAGTTGGGACTGTTCTACTTTAGTTTGCAGTGGCTGGGTTTTGAGGCTTTGCCATATCGTCTGGTTGCTGACCATATCTATTCTTGTTACTTCAACCACCTTCATCAGATACCTTATTTCTGAAGTTTGAAGCTGGCTTTTATATGTTGTAGTCATTGCCCATGACTTGCATCCATATATCAAGACTGAAATATAGGTGGTGTGGTATACAGCTATCTCAGTTTTCTTGCTAACTTTGAAAAATCTTTGATTATGGCCTGAAAAAGTCTCCCAGCTGCTGCTCTTTGGGTAGCTAACTCTTCTTTGATGCCTGCCTTCCAGCCCGTAATAACTGCGAGGTATTTAAACTGGTGTACTCACCATGTCGGTGTCTGTGGCCTAATGGATATGAACGCAGTTTCATAATTCAGATATACCAGGTTCGAAACCTGCTGCAGGCGTTTTGGTAGCAGATCGCTTTGTGTGGATTTTTAACAATGGTATAAGCGCCGTACCATTCAAAAAGCAATGGAAACTACTGAACGTAAAAATTGCCAAGAAAAATCACAAATAGCCAATAAAAGCTGGGGTTGATTGCCACGTCCTGTAAAGGATAAGCAACTAACTAACTCACTCCAGGAACTATTCTCCCAGCTTAATCTGATGTCTTCTTTCCTCTCGTGATATCACTTTGGTTTTTGTTTTGGAGCTGCTGATGACCATCCCACTCTTCTCTAGCTCTTCCTTCCTGACTTGCAGGTTGGACTGAAGATGTGATCTGATTTAGCTATCAGGGCAACATTGTGGGCAAATGCCATCTCTGAAATAAGACCTGTCTTATCTTCCAGTACTTTTTGGTCAGGAAAAGTTTTAAACAGAATCATCCTTGGGAGATTAAAAGAGTCCATAGACAAACAATTGAGAGATGATAAAGTAGGTTTTTGGCAGAACAGATCCTGTACAGACCTGATAGCCACATTGAGAATAATAGTTGAACAAAGTCTGGAATGGAATTTATGCACTATTAAATGGCATTTGACAGTGTTGACAGAGAATCACTTTGGAAAGTGAAGGAGCATTATAGAGTTCCTATGAAGATCATTTACTTAATACATAAGACTCATGAAGACTTTACATGCAGAGTTCTTCATGAAGGACAACTTACAGAACCATTTTTGATTAGAACAGGAGTGCGACAGAGATGCCTCTTTCCTCTATTTCTTTACTTACTAGCAATAAATGAGGTTATAAAAACATCGACATCACACAACAAAAATGCAGTCCAGTGTCTTCTTCTTCCGTCCTTAGCCACTGACCGTCAAAGCAGTCAGTGGCCATTACGCTAGTGGCGTCTTAGGGCAACAGCAGATAGGTTTTCTTTGCCATTTTTTTTCCCATCACGCCTAATGGCGTCTTTAGGGCAACGGCAAATCAATCCATTTACTGTTGTTTCCGTAATCGAAGTGACTGGCAAACGGGTGATCAGCCCGTTGTGCCCGAACTTGCCTTCACGTGTACTCACTATAAAACCACCGAGCTCTCGAGACATCATTCCAGCCAAGATAGATGAAGCCTCATATACCCGAAGGTTTTTGAGGAACGTCTTTCCTCTTCTGCCCAAAGACACTAATGGGGGAACACTCAGGACCCGAAGGTCTGAGAAAAAGAGCAAGATCTGACACGGACACAGCAGTGTTTACTGTCTAGCGGCACTGGGAGGTCCCCACTCAAAGTGGTGCACCACACGCAGTCAGTCTAGACATAAGGTCGCCTGCGAGAAGAGACGGACATAAGGAGATACAAGAACTGGAGACAGACATGAAGGAGATACAAGAACTGGAGACAGACATGAAGGAGATAAAAGAACTGGCAGTCCAGTGTAATCTGACTAAACAGATCTAGATTTTGCAGATGACTTGGCTCATCTGTCTCATAACCATAATCAGTTGCAAGATAAAATGATAATACTCAATAAGGATTCACAAGTTGGTCTGAAAATACACTTTGGGAAAAGACAAAAATAATGAAAATAAATGCAAGAAATGATAACAAGGTTGAACATGAAGAAACACCACTAATAGATGGTAGAATCATACACATATCTTGGCAGCAATACAGACAAAGTTAGAGGGACAGACAAAAATATCAAAATAAGAATACTAAAAGTAAGTAGAGCTTTCATTGCATTTGGAGACATATGGACATTAAAAGAAATCAAGTCTAACATGAAAATAAGAATCTTCGACTCAAATGTCAAGTCAGTCCTATTGTATGGCTCTGTCAAGTCAGTCCTATTATATGACTCTGTCAAGTCAGTCCTATTGTATGGCTCTGTCAAGTCAGTCCTGTTGTATGGCTCTGAAAGATAAAGAACAGTAAGAAAAGTTACAGACTTTCATAAATGGGTGCTTGCATAGAATATAAGGTTTGAAATTGTATTACAAAGTCACAAATGGGGAACTGATGACAAGAACCAGACACGTGCCAGTAGAACAGGATATGAGAAGAAGATCCTGGTGATGGATACAACACACATTGAGGAAACCTATTGATAGCATTACAAGGGAGTCCTTGTTCTAAAATCCCCATAGAAAGAGTTGCAGAGGTAGACTAAAAAACGTGTGGAGAAGAGAGCTGGAGACAAATGAAACTGATGATTAAAAAATGGGAAGAACTTGAGCACTTGACAGGAGGACTTGGCATGTGTTTGTTGAAGGTCTATGTAACAGGAGGACTTGGTATGTGTTTGTTGAAGGTCTATGTGACAGGAGGACTTGGCATGTGTTTGTTGAAGGTCTATGTGACAGGAGGACTTGGCATATGTTTGTTAAAGGCCTATGTGACAGGAGGACTTGGCATGTGTTTGTTGAAGGTCTATGTGACAGGAGGACTTGGCTTGTGTTTGTTGAAGGCCTATGCTCCTATGGGAGATAAAGGGTATTTTGATTATTGTCCACCAATCACAAACACTTTAATCAGTATCATTTAGCAGCCTCAGAACACATACAAATTCTTAATATTGGCATTGGCTGCAAAAGAGTGACAAGATCAGCAACCCTTGTTCATCAACAGCAACAACCACTTGTTAAGAAGTATTTTTACTGAGTTTACACAACTATAGATTATATACATTTTTTCAAACATTCTGTACTTTATAATAACTGCTTGTCAAACTGCATTAAAGAATCAGTCAGAATGTATGCCATAGGTAAAATGTATCATGTACTGTAATCAAAATCTAGATTCTGATGAATGTAAGCAGGAATGTAATGGAGGCTTCCAGAATCATGATGCTAATACTGAGGTAGGATGTTGTATGTACCATTGTTTAAACCAACTATTCATTCATAACCCTCCACTCCCAAAGGAGCATAGGCCTTCAACAAACACATGCCAAGTCCTCCTGTCACGTGCCATCATCTCAAGTTCTTCCATGTTCTCCTCATCATTTTCACCTCTGTTTCCAACTCTCTTCTCCATGTACTTCTTGGTCTTCCTCTGCCTCTCTTGCCCTGGGGGTTCCAGAACAAGGACTGCCTTGTAATGCTATCAACAGGTTTTCTTAGTGTGTGTCCTATCCATCGCCATCGTCTTCTTCTCATTTCTAAACCAACTATACCAGCCTGTTAATTAGCCTTCTATATATTGTATGTAACATTGTTTAGATAAACTATATTTGCCAGTTAATTAGCCTTATATGTTGTATGTACCATTGTTTATACAGACTATACCAGACAGATAATTAGCCTTTTATGTTGTATGTACCATTGTTTAGACAAATTATATCAGACAGTTAATTAGCGTTATATGTTGTATGAACTGTTATTTAGACAAACTATATTAGACAGTTAATTAAAATTGTATGTTGTATGTACCATTGTTTTTTTGACAAACTATATCAGACAATTAATTAACTGCATATGTTGTATGTCCCATTGTGTTGACAAACTATATCTAACACTTAAT
The DNA here is from genome assembly GCA_024509875.1 of Oreohelix idahoensis. Taxonomy (NCBI): domain Eukaryota; kingdom Metazoa; phylum Mollusca; class Gastropoda; order Stylommatophora; family Oreohelicidae; genus Oreohelix; species Oreohelix idahoensis. The sequence continues at coordinate 99,824 of JAMPIV010022554.1, forward strand.
TAACCTTAAATGTTGTATGTACCATTGTTTAGACAACCTTATCAGACAGTTAATTAACCTTATGTGTTGTTTGTACCATTTTTAAGACAAACTATATCAGACAGTTAATTAACCTTACATGTTGTATGTACTTTTGTGTAGACAAACTATATCAGGCAGTTAATTAACCTTATGATGACAGTGATTATTCCTAGATCATTGCAACCTCTGACGTGGATGGGTCCACATAAAACTGGCATGTTTATTATAACTTGAAGGCATAAAGTTAATCCAATGGCATAGCATGAGTACATACATGAATACGAGCTCCTCTCTCAGTCTTGTCTGGTCAATTCATAACTGGCCGCTGTACTGAAGGTGTCGCACAATCCACCCAAGTAATGTGGGACAAAATATGAAGACTATGGAATATCAATGTGATTCCTTCAATAATATAAATGTGAATCTTCTCACTTACTTCTCAATCTTGAACAATTCCATTGTGGTGGCCCTTGAAGTACTTAAAGCCACAGAAACAATCTAATTCCTCCAATATCTTAGGAGCTAGAAAAAGTACGTCCTTCATTAACTACTACAATATATGAAAGGCCTAGAACCAACCGTTTGCATACATTAGTGCAAAACGGATTACGTCATAAACTCCCGGTGATGTATTACATATTATGTGTTCAATATAAGTCAAAACCCGTGCAAGTACATGATTAACCACAGATAGACACATTACGTGTAGATTAACTGCTAATAGACTAAGTGTGATCAACATGCAAAATTACATTAATAAACTTCTTTAACAATTACCCCCGTCGGTTGGGGTAAAAAAAGGATTTGTTTTTTTTATCATAAAAATTTAGATGAAAAATCGCAATTAGTTAATACGTGTAATTGAGAAAAAAACCAACTGCCAACCATGATCACGTAAACATGTCAATGGTCATTGTCCAACAAGAAACCGTAAGTCAAAAAGTGAATGCATATGTAACAAGATAACCAAGGTTGCAAAGCAGAAAGAAAATTGTCAATGGTCAAGTAAAGGATAGAGCATAGAATATCACAATCAACCAAGGAAAGCATTCATGAGAACTGATAAACAAAATATTAGCTAACTATAAGTCCTATGTCTAGCAATAACTATGTGACAATAGTCAAAGTTGCATGTATACCTATGTATAATGCAACAAATAGTGAACAATATAAGTATGTTAATTAAGAAAAACAAAGATATTGTAATGTTAACAACCAGAAAATAGTATGTCAATATAGTGAGTGTTGAGGATTGTTTCGGGGTTTGCAAGCATGTGAATGTCCGCGGCATTCGCATGATTGCACCACGAACCACCTCAGCTGAATTAATACTGGAAATCGCGCAAATTGATGTATGACGCGTCAAGCCTGGTAACCGCAGTCTATGTGTGGCCGTAGCGCCGTCCGGCAGTGTTTCAAAAGTGTGGCAGAGCCACTTATGGATTGTGTATAAAATGTGGCATGGCCACTGATTAAGGATATGTATATTAAATGGTATACCCATTGGGAATTATAAATAGCGTAAATCCGTATAGATCATGCTGGGAAAAGCAATCAAGTCAAATGTATAGGACCAGAGAGTCTAAAGTATAATCACTAATATCGGAGGATACGTTCGCAAGTGAAGTTATATATATGGCAGTTAAAGCCTGGCTAGGAAAGCCAAAGTATTGAATAAGTAGACATAGACGGAATATGTGAATATTAAATAAGGATATCACAAGCATTAATAAGTGATAATAATTCCAAGAGACGGATTGGAAAGAGTTGGTTGCAGACTCTAAAACACTATAGAATTAACGGTTAACTCAGACGTGCAATGTCTGTAGGATGAACATTGAGTAGATCCTAGAAATATCTTTAATGCCAAGTATTAATTGTGTGATAACGTTCTGTATTCATTTGGGAAAAAGGACATGTATTAAATATTCAGTCGTCAATGGAACTAGTCTTAATTGCCTGAATTATTCAAGTTTAACCATGTGCTGTGACTGTTGATGTAACCCTTGCAAGGTCAGTCCAGACTATCACATTTATCTACAAGATTAATCATAAAACTAATACACACTGCTGGAGAATTAATATGAAGTAATGAACGACACTGAATTAAATAATAATTGAATCACACAATAACGGCTCTAAATCTGCAATTGAACTATAAGCTGAAATGGTAGAGATGAATATAATACCTAAAGAATTATTGACGAGCAACCCAATAACTCACGTCCAACGGGGCTATATCTGGTAGGAATAACTAACAACAGATTCCCTTAATATCAGAAGACAGTGCCCGTAACATTGAGGGCGTGTAAAAAGAGAGAAAAGAAACAAAAAATCTAGAAAAGTCGAAAGGAAAAAGGGAAGTAACTGTTAATAGAATATGAGCAAAAAAAAACAACATGAGTTATCCACTTTAACAACAGAAAAAATATAGACAGAATTATGTGCAAGCAATTTGCAAAATAGATCAAACAAATGTGTGAAAAAGAGATTAATTAATATATCTCAATGACAATAGTAAGCTAAAGTAACTAACTAAAAGATTAAAGTTTGAAGTATTAAACATTAAAACCATTAATATTATATCAGAGGTCCATGAGAGATTGTACTGTACATTAAATTCTGTATCCAGTGAAATATCATCACATGATGTGTGCATCATAAAGTTACGACCAAAAACAACCAATGTTATTTGTACTAAGGTCAATATAGACACTAAAATCTATAGTGTAGAAAGTTCCAGTCCAACTCAGTGTAATCCTGGCAAGCAATTTGAGTATATTGAAGGTGCATATTCTTGACACATGGCAGTTCAACCAGAGCTCAATCAGCAAATGCTGGTAGATCTCAAAATAGTCAATGAATTAATCATTGAAAGAAACAATATCAAGATCATCAAAGTAAGGATCACGCACCATTGTAGGTTTCAAACGTGAGTGAATGTCAAGTAACAAAGTCCTGTCTGACTTCCCGTAAGCTGTAATGAATCATTCAAACGTTCCACAGCAATAGTACATTCAGAGTTCAGGTACAGATGGTGGACATCTAGAAAGCGAATCTGCCACTACATTAGTTGATCCAGATATAGACTGGATGTCGAATTGGAACGGTTGAAGTAAGATGGAGAAACGAGCGAGTTAATGGTTTCAATGATCAGCCCACTTTAAAGCTGCGACGGACTTCTGATCAGTCTGGATAATGAAGAGTGCTCCCAGCAAATAACGTTCAACTTTCTGAATAGCCCAAACGACAGCTAAAAGCTCCTTTTCTACCGCCGAATATTTCCTTTCCATTTCCGACAGCTTGCAGGAAATGTACAATGTAGGATGCAAAACATTGTTGAAGTCTTGAACGAGGCACGCACCCAAACCGAGATTACTAGCATCTGTGCGGAGAATATAAGTACGATTTAAATCTGGCAACCTCAAAATAGAAGATGATGAAAATATATTTAAGATTTGGTTAAAAGCAGCCTGACACTTTTCAGACCAGTGTATTTTAGTTGGTAAACCCTTTCGTAAAAGAGATGAGAGGACAGCCATGATGTCTGACAGATTAGGAATGAAACGACTGTAAAATTGAATCAGTCCCAAGAGACTACGCACTTGTTGTTTTTGTAGTAGGAACAGACAAATTAAAGAATATAGAGACTTATGTGGTACAGTCTGTAGTCGACCAGAACCAACAGTGTGACCAAGGAAAGTAAGTTCATGAAAAGCAACCTGAACTTTAGTAGGCCTAGGTGTAAGGTTATATAAATGAAGAGTATCCAAAAGTGAACGGAGTCCTACAAAATGCTCGTCCCAAGATGAGCTCAATAAGCAGATATCATCTATGTAAGTTATGATATAGATCTGTGAGAAAGAATTCTGTGCATCATTCAAATGAATGTAGCAGGGGCGTTCATAAACCCAAAAGGCATAACATTCCACTGGAATAACCCATGTGGAGTAGAAAAAGCAGTAAGAGGTTTGGCATTTTCAGTTAATGGTATTTGCCAATACCCTTTTGTGAGATCAATCTTAGTGAACAGGTGAGCTGTAGATAGACGAGACAAGAGATCATCAAGTAAAGGATGAGGTTCAGCATTTGCAACAGTTTTAGAATTTAGCTTGTGATAATCAACGCATAATCTAATATTGTTATCTTTTTTTCGGACAATAACAAGGGGGGAAGAGTAGGGAGAAATACTGGTGTCAATAATACCAAGACGCAACATCTGATCTAATTCGAGTTCAGTTTGGCGCTGGTAATGAAGGGGAACAGGATAAGGACATAGACGAATAGGAGTATCATCAGTGAGGATGATATAAGATATCACAGATGTGTGACCAGGAAGATCGGTCAGGACATCAGAAAAGGATTCCAATAGATTGGACATCTGGCGATGTTGATCCGAAGATAATGAAGAAGAAATAGACACATCATGCCAAGATTCAGTTAAATCCAAAGGAATCATAGGTATAGTCATATGAATATCATGGAAGGAAGATTCTTCCTCATGAATCACAGATTAACTAGAAAAATGACAAAAATTACTCACATTGTCATCAATGTCATGGAAGATAGAATGTAAATGCTCAGGTCTTGTATGATATTCCTTGAGCAAATTAATATGAAAAATCTTTCTTTGACCCTTAATATCTATGACACAGTCAATGTCTGAAATATGAGATATTACTTTGAAAGGGCCATTCCATGCAATAAGCATTCTATTATCCTTCAGAGGAAGCAATACAAAAGCTTCATCACCCGGAAAAAGATGTTGTAAATGCCTATTTCTATTTTGAAAAAGACGTGATTTCTGTTTGGCAGCCTCTGACAAAGCTGTAGCCAAATGACATGTGTCTACAATCTTCCGACATAGATTAACCATGTACTCATAAGATGACTGAGTGTCCTGAGTCATCTCAGATTCAGTGAGAAGATCCTTGATTAACCCCATAGGACCTTGTTGCTGAGCTCCAAACACAAGCTCAAACGGCAAAAAACCTGTCTGCTCATGCTGCACTTCCTGATAAGCGAAAAGTACAGCCGGCAGAACCCTGTCCCAATCTTGAGGATATTTGGCAGTTACTTTATGTAGCAATTGCTTAAGTGTCCTATTGAGCCTCTCCACAGAACCATTGCTCATGGCGTGATAGATGCTACTAAGACCTATCTATGTTAAGTGTCTTCATGACAGATGTCATGGTATCAGAAACAAATTGTGAACCATGATCAGAAAGAAGTTTGCGAGGAAAACCTAACCTGGAAAAGATGAGCAACAGTGCATCAGCCACTTCAGAAGTTGTGATGTGTTTATGAGGTATGGCCTCAGGCCAACGAGTGCATAAATCAATGCACGTGAGGACATATCTGTGACCTCTAGCAGATGTAACAGAAAGAGGACCAATAATGTCTACGGCCATCTTATCAAAAGGTTGAATAGAGATATCACATGCTTGAATAGGAGCAACATGAAAAGCTCCCCTAGATTTAACTTCCTGGCAGGTAATGCACGAACGCACATATGATGATATGTCTCTGGAAACACCTGGCCATAAGAAAGAAGACAACACTCTGGAACGTGTGCGAGTATAACCCATATGGCTCGCACAATGGGAGTCATGTGCATGTCATAAAATGTATGGGTGAAGTTTAAGAGGCACCATAACTTGGTGTTTGACAGTAGAGTGATCTACAAAATTTCTCACCTATATATCATTTTTAAGAGTAAACCAGTGTTTAGGACTTTTATGTAAGTAAACATCATCATTATTTTTGACCAGAGAGAGAAATTTTTTGAAGGAGCTATCTTCTCTTTGAAGCTTAGCAAAAGACACTCTGTCTATGACAGAATGTACCTCAATGTCATCCTGAGTCATTGTATCAAGTTCCATACTTTCATCATTTTCCAGTGCATGTGCCTGGGCACATGTGGTAACTGCCTTGGCAATTAAGAGATTATTTTTTCCCAATCTTCAATCTCCTCTGGTGAGCAGTGTTTTCTCCCACGGATAAGACCCACCGTTAAATCAGCTACTGGATTCTTCAACAAGCATACCCTAACCTTTTATGAAAACAATGGGGTATGAATATCAACAAAAGCGGTAGGGTAAAACTCAATTGTACCAACAAACGTAATGCATTTCACAAACTCTCCTGTAGAGCAAGAAGGGTGAACCAGTGACTGTCTGATTCCAACAGTAGTACAGTTGGTACCACAAACTGATTTTTCATTTTGTTTTTACAGTGTCTTTGTTTATAGATCTTAATGGATCTCTTTAAGCCAAGAAATTTCCTTTTTAAATTTTAAAAATCAGACATCAAACAACCGAGTTACAGCATTTCAAAATTGTGGGGAATTACAAAAATTTTCAAACATCTTTGCACCGAACAAATTGCCTGACTTTGCACAATCATAACTACAGTCAACAAACACTTACCAAGTCAATAATGCTTTTTGTACAAAGTCATACAAGTCCTTATTGCAGAAAAGAAACATGGGAAGTACAACTATTCAATTAAATGAATTATGGTCCATCAAAATTGACAAAAGATGCAGTAGCAAGTCTCATTGTTGTGCTCGCAAAGTGCAAATATGCATTTTCATGCACTCATAAATCAAAAACTACACACAGGAAAGCTATACGATTTATTGAGCTTAAAGAGAGCATTATATACTTGATGCTTAATTTTTTTGAGCCACATGAAATACTGAATACTATAAAACTGCATTATGTGAAAATGGATCGAAGGCTAAATTTGCAGTTCGGAAGAAAAATCTCACGAAATTCCAAATGTTGTCATAAAATCATGAATATTGCAGCTATAGAGCTGAAAACTTCCATATTAATGTAATTTGAGTTGTACAATTCAAATTGATGGTTATTTTCTTGATTGAAACAACCTTTACTGCTTAAAATTTGATTTTTATAAACAAAGAAACATTACATATTAGTCCGTGTCCAACTCACTGTCACTTGAGGTCAGCTGCATCAAAAGATAATTGTGTGTTCAGAAAGTCCTCAAGTGAATCTCCTCTCAGGGCACTGGCTTGTTGTACTGACATCTGGCACCTGTATTGTACTGTCCTTTACTCACATTCTGTTCGTGTAGCACAGAGAAACCAAGAGGTCACCTGAGAGAAACTTGTTAGGAGGGACGGGAAGAGGACAAATTGCATGATTGTGTTATTTTATTATTAATACAAAAAATGTCGGCCAAATTATGTTTTCTTTCCCTTTGTTAATCATTATGCATTTATTGCGGCATTAAATTTTACTGCATTTACCATTTAAATCATTATATTAATTATACAGTAGATTGTAAGTCTCTCTTTTACATAGATTATGTCATTTGTCTTTTATGTTTGTAATTGTAAAATAAACTCAAAACCTGTAGAGGCTTCTAGGAAAGCTTCAACTACATAGTAGCCTAATGATTTTTAACATCAGAGAATGAGAGGAAATAATATGATATATAAACTTTACACAACAAGATGTACTTGCTCCGATGTTGCATTTTCCTAGTCCTTCAGAAGACAGAACTGTGCCAATAGTCTATTTGTCAAAGTAGAAATCCGTGGCAGAGCCGGACGTCTGCCTCTTCCCGTCATTGAAAAATGTGCATCATAACGATTGTCCCCTGAAAAAATTGAGAAAAAAAAAGGTTAATTATGCGAGAGAGGCAATTTTTAAAAAAAGATTAACGTCCACAAATGTGTAGCAAGCTAAATTCTAAACATGACCTTTGACATCCATAACGTTATCAAAAGTAGGTCAGTGGCTTTACAAGCTGTTACTAAGTGTTAGACCTTAATTCTGATACCGAATGTTTAGAAAATGGTGATGGTCCGATAAAACAACCAAATAGCTACATAAACAACAATACCCCACCCCCAAAATTGCTTAAAAAACGAAAAACGTTCTGCCTAAATGTCTGAATCGAGCAGCCACATTTGGCTGTTCTTTTACTAATACATCCGCCCTCCGTCACTTGCCGTTGCTATATTGCAAATAAACAAAATAGGTCTGAAATGAATAGAAATAAAACAAAATTCAAAACTTACTCAGAACACATATTGGGTCAACTTCCATTGGTGAAACTTTCATTTCAGCGCCTGAGTCATTTCGTGCTGTGTTTCATACAGCTGGCCCGTCGTGTCTGGGTTTGTCAGATGGAACATCCGCCTTTATGTTTACACGCCGAAATGTGTTGGAGGTGCTGTGTTTTAATGTTCGTTCGCTCTTTCATCAAATTACTATGATTTTTAAAACTTTCATACGATTTTAGCAGAATGGTTGCTCGTTTGTTTGATGTAACACGAGTGTAGGTAGGCCTCCCAGATGTGTTTTAAAATCCAAACTTTCTCATTCACTTTGAATTTACGATATCTTCCTATAACAAATATGTGCCTCGTGTTACATGTGTGTAAAGCTCAGTTTCCGCTCTTCTCATTGGTGAAAACCATATGAATGTAGCATGTTTGAGGACACAGCGCCAACGCTTTGAATGAGATGGGGGTCCTTTCAGCGAATTTCGCTCTCCCTAGCGCCAGTCAGCTAGCGCACGGCAAGAGCGGTTTTAATGGCGTTTTTGTTTTTTGTCTCACTCAATTTCAATGACACGCAGAAAGTTATAATTGACATATTATGAAAGAAGAAAGATCAAGGAACTAGAAGATATAATTTTTATTTAGAAAAGGCAAATTAATTACTAGGCAAAGCGAGGTTGAAAAGGGCCCAAATTGGGCGTCGCATGCGTGTCACAGAATTTCTCAACCGCCGCAAAGAGGCAGTTTGTGGTACCTAAGTACAGACACTTGGGTACCATTCACGAATCCCCTGTGAAATACAAGAGTACCTGTGCCATCGTGAGCAGATAGACTTACAGCAGGTAAGGGATGTCCACACTTCAACACAGTAGTACTGTCTGCCTGAAATAGAGTTAGACATTCCTGGCAACGAGAAGCAACATCAAAACCGAATGCACAACATGCAGCTGATTGATTCTGTGCACCCAATTCATGATTAACCATAGGTGTATTACCAGTAAGTGCCACCCCTGCATTGTGTTCAGACCGCACCGGGGCACATGAATGAGATCGTTGTCTCTTGTGATCAAAAGAATTGCCTAGATTTCTAAAACCCTGTGCATTATTTCTGTTTTGGTAAGTTAGATTATTAGAACTGTTATTACACCAACTGTTTTCTTCTTCTTCTTTGATCCTTAGCCGCCGACCATCAAAGCAGTCAGTGGCCATCACGCTTAGTGGCATCTTGTAGGGCAACAACAAATTGATTCCACTTTGCTCGGTCGGTGGCCATCCTTCGTACAGTGCCCCAACTCTGGTTCATTCTTTGCATCTCAGCCTCCACAGTCCTCCGCCAGGTTGTTTTTGGTCGGCCTCTTTTTCGTTTTCCTTCAGGGGTCCAAAGCATAGCTGTTCTTGTGATGGCATCGGGGTCTCTTCTGAGGACATGACCAACCCAGTTCCAGCGTCTGCCAGCTATGATGGTGTGCATGTCCTCTTGCTTGCTACGAGTAAGCAGATCTTGGTTAGTGATGGTATTCGGCCAAAAGATTCGGTGAATTTTTCTTAGGCTGTTTTGATAAGGATAAAATTATTTTGTCTCTTCCAAGTGGAATTTTGTTGGAAATTATTATTCCTGAATTGAGGCGACTGATTTCAGAATTGTTGCCTCCCTCTATTGAAATTATCATTCCTGTTAAAATTCCCATTCCTGTTATAATTATTATCATTATACCTTCTAGGCATAAAATTCCTATCTAGGCTATGAGATCTGGGTCTACCATTATTGTTCTTCCAAGTTTCAGCTGAGGCAACTGGTAGTGAATCTTTAATTAGGTTATTGCTAATACAAGCTCCAGGATGTGCTGTGCAGTATTGTTTTGCAATTTCTTCTAATGAAGATAGAGTATTAGGTTTGGGTTCATGCAAAAATGACCAAAATGGTTTGCTTACTGAGGATAACACTTTATCCCTCAACAACAGATCCATAAGATTATCATATGTTTTCTCAATTCCTGAGAGCTGAACGCATCTATTGAAAGTAAGTCGTATGGCAGAGATGAATTCTGAGAAGTCCTTCCCAGTTTCAGGAATCATAGTTTTAAATCTCATCCAATATATCTCTGCATCCAGTTGATATCGTTTTAATAATAATGCTCTAGCAGCATCATAGTTGTTTCTAAGAGTCTCGTCTATTGTGCTTATAGCAGTCAAAGGCTCTCCACTTAAAAATTCCATTAGTTTAGCACACCATTGTGATTTGTCCAATTTATGTGCTTCACATACACTTTCATAGCAACTAAGGAAGCATGAAACGTCATCAAGACCTGGGTTAAATATTGGTAAGTGAAATTTAGCATTACCGTTATATTTACCTGAGGAATTAGTGGTATCAGAATTACTATTATTTCCATTTTGACCCCTTAATTTCAATTCCTCTAAATGTAGACGCATCATTTCAATTTCATGTGCTAAGGTCAGAGCTTTCTTATCTTCCATTTCTTTATCATATTGCATTTTTCCTTTCTCTGCAATAAGTCTCTTCTCCTCCAACTCCATCATTCTCTTCATCTCCTCTTCTTCTTCTTCCTCGTTCGTCCTGAAAAGGACGTTGGTTGCATTGTGTCTGTTTACGCCAGAGCTGTGATATCTGCGCCTTTCGGCCGACACATCCGACTTCAGCACAGCATTTTTTAGGACCAGGTTTGCCTTCCCTCTTCGATCCCTACTCTCTCAGCCAGACTGCAGTGATGCAGCCTGTTTCCAGGACCACCACGTGGAGGTGGAGTAGGGTCTTGGTCAGCTCTGGTTCGCTGACCCTGACGCAAGCAGTCAAGCTATGGGTCGCTGACTGCATTCTCTATTGCTGCATCTTTGTGTCCCATCTCCTCTAATTCTTCAAGATGCCTTTTCTCCTCTAATTCTCTTCTCTTCTCCTCCTTCTTTTCTTCCTTCGCTTTGTGTTCCTCTAATTTTATTTCTGCTTTAGCCAACTCAGTCATGGCAAACTCCCTCAACACTTCACCTTTATAACCAAAAGCTTTGCCCTGCTCGACAAAGTAATCTAATGTAGCCATTTTAATTAATACTGTGACTTACTTAGTCGAAATATGATGGCTAGTTGCTTTACAATAGTTTTTGTAAGCAATAAATGTAGCAATTGTTTATCGCAATAACATCAATGCAAATTTGATTAATATTGTTTAACGAAGAAAAAGAAAGAGTGCAAGTGGAAAAAAAATTATCTATAAAACGATATCGCACGAAAAGACCAATGACAAACAGAGAAACATTAGCAGTAAACAAAGAAAATTCTAATAGTAAACAAAAGATGAAACAGCAAATAGGTCAATCTACTGCTAAAATTATACACTGGACAGGACCCAGACGGAAGTATAAACAGATAGCTTGTAAAAAACCAAATGACAGGCAGATGAGACAAACAACACGTACAAATTATTACAAAACTAAAGAAAATAGAACTAGATAACAATGCATGTACAGACGAATAGAGGAAACATCACAGCTAACATAAAGTATCGAAAAAATCAAATAGCAGTCAGAATACTTCGACGAGATTACTCGAGTCAGAAATACTGCTGAAATGAAATTTACAATATTAAATCCGTACTGAAACATTCGATGTGCGGTCATTTGACAATGACATGTTGTCGCTGACATCGAATCAACCACCCAACCTCCCATGAAAAAAAAGAACCACAGAACATAAATATACACATAAAGACATAAAAGGCAAGGATTACGAAGGGTCCAACAATAGTACCCCGATCCAAAAAACAACATTTAACAGGCCAACTTATCTGTAAAGACAGAGCTCCCTCCAGATGCTAGTTGAAAACTGGATCCCGTGCTGCCTTGAAAATGTGGTCCAACACAGCCGTATAGAGTCTGATAGGTAGTAGATAAAGGCCACGAACATCAGTTGACCAGGGCAGTAAACTTGCAGAATGATATCTGGCAGTGGACTTGATTTTCAACGAATAATGCTGACATCTTGACTAAAGCTGGCGTTTGACTTGGAAGCTGGCAGATATGCACACTTTACATCAAATTATGCAGATGGCTGATGAGGGCCAACGTTGACTAGGATATTTCAAGTTGCAGAAAAAAATTTCGTTCAATCACTGTCTTTTCATTTCTTCACAGGCAAACGTTCTAGACATTGAATCCCCATACTGGCCACCATATAATCCTTTGCTACAGATGGATTTTCTTCATTTTAAATAGTATCGTGCTGTTGGTTATGAATGTCGTGGATGTGTGATGACAGTGATTATTCATAGACGAATGCAACTTCTGATGTGGATGGGTCCACATAAAACTGGCATGTTTATTATAACTTGAAGGCATAAAGTTAATTCAATGGCATAGCATGAGTACATACATGAATACGAGCTCCTCTCTATCAGTCTTGTTTGGTCAATTCATAACTGGCCGCTGTACTGAAGGTGGCGCCCAATCCACCCAAGTAATGTGGGACAGAATATGAAGACTAAGGAATGTCAATGTGATTCCTTCAATAATATAGATGCGAATATTCTCGCTTACTTCTCAATCTTGAACAATTCATTGTGGCGGCCCTCGAAGTATTTAAAGCCACAGAAACAATATAATTCCTCCAATCTCTTAGGAGCTAGAAAAAGTACATCCTTCATTGACGACTACAATATACGAAAGGCCTAGAACCAACTGTTTGCATACATTAGTGCAAAACGGATTACGTCATAAACTCCCGGTGACGTATTTCATATTATGTGTTCAATATAAGTCAAAACCCATGCAAGTACATGATTAACCACAGATAGACATATTACCACGTAGATTAACTGATAACAGACTAAGTGTGGTCAACATGCAAAATTACATTAATAAACTTTTTTAACAATAGGTTGTATGTACCATTGTTTAGACAAACTATATCAGACAGTTTATTAACCTTAAATGTTGTATGTACCATTGTTTAGACAAACCAAATCAGACAGTTTATTAACCTTATTTGTTGTATGTACCATTATTTAGACAAACTATATCAAACAGGTCAAAAACCTTAAATGTCACCATTGTCCTGGTCACCCCTTATGGAGGATAGAACCACTACTACAGGAAGCTTACACTAAACATTCACAAGCTCTTACTGTGATGGTATCTGTAGCTATTTGTTTGACACGATGATGTTGCCAGCCTCATGATAAACCTTAAAAAAGTGTCTTGTACAACATCCTGAGGGAGCAAAATTTCTTTGTCTCATTAGAGATCCCAGAAACTACAAGAAGCCTGATATGATAGGAAACTATACAGAGCGATACAACAAGAGGCAATCTGATCATCAGAAGTGTTCACTTTTCGATCAAGTGTTTCGGCCCTTTAATCTCCTTTACAGTCTAAGGAGGGCGGGCTCACTTGGGTCATGACTCCCAAGCATCAGCCTCCTGTTGTTTGGTGCAGAAAATTGAACCCACTTCACCTTGGTTGCAGCTTTCAAGTCCACTACATTTTCCTGCCAGCTGGAGGCAATAGAGAAAGTAACCTCTATGTAGAAAACAAATTATTGTCCTGAGTTTCATAGACCCCAGAAACTACAAGAGACCTTATTAGACATGCTTGTTTGTTATTTCAATGTTTTATTTATTTTTGACAAACAATTCAAATGGTTTTTTTGTGTTTGAAAGTTCACTGTGCCCAGATAGGGTCTTATTTCATGTAGACAATAATTGTGTGCTCTGTATATTTGTGTATATGTGTGTTTATAAAATAGTACATGAGAATGTGTCTGTGCATGTATACATACGTGTGTGTGTTCATTTGTGTATGTGCTTGTGAATATGTCTTTGTATGTGGTCATGAGTGATGGCAATAATGAGAAAATAATTGCAGAAAAATTTTATCTCCCATACATTTAAAAACTGTGTATTACAAGTGTCATAAGTACAAAGAGAAATCAAGTCCAACACAAAAACATCAATCGTCAACTCCAGTGTCAAGGCCGTTCAATTATATAGCTCTAGTTTATAGCATTCTGAAATGTCCAGGGTAAAAAGAGGTTTTGGGAGACTCAAAAACACACATAATAGAGAACCGGATACAAAAGTCAAAGATATGAGTCAGCCATGGAGACATCTTGAGCTGATAGTATACAACAAGAGGAGTTGGCATACATTTGTTGAAGACCTAGGCTGTTTAGGGAGCTAGAAGTGATAATGATGATGTGTCATAAATGCCTGGATTGATCAAAATTTGTTTCAGGCTTATTGTGACAACAGCTGTACTAAAACTGAGATACAGTATACTGACTTCTTGGACATGCCAGAAAGTCAACAACAGTTATGCTTATTTGGAGATGAGAAAGGTATATATAATAGCAATGTTATTATTTTAAATTCCTATTTTGGCTACATAAGTTTACATGATTTAAATATCTGCACAGTATAACATTTAATACTAAGCAGCGAGTGGGCCTTTCTTAGATAATTAAATCTATTTACAAAGCGGGGACACTCGTCCTGCACAAGGGAGAGATATTGAGGACAGTTAACACATTAACTACCGCAAGCCGCTGTCAGCGGCTCACAAAATAATCACATTTGGACCGCAAGCCGCTCAGAGCGCCAATCTAATTTTAGTAATAAAACGAATGAAAAATGTACTGAAACACTCTCTGATCTGGTTCGAGATTTTAAGTTGCCACCGGAAAACAAATTACCAAAGCATGGTTGTTGTAGAACACTGGAAAATTGATATTATGTTCATATTTTTCAGCGTTTTGAGTTAGTTACCAAATCGTGTAAAAATGTTTACCGTGGCAACTAGTGACAGGACTACAAAAAATGCATGTACATCTCATCTAACGGCTGAATAGGATAATTGACAGATAGATCTAGCGACGAGGACAAGAGTGAAAATGGTGTGCACATAGATTGAAATAGTGATTTTGATAGAGATGGGCGCAAGCAGTTATAATTGTGAAAATATTGCAAGTCCTCGGCCATCGGAGGGCCGTTAAATAGCAACAACCTCTATTAGAGTTACAACCGCTGTTTATTGTAATAGTACGTTCATTTATCTTTAAAATGACGTGCAATTCATAAAAATCTGTAAACAATTACGAAAACTACAGCTTACTTTGTGCAAACGCCTACAGGATGAAAATGGGAAAAAAATTTAATTCGGCCACAGTGTGTTTTTCAATTCGGTAGTTATTGTGTTAATGATCATCTGTTAGAAAACAACACTGCATTAGATGAATCAACAAGGCTAAGATAGCTGGAATGTGGCATCAAACATAAGACTAGCAGGTATGATGAGAATATGCATCCTACATGTATACAGTTCAGGATGCTACAGTACAGTAAGCATTCCACACTTCAACATTTGCTGAGGAAGGCTTAGCACCAATGGGTTTGCCTGGATTTCAATGATGTCAGTCCTGAATTACAATCACATAATTATCAGGAAATTAACTCTTAGTATACGAGCGGCCTTTTAGAGAGGCTGATGATCGATCCCTGTCAATAGCGAAAATTTATAGCTGAATGCAGGTTTAAAACCACTGAACAATTTAGTTACGTGCATGATATAGGGGTTTCATTTCTTCACATTTTGATATATAACACTTATGTTATCTTTATAAATAAATTATTTATTGCAAAATCTGTAACGGTAGTCATGAAATTAGCTCGTATACTAAGAGTTAAGCTTATGTGTTTGTTTACTATATTTTGCTAACAAACTTTAACTAAACATATAAGACATGCAATTCATTATTTATCTTTGCTCATTATTTTTATTATTACAGGTGTTTATTCTTGTCACCTGTGCAACACTCATTTCTTCCAACTCGATGTCCTGGATAAACATATGACAACAGTACACAGAGATGGACGCTGGGAGTTTGATAATAAATGCAGTGATCTTCAGAATGTGTTACCACAGGACAGTCTAAATAACATGAATGAAGCAGTGAATAAGATTGGAGATGCTACTTCTACTGATGTAGCAAGAGAAGATAGCATCAACCTGAGACTCACTTGTAATGAAGCATCAGTGAACCTCATCAACAGTCAGGAAAGGACTGCTACAACGTTTGACAACCTACACAGTAATATATTAGTTTGTAAAAATCAAGTCTGTAACATAAATTGTAGTAAACCATTTTCTGCCAGTGAGATAAATGTTCAGCTTTGTGTGACTGGCAGAGCTGTTGATGCTTGCAGTGATGTAAGCATTCAGTCTCACAAGAATATAGAGAAAGAAAAGTCCTACAAGTGTGACATTAATGTTGCATCATTCACTGTGAAAGATAACCTACAGCAAAATAAAAGAATACATACAGGAGAGAAGCCTTACAAGTGTGATGTTTGTGGTGCAGCATTTACTCACAGCAGTAATCTACAAAAACATAAAAGAAGACATACAGCAGAGAATCCTTACACGTGTGATGTTTGTGGAGCAGCATTTACTGAGAGGGGTAGTCTACAAAGTCATAAAAGAATACATACAGGAGAGAAGCCGTACAAATGTGATGTTTGTAGAGCAGCATTTACTCAGACAAGCCACCTACAAAGTCATAAAACAATACACACAGGAGAGAAGCCTTACAAGTGTGATGTTTGTGGTGCAGCATTTACTCAAAGCAGTAATCTACAAAAACATAAAAGAATACATACAGGAGAGAAGCCTTACAAGTGTGATATTTGTGGAGCAGCATTTACTCAGACAAGCCACCTACAAAGTCATAAAACAATACACACAGGAGAGAAGCCTTACAAGTGTGATGTTTGTGGTGCAGCATTTACTCTAAATAGTAGTCTACAAAGTCATAAAAGAATACATACAGGAGAGAAGCCTTACAAGTGTGATGTTTGTGGTGCAGCATTTACTCAGACAAGCCACCTACAAAGTCATAAAAGAATACATACAGGAGAGAAGCCTTTCAAGTGTGATGTTTGTGGTGCAGAATTTGCTCTGAGCAGTAGTGTACAAAAACATAAAATAATACATACAGGAGAGAAGCCTTTCAAGTGTGATGTTTGTGGTGTAGCATTTACTCTGAACAGTAATCTACAAAGTCATAAAAGGATACATACAGGAGAGAAGCCTTATAAGTGTGACTTTTGTGGTGCAGCATTTACTCACAGCAGTAATCTACAAAAACATAAAAGAAGACATACAGGAGAAAAGCCATACAAGTGTGATGTTTGTGGAGCAGCATTTACTCAGAGTGGTAGTCTACAAAGTCATAAAAGAATACACACAGGAGAGAAGCCTTTCATGTGTGATGTTTGTGGTGCACCATTTACTAATAGTGGTAGTCTACAACGTCATAAAAGAATACATACAGGAGAGAAGCCTTACAAGTATGATATTTGTGGAGCAGCATTTTCTCTGAGCAGTAGTCTTCACAAACATAAAAGAATACATACAGGAGAGAAGCCTTACAAGTGTGATATTTGTGGAGCAGCATTTACTCGGACAGGTAACCTACAAAGTCATAAAAGAATACATACAGGAGAGAAGCCTTACAAGTGTGATATTTGTGGAGCAGCATTTACTCAGAAAAGCCACCTACAAAGTCATAGAAGAATACATACAGGAGAGAAGCCTTTCAAATGTGATGTTTGTGGAGCAGCATTTACTGAGAGTGGTAGTCTACAAAGTCATAAAAGAATACATACAGGAGAGAAGCCTTACAAGTGTGATGTTTGTGGTGCAGCATTTACTCAGTCAAGCCACCTACAAAGTCATAAAACAATACACACAGGAGAAAAGCATTACAAGTGTGATGTTTGTGGTGCAGCCTTTACTCTGAACAGTAGTCTACAAAGTCATAACAGAATACATACAGGAGAGAAGCCTTACAAGTGTGATATTTGTGAAGCAGCATTTACTCAGACAAGCCACCTACAAAGTCATAAAAGAATACACAAAGGAGAGAAGCCTTACAAGTGTGATGTTTGTGGTGCAGCATTTACTCTGAACAGTAGTCTACAAAAACATGAAAGAAAACATATAGTAGAGAAGCCTTACAAGTGTGACATTTGTGGAGCAGCATTTAATCAGTCTAGCCACCTTCAAAGTCATAAAACAATACACACAAGAGAGAAGACTTGCAAGTGTGATATTTGTGGTGCAGCATTTACTTACAGCAGTAATCTACAAAAACATAAAAGAATACATACAGGAGAGAAGCCTTACAAGTGTGATATTTGTGGTGCAGCATTTGCTCTGAGCAGTAGTCTTCACAAACATAAAAGAATACATACAGGAGAGAAGTCTTACAAGTGTGGTATTTGTGGAGCAGCATTTACTCAGACAGGTAACCTACAAAGTCATAAAAGAATACATACAGGAGAGAAGCCTTACAAGTGTGATGTTGTGGTGCAGAATTTACTCTGAACAGTAGTCTACAAAGTCATAAAAGAATACATGCAGGAGAGAAACCTTACATGTGTGATATTTGTGGAACAGCATTTACTCAGACAGGTAACCTACAAAGTCATAAAATAATACATACATGAGAGAAGCCTTTCAAGTGTGATGTTTGTGGTGCAGCATTTACTCACAGCTGTAATCTACAAAAAACATAAAAGAAGACATACAGGAGAGAAGCCTTACAAGTGTGATGTTTGTGGTGCAGTATTTACTCTGAACAGTAGTCTACAAAGTCATAAAAGAATATATACAGGCAAGAAGCATTACAAGTGTGACTTTTGTGATGCAGCATTTACTCTCTGCAGTAATCTACAAAAACATGAAAGAAGACATACAGGACAGAAGCCTTACAAGTGTGATGTTTGTGGAGTAGCATATACTTGGACAAGCCACCTACAAAGTTATAAAAGAATACATACAGGAGTGAACCCTGACAAGTGTGATGTTTGTGGAGCAGCATTTACTGAGAGTGGTAGTCTACAAAGTCATAAAAGAATACACACAGGAGAGAAGCCTTACAAGTGTGATATTTGTAGTGCAGCATTTACTCGCAGCAGTAATCTACAAAAACATAAAAGAATACATACAGGAGAGAAGCCTTTCAAGTGTGATATTTGTGGTGCAGCATTTACTCACAGCTGTAATCTACAAAAAACATAAAAGAATACATACAGGAGAGAAGCCTTACAAGTGTGACTTTTGTGGTGCAGCATTTACTGACAGCAGTAATCTACAAAAACATGAAAGAAGACATACAGGAGTGAAGCCTGACAAGTGTGATGTTTGTGGAGCAGCATTTACTGAGAGTGGTAGTCTACTTATTTAGAGATATTGTTTGCACTTAGGCATTTATACTTGCTTACATTTTTGTGTATATTTGGCAGTGTTGCCAATTTGATTTTGTTGGGGAATGTATTCATGTATGTTTGTTCAGAGTGGGATAGATTTGTTTTCATATTAGCCAGGAGATTAATAAAATATTTTCCACAGGCATTTTTCCATTAATAGTAACACTTTACAGGTGGTGTCAACATGCAACAACAGGAGCCAAATGTGGGCGTAGACCCTAATGTTGCCGCCATGCAATAGGTAGTCAGGACATTGGCTACTATAGACGATAAACTATAGAAAACGGCAGATATTGGAATCAACAGAGCTCATTTGTCTGAGTAAAACAGGCCTAGGATGAAGAAAATAGGTTGAGAAATACGGAAGCAGGAATTATTGTGGATTTTTCTGAAATGCACACAGTGCCTAAATCTACACATTTCCGTAAACGCGACAATACTTTGGCCTAGATGTTATTTGGTACGCCGAATATTAGACTATATAAAGGAGGGTAAGGAAGGCTAGACACTCTCGCTGCGAAAATCAAACTGCAGACACAGAAGACGGCATACTGCTACAAGTGACATTGCCATCTGCGTGTGTGAGCAGATTGTTTTGGTTCTCAACTCTTTGACTCCAGACCATCGCTCTGAGCATTGCAATATTCAACCACCGTGCCAGCTCAACACTCAGAGCGTTGTTTTTAGTTTATCACAAATAAACCCAAAAAATCATCCGTTTAATGCAGTTCATATTTTAAAACTCGTAGAATGACTTTTGCTACTATTTAAACAACTAATTTGACCATAGTTTAGCAGCACTTGTGCGTGTTTTGATATTATTATCACAATTTATGTGGCAATTCGCGTGTTTGCATTTTTCGTTCTTATTGCTAGAGAAATATGTCACGCTTTATATTTACATTTTCTAAGTCTCCTAAGCAAATAATTGTGTCAAACTACTTTGAAACATTGCTGACATTGACATTGATGATGATTGTTTGGTAGTCACAGTTTGTTGTCAAAATACGGAACCGGTGCAGAAAAGCTAGACACATTAGATTTAGTTGATGAGTGGGCGTAGTCATATTCTGGCCAATCAAAAAGCAACAAAACTAGACCTACCGTAACATCTAATCACTAGCCTTAGGTAGAAGATGAAGCTAGGGATGCTATTAAACAAGTGTAAACAGTTTTTATATGACGTTATTCTTCTTTATTTGTTTGAAAATAACGTAATGCATTATTGCATAATTAATTAATTAATTTTTTTCTTATGAGGGACCACAGTAAAAACTGGTGTGAATAAAATTAAATGTACTAATTGTGGCCATAAGCAATGCTTTTTTTTACTTTGTAAATGGATTACCTTGATGTTTGAATACTAAAAAGAAAGTTTTATTGTCTTACTTACTTACTTACTTAGTCGTTCCCCTTCTACCGTGAGGTGTAGAGGTTTGGAAGAGAGAGCGCCAGATTATCCTATCGGCTGTCTTCCTCCTGGCCTGGTTCCATTCTAGTCCTCGGTCCTTCAAAGATTGTCTAATGTTGTCCTCCCAGTGAACTCTGGGTTGTCCTGGGGTTCTGGATCCCTGGCTCTTTGTTTCCCATGCTTGTCGTGGTAGCCGATCTTCTCCCATTCTGCAGACATTAAAAGAGTCCATAGACAAGAAACTGAGAGATGAACAAGCAGGTTTTCGACAAAACAGATCATGTACAGACCAGATAGCCACTTTGAGAATAATAGTTGAACAAAGTTTGGAATGGAATTCACCACTATACATCGGATTTGTGGACTACGAAAAGGCATTTGACAGTGTAGACAGAGAATCACTTTGGAAATTGTTGAGGCATTATGGAGTTCCCCTGAAGATCATTAATTTAATAAAGAAAACATATGAAGACATGACATGCAGAGTTCTTCACGAAGGACAGCTTACAGAACCGTTTGGGATAAGAACAGGAGTGCGACAGGGATGCCTCTTGTCTCCATTTCTTTTCTTGCTGGCAATAGATTGGGTTATGAGATCATCGGCAACACACAACAGAAATGGAATCCAGTGGACTCTGACTAAGCAGTTGGATGATCTGGATTTTGCTGATGACTTGGCTCTTCTGTCCCATAGCCGTAATCAGATGCAGGACAAATTGAAAACACTCGATGAGAGGTCACAGCAATTGGGTCTGAAAATACACAGGGAAAAGACAAAAATAATGCGAATAAATGCAGGTAATGATAACAGGGTTGAACTTGAAGAAACACCAATACAAGATGTAGAATCATACACATATCTTGGCAGTAATATAGACAAAGTTGGAGGGACAGACAGTGATATCAAAATAAGAATACAAAAGGCAAGAGGAGCTTTCATTGCATTGGGAAATATATGGAGATCAAGAGAAATAGGATCCAACACGAAAATAAGAATCTTCAACTCAAATGTGAAGTCAGTCCTATTGTATGGCTCAGAGACATGGAGAACAACAAAGACAACAACCAAAAACCTACAGACTTTCATAAATGGGTGCTTGCGTAGAATAGAGGGATTAAAATGGTATGACAAGGTTACCAACGTGGAACTGATGACAAGAACTAGACAAGTGCCAGTGGAACAAGAAATGAGAAGAAGACGATGGCGATGGATAGGACACACACTGAGGAAACCTGTTGATAGCATTACAAGGCAGTCCTTGTTCTGGAACCCCCAGGGCAAGAGAGGCAGAGGAAGACCAAGAAGTACATGGAGAAGAGAGTTGGAAACAGAGGTGAAAATGATGAGGAGAACATGGAAAGAACTTGAGATGATGGCACGTGACAGGAGGACTATGCTCCTTTGGGAGTGGAGGGTTATGAATGAATGAAAGGAAATTTACCATGCAAACTCTCTCTTCTATTATTGGGGAAAATTACATTAACCAACTTTCACGCACGTGTCAATTCACACAATATAAAACTGGCGCCTACTTTATACACATGCATGGTGACGCGCCGCCTTTATACACATCGCAAGATGCTTTTCATGAACACGTGGCTGCCATCTTGATAACAATTAATATTATCTAAATTCAAGTCCCTGATAACACCTCTGTCCAGTTCCATGTATGAAATAGTTTCATACTATATTTGCCTTTCTGATGAATGAAATAATCGCTCTTAAACTTTCACATCTATCTATTTATCTATTTCATTAAACATTAGAACAGACTCACGCTGAATATAATTTCAGAATTATAGAACACTAATGCTAATCTAAATTAACTCACGTGCTCAAGGCATCTACAGATTGACTCTGGTGTCTAACTTCGTTTCTTTCTCGTCTGGGCTGCTCTTGAAAGAATAGAATCTTTCGCAGGCTAGGCACTTCTTTATATAAGCCGCTAAGCCTAATCACTCAACTTAGTCCGTGCGCAGTAATTTGGCCACTTAAATAACACTCACCTTAGATGCTCTCAAAGGCACGAAAACACAACTATAACCCACAGCTATTTCTAGAGCGAAAACACAAGTATGTGGCCTAGTAATATATCTTCTACTTCGTCAGACTTTTCACATCCCAGCAATGCTTGCTCGCGCCATCACAGGGGCTAACAGTCGAGTGGGCTTCGCGCACATCGAAAATATATGGGCGATAAATATGCCATGAACATGAAGGGGGCCTCCGGGGTGTCTTTACGACCCATCACGTATCTCCCTCCTGATTTTGTTGTCGTCCCAACAACATCACTACCTCTGGCGCTTCAGTCGAAATCTCCCAGATCGTTGGTGTTGCGCATGACTCTTTCTGAGCGGCGATGCTTTGGGCTGAGCTTCTGTAACAGGTACAACCCTGCTGGAGACCCTCTTGGTCGTCATGTTCCTAGTTGTACGTTGTCGGGCTGGCAGTTGCTGTGGTTTAGAAGATTCGCCTACTTGTGCCGCGTCGCTGCTTGCTTCTGACATCTGCTTGTCAGTGCATGCAGCTGTCGACTTTGTAGGGGGATCGCTCCAGACGTGTTTTACACCCGTTTTGTGTGTACGGTGGCTTACGTTCCCCACAATCTGCTTTAGATGACTTTCCTCTTCTGAACCTTGATGTGCACTCCCTCCTATCTGCTTAGGACGGCTTTCCTCCCTTAGACGACGACCAATTTTCTCGGCGCCCTTAGGGTGACAGTTGTCACGGCCATCTCTTGGCTTGCAGAGTAAAGGCAACCTAGCTGTGGCAGTACGCTTCGGGAAAGAGCTCCTTGAGGGACAGGCTGATATCAAATGTTCAGTAGACTTGCATCCAAAGCATCGTTTTGGAAGCGGGCCTTGAGGGCACTTGGCTGCCATGTGGTCTGAAAGGTCTCCACAATTGTAGCATCTTATCTTTCTAGGCTTCCTCTGTGCCATGGGTTGCCTCCTGCTGCCCTTACATTCCTGACCCTCAATGCCGCATACAAAGACTGCTTCCATGCCCTGGACAGATGGTTTGCTGTCAAATGCTACTCGTTCATTCCTTGCCAGACTCCTGAATCCCTTTCTGGAGATCTTGATCTGATGTACGAATACATCAATACCTCCATCATCTGGCGTAATAAACCCCCATCCCCTGTGGACACTATATCACTTGCAAACCCTTTTTCGCCTTGTCGGTGCAACTACGTTTGTTGGTACTGTCAGCTCACAGCTTTCGTTGACAGCAGCCTGACTCTCACATACAAGAAGGTCTAGTTGAGGTTCCTGCTCACGCACCCCCTCGTCGTGCTTTGGCTGTTTCCATGGTTTGCCTGGTTCTTTCTTTTTTTGCAGCTCCTCTTGTACTGGCGAACTGGTCTGTGATAGCTGTGCTAGCTGGGCCTTTAAGAGAGATACTTCTGCTTTGAGTGCCTGTCACAGGGTTATCCCGAAGGGTAACCAAAGAGAGTTATCTGTGTGGTGCCGGCTTTGTCAATGGCTCAGATTTGCCTGGCAACCCGTTGGAAATAGGCAGCAGGAGTGAAGAAGGCGAATGTAAGACTCTGGGATAAATTCCCCGCAGACAGTCCCAGTGATTCTGGATCTCGTGACATATAACTCCTACCACTCTATCCCCTCTCTATATTATAATGCTAACGAGCCCCCACCTCCCCTATTACACTGAGTGAACAGAAGAGGAAGAAAGTAAGAAATGTATGTCTCTTTCGCACACTTTCTTTCCTTCTCTATATAGGTAATTAACGTGTGTTGGTAAAGCAAATACAACTACAACATTTATTGAATTACTAAAATATAACAACATTCAATTACATTAATAAATCTATGCTATGGGATGATAGTGATGAAATGTAAGCAACTCCTAAATACTAACAAAAGGATATCTCGTTTCGGGTCTCTGACTGACTGTCAATATAACTCTGGGTCTTTGTATACACTGGACAATTCTTTGTCTGCATTCAATAATACTGGACGGTCCACTTTATTTCATCAGGTGTCGATGGCCTGTTCTTTTGTTATTCACAAAGCGAGTGTTGACATTGCCACGCGCGTATGAGGTGGTGTGTTCTTAGGTTGTGTTGAACCAATGTTATGCGGTGGAGACTTCGTCTGATATGCAGATGTCCATTTGTGGTGAAGATATGTTCCTCAGGTGGGGATAATGGTGAAATCTGGTATATAGTGGAATTTGTTTGCGCATCAGTTTTACGGGGAGAATCTGTCCATTACTGCAGGTAATTTAGGATCTCGATAAATTTTGTAGGCACTAGGTTTACAAGATCGTCCATCTGCTCTTGCCACTTCTGATCAAGATTTCTCAAAGGCACTTGTTGTAAAGATCGTCCGTTTTGCTCCTTCAACTTCTGATCATTAAATTCACGTGGACAGCTCTTAGTAATGCAGCAATCCTTCTGGGTATTGTCTGCTTACTTTTCTGTGTGGGTGGTCGATGATAGAAAGCTCCTTCACCGCCTGGCAAATTCCTTTCCAACCCCCGTGGAGTATGGGTAGGTTTGGTGCCGTTAATTATCTGTGAGATGCGTGTCGTCGCAGTATCTCTGGTCGGCCTTACTCTTTTAGCTTGTCCCGTAATTAACGTCAACAGGGTAGTAAGACGAAGGCTGAGTTTTCTCAAATGGTCCCTGTCTCTACCACTGCGATGGATAAAAATAACAAACCCTTTGTAGGTACCCCGTAAACTATGTTACGCCTGTAGTGTGTTCTTGTATGTGAAATCTTATCACTATAATGAATGACTGCACGGTGTTTACTGCACGGTTAACAGGTAATGTAAGAGGCAAAATAAAAGTGTCTTGTATTTACTTCGTTATAGTTACTGGAAACTGTGCAATCTTATAAATATAATAATTCTCTGCATGGTGTTTATTGCAACCTGTACTTATGAGTATGAAATATAATATTATAATAAACTTAAATGGTATTTACAGTGTTATATTTATGGAAAATATGTATATATTATCTGACTGAAGTTAAGATATAATAATGATAAGGTACAAACTATATTACACTAACCTTGGTGTCCATATAACGAATTTCACTGACACACGTCCTGAAATCTTCCTCGTGAAATCTAGAACCCAAGTAGGTTGACGGACTGCTTTCTCTTAGCAATGCCGAGCGATAAATTTCGTTTGGTTTTATTTGGTCCTAATCGCCGCTGGCGATTTTTCGGGTTGCTTCTTGTGTCATGTGAAATTTCGTTTGTTTTCCTTTAGTCAGACATTCAGTCCTCATTACTGTGTAAAATTTATGTAATGTTTCTATGGTCGCTCTCATATTTTGCTTATCCGAGACAATCTGTCTGCGTTCGTCTTTTGGGGCATGTGCAGTGTTGTTATCGTCTTTGTATTCTTTACTCCTTTCATGTTGTTATTTATTCTTTAATATAAATCTTCGCCCCGACTTTGTGTCTCCGTTACTTCAATAATATCCATGAAGTCCGACTGACCACCTTTATGTTCTGTTACAAGTCGAAATAATATTTGTAGATTACTGGCCGTGGGTAAACACACCCGAGACTTAGTGTCGATTACCGCGATAGTCTGTTGACCTAATGTCTCCTTGTTGTGAAAGCATTCCAGGTGAATGTTGTTGCGTTTACAGGGCTCCCGCCGAGCGCTGTCAATCGTTATGTAAACATTCCCTGTAAAATTGGTGGGTTTCCCACGACTAGTGAAGGTGGTGTCTGGTTCGGACAATGGGCAAAAACAACCGACTGCTTTCTCATCCCTTGAGAAATTTATCGACAAAATATCGGCAATAGTTTTTAGGAATTCAAATGTAGACTTACTCGCGTCCCGTGACATATGTCCCCCGCACCAAGTCTTAGCTTGTGAAGACTCCTGCAAGTCAGGATGCATTTTACATTCGTTATTGTCGGCTGTGGTTATCTTCTCGCTATTACTATCCTCCTCATCTTCCTCGTTCCAATCCTCTTCCTCCTCATCCAAATCATCTTTGTCCTCGCAATCTTCATCCTTTACTTCTTCTGTCTCGGCTAACATTAGCTGATCCGTTTCCTGTGTCAATATCGTGGCCGTGGCCAAGAGTTCTCGCCCCTGCTCGACTAAGTTCGTAGAGCGGGCTGTGATTTTCTGCACGCCTGCAGATGACTGTCGAGCCGCATTGAACTGCAGTACTGAGTTCGGATTTCCTTTATTCAAATGCTTTGTGGCAGCTCATGTCCTAAAGTTGGCCGCTTCAGTTATGTGTCTGGCTAAATATTTCTTTAGCAGAATACTATTATATATTTCCAGCTGATTCTCTACTGGAATCTTATAATTGGTTCGAGATGCCTTCTCGACCTCTGTGTATGACCCGTGCCATCAAATCTGTAACCTGTTCTGTTTGCTAGACATAAACAGTAAACTTTGTGCGCCTATCTCTAGCTCACATCTGGGACCAGTCGTATTATATTCTTTGTCATGCTGTCGCCTCCTCTTCTTCATACGTGGTCTGTTTACATTAATAGTGGCTTCCTCCCTTTTCCCATGATTTAATGCCCCTCTCTGGCATTCGAGGAATAATCTTATACCTTGATCCATGTCCCTTGCGATTCCCTGCCAATAATAATGGTGGGTGATTCTTTGCGTTGTGATGCATTGTACGACATGAGAACTAGATTTACTAGCATGTCCCATACCTAAGATATAAAATCTATATAGTACTGGTACTACCTGTTGCTTATACTCATATCCGCGCTTTCCTACTTTCCTAAGGAGTTGTCCTTGCTGTTTAAAGCAGTCTCCTGGTTGCACTGGATTGTCCCCTTCAGTCTCTTCTTAAAACAAGGTTCTACCGATTTGTCGTTCTTGTGAGCTGGTCTCAGCTCTTGCGGATGGAAGTCAAACTCGTCTCCTTGTCTCTTCTCCTTCGTTTGTTCACGTGTCTGCCCTGCTGCTAAGACTCTTGATTGACGAGTGTCTTCTAAACTCACATATTTGCAGCCTATAATGAATTCATACCTATGATCATTTAAAACTGCCGTTCGTAGTTCTCCGTTGACATATCTGCCTTCAATGGGAGTCCGGGCGATATCCGTCATTATTGGAGGATCGCCGTTAACTGTGAACGGAATTTCCACAGTTCCATCACTCAATTGTTCTGGTCTAACCAGTCTTGACCTGAATATCGAATCGAATTCCAGCCTGGAATCGAATACCTCTTCCGCTCTTTCTCTGTTGACAACGTTGCGTTCCGAGGGAATCCTCGCGCTAGTTGTCGTCCCTGAAAGATCACTTTTCCTTCTCCACCCTTTTGCCTTAGCATCCTGGTAACATTCTTTGCCAGGTTTAAACCCCTTCTTTCTCTTGAGTGACCCATTCTTACTGACATCAAATCTCTTTGTGTCTTTCTTCGATCTGTCGAAATAAAAAGTGTTTCCCCGCTTCTTTCTTCTGCTAAACAATCTTTGAATCCGACGACGGATCAAAGTTGGCCATTGTTTGTCCTCATTACGTATCTTGTGTATCTTGCCCGTGGAGTGGTCATACTTCAAGATACGGTGCAACTCATCTGTCCTTTTATATCGGGTACAGTGTGTTGTAAATTTCGCGCGTCGGCGCTGTGCCTTGCATAAAGCGCGTACACCAAGCTGTTTCCTATGGTGTCGCCTGGTGTCTTTCCTTCTGTCTATCCGCTTAGTTTTTGTCTCGCCTCCATATAGAATCGGAGTCCCGTGGGTGTTGAGCTGCTGTATCCCTTCCGGCTCTACCACACTGTTCTCCTCGTGATCCTCTTCTACCTCCTTTTGAAGAGCGTCGGGGGTGCATCCGTGTCCCTCGTCCACCCTGTCCCGATAATAGTATGTGTTGTTATCCCTTCTAAAGGCACACATTTCTCTCCGTAAGTTTTAAAAGTGGTAGGATCTGGCTTTCCCTCGTCCGGGGGAAAGGCAGACTTAGGCGACTTGGGCATCTGTCTATCTCTATGGATAACAGTAAATGCCCGCCCCTCTCCGGTCGCTTCTTTCCACGTAGAAGGACTGGGGGAGTGAGGTAATAGTTGTTCTCCTGATGTCAGGAGACATGTGCCTCTTTTCTTCTTCTCTGTGATGCCAGATGAAATTGTTTTATTCGAAGCCCCATTGCAAGATCCTTCGAAGGTACCGCTTGCAATTAGAGTAGGCTCTTCTGGGCCTTTTAATAACTTTCCGTTATCTCTGCAGAGTTGTCTAGAATCCACTGAATTAACTACGTCCAAGGAAAGCGGGCCGGGTGAACCCTGCAGTTGTGGTTCAGAGGCGCCCATAGGGGCCTGTTCATTTCGGCCCTGTTCACCCGCAAACGTGTGCGGATGAATGAAGGTTTTTGCCTTTTCATAATCAGCTTTTCCTGCGGATTTCTTTGCGTATGACGTGATGCAATGCGAAGATGGTGTGTCCTCTAGGCGATATGATAGCTCGTCTGCCACTTCATGGGTTGAAATACATATTTCTGGTTTAACTTTTGCGGATGGTTCATATGCTTCAAGCAACCTCTTCATCCGGAGTTCGTGCTTTCTCTCTAGCTTGATTCTCCTTTCCTTAGCCTCTCTCTCTCTTCCGTATTTCTCTCTAACTCTGCCTCTCTGATCATCATTGCCAGCTCTTCTTCTAGTGCTAGTTTCCTCTCTGCCCATTTTCTCTCTTGCTCTTCCTTGTGCGCAGTTAACACTTTTTCCACATATTCCATAAGTTCTGCTTTCTCTAGTTTTAAATTCATTACTTCCTGGAAAGCTGCCGTGCGAATTTGCCACCAATCTGCCATGGTCAATCTAGAATTTCAATCTGCCTTTCGCAACTCAAAATTATGTGAGAGAAAAACAAAATTTAGAGCGAGAAAAAAATCGAGCCCTTTGCCAAAGGGAGAAACCACAACAAAATTTCCCGTACACTTCGCTATAACCTTTACACCCGTACAGATAAATGACAATATTTAAAAAGCTCTGACCATAAAAAGTCTGACCATAAACAGTCTATCTACCAAGAAAACAATAACAAAATGTTTCGCCTTAGTGGCTTAGCCGCTATTGTTCAATTGTGAACAAAAGGACTATACAATGTCGGGTCGCTCGTCCGACTTCAACAATGCCTATTGTTAGAGACCCACGTGGTACTACACGTATACTGAAAGTTCAGGTAAATTTATAATGATGACAACAAATCAATATTGGTAACCAGATGCAGTAATTAAATAATATGGTATAATATTATAACATATGTCAATGTCTTATTTAATATAATATGAATATCTAATCTAATTTAATATGAATATCTAGTTATTTAATATTCTAATCTGTATTCTTTCCCTCTACATCCGTAGAATAAGGAACAGTATAGAAGACAGTGAATAGGTTTATACAAAAATTGCAAAAAAGAATTATTTCATGTTTTAGTCTAGGGCAAGTCCCAAGGTATATTCCGGACTGCAGCCTCCACTTATCACAGGGTTATCCCGAAGGGTAACCAAAAGAGAGTTATCTGTGTGGTGCCGGCTTTGTCAATGGCTCAGATTTGCCTGGCAACCCGTTGGAAATAGGCAGCAGGAGTGAAGAAGGCGAATGTAAGACTCTGGGATAAATTCCCCGCAGACAATCCCAGTGATTCTGGATCTCGTGACATATAACTCCTACCACTCTATCCCCTCTCTTTATTATAATGCTAACGAGCCCCCACCTCCCCTATTACACTGAGTGAACAGAAGAGGAAGAAAGGAAGAAATGTATGTCTCTTTCGCACACTTTCTTTCCTTCTCTATATAGATAATTAACGTATGTTGGTAAAGCAAACACAACTACAACATTTATTGAATTACTGAAATATAACAACATTCAATTACACTAATACAAATGCAGCTAGGCATGACATTAGCTATCCCTGTGAAGAAAGATATTAGTTAATGCAAATTACACAAATTAATCTTAAATCTATGCTGTGGGATGATAATGATGAAATGTAAGCAACTCCTAAATACTAACAAAAGGATATCTCGTTTCGGGTCTCTGACTGACTGTCAATATAACTCTGGGTATTTGTATACACTGGACAAGTCTTTGTCTGCATTCAATAATACTGGACGGTCCACTTTATTTCGTCAGGTGTCGATGGC
Organism: Oreohelix idahoensis; assembly: GCA_024509875.1. Lineage (NCBI taxonomy): Eukaryota > Metazoa > Mollusca > Gastropoda > Stylommatophora > Oreohelicidae > Oreohelix > Oreohelix idahoensis. The sequence goes on from JAMPIV010022554.1 coordinate 130,685, forward strand.
CTGTTCTTTCGTTATTCACAAAGTGAGTGTTGACATTGCCACGCGCGTATGAGGTGGCGTGTTCCAAGGTTGTGTTGAAGCAATGTTATGCGGTGGAGACTTCGTCTGATATGCAGATGTCCATGTGTGGTGAAGATATGTTCCTCAGGTGGTGATAATGGTGAAATCTGGTATATAGTGGAATTTGTTTGCACATCAGTTTTACATGGAGGATCTGTCCATTACTGCAGGTAATTTAGGATCTCGATACATTTTGTAGGCACTGGGTTTACAAGATCGTCCATCTGCTCTTGCCACTTCTGATCAAGATTTCTCAAAGGTACTTGTTGTAAAGATCGTCCGTTTTGCTCCTTCAACTTCTGATCATTAAATTCACGTGGACAGCTCTTAGTAATGCAGCAATCCTTCTGGGTATTGTCTGCTTACTTTTCTGTGTGGGTGGTCGATGATAGATAGCTCCTTCACCGCCTGGCAAATTCCTTTCTAACCCCCGTGGAGTATGGGTAGGTTTGGTGCCGTTAATTATCTGTGAGATGCGTGTCGTCGCAGTATCTCTGGTCGGCCTTACTCTTTTAGCTTGTCCCGTAATTAACGTCAACAGGGTAGTAAGACGAAGGCTGAATTATCTCAAATGGTCCCTGTCTCTACCACTGCGATGGATAAAAATAACAAACCCTTTGTAAGTACCCCGTAAACTATGTTACGCCTGTAGTGTGTTCTTGTATGTGAAATCTTATCACTATAATGAATGACTGCGTGGTGTTTACTGCACGGTTAACAGGTAATGTAAGAGGCAAAATAAAAGTGTCTTGTATTTACTTCGTTATAGTTACTGGAAACTGTGCAATCTTATAAATATAATAATTCTCTGCATGGTGTTTATTGCAACCTGTACTTATGAGTATGAAATATAATATTATAATAAACTTAAATGGTATTTACAGTGTTATATTTATGGAAAATATGTATATATTATCTGACTGAAGTTAAGATATAATAATGATAAGGTACAAACTATATTACACTAACCTTGGTGTCCATATAACGAATTTCACTGACACACGTCCTGAAATCTTCCTCATGAAATCTAGAACCCAAGTAGGTTGACGGACTTCTTTCTCTTAGCAATGCCGAGCGATAAATTTCGTTTGGTTTTATTTGGTCCTAATCGCCGCTGGCGATTTTTCGGGTTGCTTCTTGTGTCATGTGAAATTTCGTTTGTTTTCCTTCAGTCAGACATTCAGTCCTCATTACTGTGTAAAATTTATGTTATGTTTTGCTATGGTCGCTCTCATATTTTGCTTATCCGAGACAATCTGTCTGCGTTCGTCTTTTGGGGCATGTGCAGTGTTGCTATCGTCTTTGTATTCTTTACTCCTTTCATGTTGTTATTTATTCTTTCATATAGATCTTCGCCCCGACTTTGTGTCTCCGTTACTTCAATATTATCCGTGAAGTCCGACTGACCACCTTGATGTTCTGTTACAAGTCGAAATAATATTTGTAGATTACTGGCCGTGGGTAAACACACCCAAGACTTAGTGTCGATTACCGCGATAGTCTGTTGACCTAATGTCTCATTGTTGTGAAAGCATTCCAGGTGAATGTTGTTGCGTTTACACGGCTCCCGCCGAGCGCTGTCAATCGTTATGTAAACATTCCCTGTAAAATTGGTGGGTTTCCCACGACTGGTGAAGGCGCTGTCTGGTTCGGACAATGGGCAAAAACAACCGACTGCTTTCTCATCCCTTGAGAAATTTATCGACAAAATATCGGCAATAGTTTTTAGGAATTCAAATGTAGACTTACTCGCGTTCCGTGACAGTGCCTCCTCTTCATTCTGAGCTTCTGCACTTGCTATCTGCACTAGTGTCTCTGGCTTTTTGACTTTACATAAACCAGCACATTCCCTAGGCCCCTGACTCATGGCCTGGAAATTCCTGGTCATCTCATTGACTAGTGGTCGCTCACTGAAGGCTTCCACCACTATTTCCAGTAACTTCTCAGGGCTGGCCTTGGCTCCACCACGTATCCATAATTCTCTAGATACCATGGTGTAACGTTGTTCCAGATAACGTATGCCTTATCTTCGGCAGTAAAGGGCGCTACCTTCCACACAGCCCCTACGTCGTTCAAAAACTCTTGCCAAGTGGGACTTGCCTTTCCACCAAATCGCCTTACCTCCGGCACCTCCACGTATACTACCTTCACAGGTGCATTAGCCATCTTGCTGCAGGAATGCACAGCTGGGTGTTTACAATATTTGTTCGTTTGCTGTTTGCTCGGTGACACTGTCTGCCTATTCTGTCGAAGACGCCAATTGTGATAGGGTGGACGAGATGATGATGATGATGATGTGATATTTGATCACTCTCTTGCACACTCGCAACCGACCCGATTCAACAATAAAACTCTGATTCTTAAGGCAGGGGCTGTATTTATTTTTACAACCCTGTCAGTGACATTAAGCACACGAAGCAAACATTAAACAAATAAAACAAAGCGTACAAAACGAAACACCCAGCCAGTGCTCGATTGCTAATCTGAAGAAGCAAACAAAGCAACGACTAGTTAAAATCATAGTTAAATAATCAGAAACACCATGCTCTCACCTGTCAAACCGTCCTTCCACACTGCGTGAAACATTCAACTATCATGCACACACATGCATGTCGTCTAGCGATACTAGTATGGTGTTGTCCATGAGGCTGGCAATCTCACCGTGTAACATCGGTTGCTACCGAAACCACTAATGCAAGAGCATCTGAATGCTTCATGCGGAGGCAAATCACACTGGTGGCTCCATGCTCCCTCAGGAGTGGAGAAGAGAGATATATATCTCTAAGTGAGCCCACGTGCTCTCACAAACCATTCTACACATAACCATAATTAAATAATAATAAAATGGACATAAAATAATATTCAACTGTATGTACAACAAATACTCTCAATAATGAGAATAAACCACCACCTCGCAAATGATCCATCTCAATATTCATCCCTGTACTCTGAAGCATGTCGTATATGCCGTCTGACGAGATTGAGCTCATCATATAAAACACATTGTTACAGAAACAAACCACTGCCATAGCATATAAATGCTTCATGCAGGCTTCTGTTGGGTTCAGCCGCACTGGTGTCGCCCTGCTCCGCAAGGAGCAAACAGGAAAGTTTATGTTTCAAATTTTCTTTACGCACAAAGGAGTGGCATAGCGCTCACCAGAAATCTAAATGACTATCAAAGTAAACCACTAAAGATAAACAGTAGGATTATGATAAGTATCGTGAAATAGACTCAATTACCATCGCATCAAAGAATAAAATATAATTATTCTTGACTTAACAAAACTGGAACTAAATACATCACCTAAAAGAAATTTACCACGAAAACTCTCTCTTCTATTACTGGGGAAAATTACATTAACCAACTTTCACCCACGTGTCATTTCACACAATATAAAACTGGCGCCTTCTTTATACACACGCATGGTGACGCGCTGCCTTTATACACATCGCAAGATGCTTTTCATGAACACGTTTCTGCCATCTTGATAACAGTTAATATTATCTAAATTCAAGTCCCCAATAACACCTCTGTCCAGTTCCATGTATGAAATAGTTTCATACTATATTTGCCTTTCTGATGAATGAAATAATCGCTCTTAAACTTTCACATCTATCTATCTATCTATTTCATTAAACATTAGAACAGACTCACGCTGAATATAATTTCAGAATTATAGAACACTAATGCTAATCTAAATTAACTCACGTGCTCAAGGCATCTACAGATTGACTCTGGTGTCTAACTTCGTTTCTCTCTCGTCTGGGCGGCTCTTGAAAGAATAGAGTCTTTCGCAGGCTAGGCACTTCTTTATATAAGCCGCTAAGCCTAATCACTCAACTTATCCGCGCGCGCAGTAATTTGGCCACTTAAATAACACTCGCCTTAGATGCTCTCAAAGGCACGAAAACACAACTATAACGCGCAGCTATTTCTAGAGCGAAAACACAAATATGTGGCCTAGTAATATATCTTCTACTTCGTCAGCCTTTTCACATCCCAGCGATGCTTGCTCGCCCCGTCACGTGGGCTGACAGTCGCGTGGGCTGCGCGCAAATCGAAAATATATGGGCGATAAATATGCCATGAACATGAAGGGGGCCTCCGGGGTGTCTTTACGGCCCCATCACAATAGTATTGGGAGACTTCAATGCGAAAGTTGGAAAACACAATACATATAATGAAAGAGTAATGGGGAAATGCGGCAGCGGAACAGCAAACGAAAATGGGGATAAATTAATATGTTTCTGTAGTATTAACAGCATGGTCATTGGAGGAACACTTTTCCCACATAAAGAAATTCACAAATTAACATAGAAATCACCAAATGGTCGGGACAGAATCCAGATAGACCACATCATGATTAACGGTAGATGGAGACATGCATTACAAGATGTGAAGGTAAGAAGAGGTGCAGATGTGGGAAGTGATCACCATTTAGTAGTAGCAAAACTGAAAGTGAAACTAAGAAGGGCTGGACCAACTGTAACTACACAGAAAAGGTTTGACATCAGCAAATTGAAGGACCCCCTCACCAGAAAAGCTTTTGCGGCTGACATAAAGAAACGATATCAATTTGCCAAAAGTCAGGAAAGGACATTGCCTGATGATATAGACCAGAAATTCAACACCATTTCAACAATATATAAGGAAAGCAGCAAATCATGCTTGGGATTCCAGGAAAGGAAGAAGCAAGACTGGATAACACCAGAAACATTAAACACCATAACACTGAGAAAGGAAATGAAGAGAAAGAAAACAAGCGAAGTCCCCCAGGTTAAAGCAACTATATAGCGAACAGTACAGTCAGCTGGACAAGGAAATTAAACGCTAAACCCGAGCCAACAAAAGGAATTTCCTAGACGATCTTGCAAGACAGGCAGAAGAGGCAGCACTGAGAAATGAACAAAGCACAGTATACAAAATAACTAAATTCATCAGCGGAAAACGAGGTGCAAACAATATTACATTAGTAAGAGATAAGCAAGGAAATCTCATTACGACAGCAGAGGGACAGGAAACAAGATGGGCAGAGCACTTCACAGAAACTCTGAACAAGGAACCACCAGAGACACAATTCAATGTTCCTGAGGCTGAAAACGATTTAGATGTAAATACAGACATTCCACTAAAAGAAGAAATCATCACAGCAATCAAAGGGTTAAAGAACGGAAAAGATCCTGGCCATGATAACTTAAATGCAGAGCTATTTAAGACAGACCCTGAGCTAGCAGCAGAACTATTATAACCCCTATTTCCACAAGTCTGGAAAACGGAGACAACACCAGCAGAGTGGAACAAAGGAATAATTGTCAAATTGCCCAAGAAGGGAGATCTTGCAGACTGCAATAATTGGAGAGGAATCACTCCTCTTTCAGTTCCCAGCAAAATACTAGGCAGGATATTTATACAGAGAATTTCAAAAGCAGTAGACCACAAACTGAGGAAAGAACAAGCAGGATTTAGAAAGAACAGAAGATGTGTAGATCATATATTCACTCTCAGGAACATTATAGAGCAGTGCTCAGAATGGCAAAGACAGCTTTACATACATTTCGTTGATTTTGAAAAGGCTTTTGACAGCATACATAGGGACAGCTTATGGAAAATACTGAGGGCTTATGGAATTCCAAGCTGCATAGTGTCAATCATAAAAAGCCTCTATGCCAACTTTACGTGTAGTATCGGTCAGAGCAACCTAACCTTTGAGGTGAAGACAGGAGTACGACAGGGATGCCCCTTATCAACCACTCTATTTTTAACAGTCATAGACTGGGTGATGCGCCAGACAACAGAGGGCAGTCCAAGAGGAATAAGATGGACTACATTTTCTACATTGGAAGATCTGGAATATGCAGATGACATTGCACTGCTGGCATATTCACATCAACACATTCAGGAAAAAACATATAGACTTAATAAGTTTAGCCAGCAGGTGGACTTGAACATCAATTTAAAGAAGTCAGAGGTCATGACGCTCAATGTGAGCAACCCTACGCCGATATCAGTAAGAAATCAGCAACTGGTACAGACAGACACCTTCACATACCTAGGATGCATTGTAACACCAGACGGCGGGGTAGGCAAAGACATCAACATCAGAATGAATAAGGCAAGAACAGCTTTTTTTAGCCTAAACAACATCTGGAAGTCCTCTCAATACAGCACAAGCACAAAATTAAGATTATATCAGAGCTGTGTGCTTTCTGTGCTTCTCTATGGTGCGGAATGCTGGAGAGTTACAGAGAAGGAAATGTCGAAATTGTTCTCTTTTCACACATCATGCCTAAGAAAAATTCACCGAATCTTTTGGCCGAATACCATCACCAACCAAGATCTGCTTACTCGGAGCAAGCAAGAGGACATGTGTAACCGTCTGTCTGTTTTAGAACTGGTTACGGCACCAATTAGTAGCATATGTAACAGGGGTGGTCTATTCTAATGGACTGAGAACTGGTCCAAAGGCACCAATTAGTGGTACGTCACAGGTGACTGAGGACTAATTATTACTCAAGTCACAAAATCTCTTTTTGTTTATCTTCCAAGTGGGTTAAGAGTGTACTTGTGTACTGGCCAGCTCCGCCAGATGTGTAGATTCCTGGATGAACATATTTTCCCTTTTTTCTTTAACCCATGACTCGTTCGGTTCCTTCTTTGCTGTTTCTACTGACATTCGTATAGTGGTAGTTTGTTTTTATTATTCTTATTTGCTGGCCACATACATCAACGCTCACAGACGGACTCAAACATCTGCTGTATCCATCAAAACATTTATTTACATAAATATGTATATATATCTTTATCAGCAAGACAAATATTTCATCCCAGAGCTTGCATACGTTTATCTTAAGTTGGCTTCATATATAAAAGCTCTATATCTCATGTATATGCATCGTCCTCCTGTATCTTGTTTAGTTCAATCAACTTTACTCCTGTTCACTTAAATACCTCTATACTTCATCTCCTCACTCCCATATCATTATATTCCTGGCTTTATTTCTTTCTAACCTCTGTAGGGCTCTGTTACTAATCGCTGAAAGATTAGCTTAAACTATATACAAGTACCATGTCATCTAAGCATATACCTACGTGCGAGGGCGTGTGAACAGTTCTTACAAAAGTCGACTCTTCAAATCATTTACTTGTCGTAACTATTTTCTGAAGACAGCTCATTAGTTTACTTGTAACTATTCTCTGAAGACAGCTCATTAGTTTACTTGTCGTGAACTTACCATGACAAAGGTTGTTATCCTTCACCTCTAACTTTACTCTTTTGTTGCTCAGTCCACAAAGTTCTCAACATATATCTTTGACATGTCGACTTGGTACATCTGCGATACTTCTCCTGTAAATCTCTCTCTTGTATGCATAATAAGTTCAAAATCATACTTACAATCAAATCGCTGAATATCTCCTGAAATACAGTCACTACTCTCATAATCTACACAAGACTTCTTCATTATCTTATACAGTTACTGTCTAGCGCTAATACTCTCATAGTCTACACAAGGCTTCTTCATTATCTTATACAGTTACTGTCTAGTGCTAACACATCCTCTGAACAATTTCTGGACTTATGTTCCTTATCCTATAACCTCTATATCTTGCAAGACTTATTCTACTTCTGTCAAACCACAGAATCCGTTCATCTGCAGGCAACCGCCCAGAACAAAATCACTTCTTGTTTCTTCAAACTCAGAAACCGGACTCCCCTCAATGACCTCTGGTCATTGTTCTCACGTACGATTCCCTCGCTACTTCTGATTCGTCGCCCTCACTTGTTTTTCACTACTTTCATTGGTTAGGCCTTTGATTTACAACTCACGAGAAAAAAAAATACTCACGTTTTGTTAACGCGAGCCAAGTTACTGAACACTCGTCTTATTTTATTCATACTTAACTTTCTTCCCCGTGAACTGTCTTAAGCGTTCATCTAATCTTGACAAATAGCATGAGTAATGCTTGGGCAAACCCCACGGTGACATACTTTAGGCGTTCCTATAACCTTGCCTATAGCATGAATAATGCTTGGGCAAACCTGACGGTGACATACAACCAGGGGTCGTACAAATGTATCCAGTAGGGAGACATTTGCGTTCTATCAACAAATATCTAATCTCCACTTAGCGTATTATCATATACCTACTCCTGTACTTATACATTTACAAATTATTAGTCGTAATATCAAAAATAAAAAAAAAACAAATTCATCAGAGTAACATTATCCCATTACCAATAACTAATGTTTCAATTGAGGTATATCATTAATCCTTACATAAATACACAACCTCATATGATACAACTATCTGGTCAACCATAATTCTAGACATGCAATACTCAATTATTTACATTTTGTCGACATGGTAACTGTCCCTGGAAACAGAGATTTGTCAGCACTTGTCATGTCTTTAATATCTGCCGTCAATGTCATTATTGCATTGTAACGGTCAGATAAGCGGAGTTATGCTAACTATTATAATAAAGCATGTATAACTAATTATATTGGGGCGATAGTGAAAGATATGTGTCACTAATCAAGTCAGGATTTGATGTGCTCGACTGATGTTAGCCTTGGATGCACCAGTCAAGTCGTTAACTCTGTCTGAAACTATAGATGCGTGTCTAAGTAACTGTCCTGGGATGATAGGGAAAGATATATGTCACTAATCAGGTCAGAATTTGATGTGCTCTAATGATGTTAGCCTTGGATGCACCGGTCAAGTCGTTAATTCTGTCTGAAATTATAGACGTTATACACATGTGTACCAGACTTCACAAAACACCAAACATCCTTGTGCTTAGATTTAATGTCAACGTGACTATGTAAGTGTGTCATCACTATCATCTCTTAAGTAGCTACTTTTTTTTTTTTTTTTTTAACCAGCGGCACTTGGGCTTTCAGCCCTTCGGCCCAATGACATGTCATTGCGAGGCTGGAGAACCTGAGGACTTTCCTTCCAACCCGGTCAGGAGCTTCGCTCCTTCCCATCCACAGAGGGTTTATCACAGGAGCCGTTCAGGCTATTCAGTCAAATTTCCGGCCGTAAACATTTCTTCAAACGCCGACGCCCGGTTTTGAACCATGAACACCTGGTCGCCAGTACAACGCCGAAGCCATTACACCAGCGCGGCTCCCATAGCTACTGTTTAAAGCAGCAATACTACAACCATGTCGTATTCCTGGTGTCGCTATGTAATCAGCGCAACAACAGGGTATATGTCGTGGGAATGTACATCATCAGTGCATTATGTGCACTCTTTGTTACCTGTATACGGGTAAGAGAATTTTCTTACTCTGTTATGACTTGGCTATATCTTTGGCATATCTCTTCGTTTTCTTTTCATTTTCCTCTTTTGCCAATTCAAATGTGTATATACCTGGAATGCAACCATTATACAAAAACATATAAACATTACACTAATTATACTAACAATAATTATCAGTCTTGATCCTCTGGTGTGCTGAATCTTGTACCTTGGGAAGAACACTGCCAAGTTTCATGAGTTTATATGAAATTAGTCTACATTGTCACGACTCTGTTTTTCTTTAGATTATAGTCTGTTTATTTCTCTCTTTTTTTTAAGTTCTATGCTCTCGTGCTTTACAAAATTACTGAGTAATGTGAGTATCTAAGTGTGCACAGGAATATCAATATCCACTAAGTTAACTACAAAAACTTAATAAAATGACATAGTTTTAGGTACTATGTTGATTAGAGTACCTATAAGCACTATTGCTGGGGGAGTGCTGCGATTTAGTACTTTAGCTGGGTGAGTACTTTACGATGATTGCACTGCCTGCATAAACTTTGAGATCTCTTTTGCAAGTTCTAACAGTGTAATTTCTCTACTGGAGAGACGACTGTCGTAATGTGACGAAGTTGGTATCGAATGTGCTGTGTTTATAGTCACTCTGCAGGAGGTAGAGGGCGAATAATTATTTGGATGATGTTGTAAAACCGGCATCCATTTGTGAACTTGGCGATGGTGTCTTTTGAATCTGGCTCGTAACATGCTCTTGTGGTAGGTGTAACAGTTTCGCTCGTGGCGGTAAATCTGGTGATGAAGGGTGGTAAGGGCGCTTGATAGCTGTATGTATCTCAGTGTTGATAGTATCATCTGTGCAATCAGTGTCGCTTTCTTCTCGTTCTGTAGTCTCAAGTTCTGATTCATGAGGTGCCAAAGGCGTATCTATAATGTTCTTGTCTCTGTGTGTTTCGTCCGAAGGTTGAGATATTTTAATGTTTATATGCTCTGCTGTAAGGCTCTGCATATGATGGGTTATGTTGTTTCTCACTGCTTGTAAAGGTCTTTCATCATCGCTGTGCCAGCTGGAGTGTGTAGGCTGGCGTTGACTTGGAGCTGGCGGTTGTAATCGTCGACTAGTATGTTCTTCTGTAGGGTTCCGTCTATGGGAGGTTATGTTGTTTCTCACTGTTTGCAAGGGTCTTTCATCGTCACTGTCCCAACTTGAGTGTGTTGACTGGGGTTGACTTGGAGCTTGCGGTTGTAATTCTTGACTACCATAATATGTTTGACTCGTTATAGACGAGTGGGGATCGTTGTCATGCACCGGTACTGGTGTGCTGCTATCTCTATCATGTAAACGATTGTCTCGAAATATCAACCTCTCTCTTAATTCTGTTAAAGGAATATCATCTTCGTCTTCTGAATTGTCTCTACAGCGATTCAACCGATGTATAGCATCTTGTAATTGATTTGGGGTGCTACTCTGTTCTGTGTCAATATGAAGATCATCACCTGTCTCAAGTTCGGTGTGTGAAGTGCTTGAGGTTTCTGTAGAATTATGGTAATCTAGTGTGACCTTTCTTACTGGTCTGCCATTCGATAAAGCTGGTGGTACTGTCGGGCGATGATTGTCTTTTTTTCATTTGTGCTGCATGCGCTTTGGTGATTATGTTCTTCTCTTCATTCCATAATATGTAATTTATGGGTGTTGTCTTTTCAAGTACTTTATATCCATCGAGCCATCTTACATCAAATTTTTTGTCTCGAACATTCTTCTTATAATAAACATTATCACCAACTTGAAATTGTTCTAATGTAGCTCTTTTATCATGCTGTTTCGGACATTTCTTGAAAGCCTTCTGTGAATTGCGATTAGCTATCTGGTGTGCTCTATGCTTCTCTCGCAATATAATCTCAATAGGATCTTCTCCTACATACTTCCTCTGAGGTTGTAAGAGATTGTCTAATGGAAAAGTAGGTTTAGGTCCATATAACATATAGAATGGTGACAATCCTGTCGTCTCATTTATTTTTACACGTATTGCTTCAAGGGCTTGATTGATATATATGTCCCAATATTGTACATTTCCTTGTATGTATTTGGCAAGGATATCATGCAATGTAGCATGCATTCTCTCATTTCTTCCATTTGCCTGCGGTCTATAGAAAGTACTAGTGGTATGTTGAATATGTAATGTCTGGAGCGTCTGCTTGAAAGGATTACCGACAAATTGTTTCCAGTTATCTGTGATTATTCTCTTAGGGAAACCATGTCTTGGTACAAATTCTTGCAGAAAAAAACTCAGTTACTGTCGCTGACGTTATATTCTTGAGAGGATAACTTTCAGGCCATACCGAATATTGATCAACAATATGCAAAAGGTATGCATTCCCGTACTGGGTAATAGGGTATGGACCAGAAATGTCCATGCTTATGACTTCCATAGGGAAATGGGATGGTTTCATCTCTTGCAATGGAACTTTAGTTGGTCTCATGTTTCTCATTCTGCACGTTTTGCAAGTACTAACGTATTCAATTATGTCTTTATACGTTGACCTCCAATAGTACCTTTTCTTGATAATGTCTATGGTTTTATCTCTTCCAACATTTCCGTTATTGTCATGGAACTGTACTAATAACTGAGGTATTACTAACTGGGAATTACTTTTTGTAGTCTCCCTTCTTGTTTCTCGTCAATGTGATATAGAACCTGGTCATGTGGCAGGATAGTAAATTGTTTGAGTGACGTGGGTTTCTTTTGTACTTGTTGAATAAGCTTGAGGATTTCGGGATCTGTCTCTGCTCAGCATATACATCAAATGTGTCCACGTCCACTGTTTTTTGTGTAGCAGTGTCTGTTATGACGGTGTTATTATCGACATCTACTCTGTTGGAATTTATAACGTTGATCTCCTTTGCATTATCGTTGATGTCAGTAAAAACATCAGAATCAACTTGCTGTGTTGTACTAGCGTGTGGAATTCGAGAAAGGAGGTCTGCACACGTATTCTGAGTACCAGGGATGTATTCAATTGTTGTATCATATGATTGCAAGTTCATAGACCAAGTCTGTAATTTCTTGGGCTGTTCATGTGTCTTAGTGAGCCAATGGTTGGTGGTCTGTTCTAATGATAAGTTTGGTACCTCTGATGTAGAAATCAAGCTTCTGTATCGCGTAATGTATGGCGAAAGCTTCTTTCTCTGTAGTCGACCATCGTCTCTGGGTTTTAGAGAGCGCGTGTGATACAAATGCTATGGGCATCTCGTTAGGAATCTCTGGTATGATAGGTGTTTCTTCTTCTTCTCTAGGTTGGACTAAACAAGCGCCTATTGCTGTATTCGAGGCATCCGTGTACAAAATCATTGGGCGAGATATATCTGGATGTGCCAGAAGTGGTATCGTAAGTGCTTCTTTAAGGTAATCAAAGGATTTCTGACATTCTTCTGTCCACTTAAATTGTGAATACTTCTTGGTAAGGGCGATAAGTGGTTCAGCGGCCTTTGAAAAATTAATAACGTGGCGTCTGTAATATCCACAACAACCGATATACGCTCGTACCTGCTTCACTGTTGTGGGAACGGGCATCTTTTTTATTGCTTCCACTTTGTCTGTGTCAGGGCGAATGCCATCTTTGTTGACCAGGAATCCTAAATATTTGGTCTCCGTTTTCAAGAATTTGCATTTGCTTAACTTGAGTTTAACTTGATGGTGTCGGAGGCGATCAACAACTTGCTCGACTTTCTTTAAGTGGTCGTCCACAGTACCTGATGTGTGAATAAGTACATCATCAATACAGGCTAATGCGAAAGAATGCATTCCCTGCAAAATCTCGTCCATTAGTGCCATGTATGTTGCGGGACTCCCTTTCAAACCAAAAGGCATAACATTCCACTTGTAACTACCCATGTGCGTACAGAATGTTGACTTTTCTTTAGCTGCTGGTGTCATAGGGATACACCAAAATCCTGAGCGTGCATCCAACGTAGTAAAGTGTGTAGAATGTCCAAGTGTCGCCAATATATCATCAATGCGTGGTAATGGGTATGAAATCGTTTTAGTTATTCTGTTCAATGCTCGGTAATCGCAGCAAAATCTACTTGTTCCATCTTTCTTTGATACGATTACTATTGGCGATGACCATGCTGATCTGGATCTTTCTATAATTCCTGCACTTAACATCTCGTTTATAGATTTTTCTAATATTTCCCGGTTCTTCACAGGAGTGTGGTAGGGTTTCAAACTAATAGGCTCCTCTGTTGTAGTCTGAATGTCCATATGTATCGTACTGGTTCTGTCTAACTCCATATCCGTTAGTGCAAACACATCTTGGTGTTTAGTGATAAACGCACTAAGTTTAGACATATATTGGTCTTCTACCTTCAGTGTTGCCAGTAATTGTGATAACCGATCTGGTGTGTTATTCTCTATGTGGGACTCTTGGTTTGTCCACGGTGTTTTGACATATGTGTTTTCTTCATCCTTTCTGTGAAAGTTACTTCTACTCTCTCGTTCTCTACCGTAATCAAAGGGTTTTAAATGTCTGGGCTCTTCTCTTCGATAAAGTGGTTTATTTGCGTATCTCGTATTGGGTTTCCGCCATGGAGTATGCTGTACATCGGTTCTATAATTGTTACTTCTACTCTGTCGTTCACTACGGCAGTAATCAAAAGGTTTTGGATATTTTGACCCATATCTTCGATACAGTGGTGTATTTGAGTATCTCGTATTGGTTTTCCGCCATGGAGTATGCTGTACTTCTGTTCTATAAATATTCCGTCTGCTCTCTCGTTCACTACGGCAGTATCTTGCTGAGGTAGGCAATAAATGACGGGTAACGAGATTGACATAATACAACTCTTTTCTACTGTCACCTGTTCCTCTGTATATTCCATCGTATGCTTTTCGCTGTAATACTTGATTCACTCTATGTGCAGAGCGAAAATATTTAGTCCTTTCTGTATCTGAATCTATGTTTTCAGGTTCATTTCTACAAGCTCTATCATACGGTGTGTCATCTTGGTTGATGTGTCTTCTCTCTCTGCATATAGGAGTAGCATAATTATCAAACATGAAGGGTTCATCATTTATATCCTCATTTTCCAAGGGTTCAATCTGTATTGCTTGTCCTGGTTTGATATAATTAGAACTCTTGATTCGTCCTTTAGCTATTACAAGTGTGTTAGGTAACACCGTGATTGGAGTTGTCAAACGCACCAAGGATGTGATATGTATATCATCTTGCATTTGTATGTATTCACCATTGATATTGATCTTATGCAGGTCGAAATATATTCTGGCGTTATGACAAGTAAGGAAGTCTCTACCAAGATTTAAGTTTCTGGACATTCCACGTGTGATTACAAAAGGATGTGTGAGTTGTTGCTGTCCTATGTGAAATGTAATGTATGCTGTGCCACAAGACTTCATGGATTCTCCTGTTACCGAAGCCATAAATGTGTTTGATGGTCGGAAACTCACAAGATGTTTGATTTGTTTATACAACTGTTCCCTAATCAAGCTAACGGAAGCGCCACTGTCCACAAGTGCTCTGTAATTCTTTTTGTCAATCTTGATAAGACAGGAACTAGGGTCTGGAGTAATGTTTATGGATTGTATCTCTTGTTGAGGTGTCTTGTTAGGAGAAGTTATTGGGTGTGAGACCATATTATTTTTCTTTATATGCTTGGACCTACAATGGAAGAATTTGTCGTTTCCATTACTTTTATAGTCACCATTAACGGTCCTGCTTAACGGTTGACTGTTCCGTTTCCCTGGTTGTACCTTCGTGCTTGTCCTCTTGTAAAGGTGGAAGCTGCATGTGCTCCTCGAAAATTTTGACTATGATTATGAGTGTTACCATAACTATGCTGTCGTGTGTTGTTGTAAATGTGCTGGGGTAGGCGAGGATGATGTCGTCGGCACTCATGGGCTAGGTGTCCTCGAAAACCACAAATGAAACAAGTAGGAATGTTAAATTGGTGTATGTTCTGTTGTCTAGCAAGGTGTTGAGCATAATTTGTGTTTACTGGTTCCTGGTTACTCGTCTGGCTTGGGCGATGCCAACGCGGGCGGGAATGTCTAATTTGCATGGGTTCGTGTTCTGTATGTAACTCAACTGTAGGTTCCTGTTCAATACACTGGTTAAATCTTGTTTGAACATTCTCTTCTCTGATCGCTATTTGAATTGCTTCGTTTATCGTTTTAGGATCTTTGCTAATCATGTGTAATTTTGTATTACTGCCCAATAATCCATCAACAAAGATGCCTACCAGATGTTTTTCTAGATCTGGTGATGCCGTCAACCCATCAAGAAATGCTTCTTCTTCGAGGTTTAACAATTTCTATCCATAGGATTGGATAGTTTCCTTGTGTTGTTGTCTAATGCAACGAAGTAGTGACCAAGCGTGCTCCGTATTGGTAATATCACTGTAGCGTTGTGTTAGTTCTCTCTTAAGTGACTCGTATGTTTCAGTGAAATATGCACTGTCACGTCTGCGTAGAAAATCAGAAACCAAGGAGTCTGATGATAAATATAGTTTCCGCTTGCGCTCTGTGTCCGTACATGCATTTACCATAGTGGCAAATTTTTCTGCATCCTTCAACCATCTTCTAAATTGCTTAGAGTCTCCTGTAAATGGTGTAATAACCGATCTGATCTGGTTGTACTTCGCATAATGATCAACATTGTGCAATGTTTCTGTAATACTTTTGAGAGCAGCCATTGTTGTTTCTTGTTCCGTAGGGTGTGGAACAAATGCGCTTTGTTGTTGTTGATGATGCATTATATCTAGCTGTGATGTAGCCATTTTGTCAGTAAGAAGGACTGGTCGTGGCGCCAATTAGTAGTATGTAACCGTCTGTCTGTTCTGGAACTGGTTACGGCACCAATTAGTAGCATATGTAACAGGGGTGGTCTATTCTAATGGACTGAGAACTGGTCCAAAGGCACCAATTAGTGGTACGTCACAGGTGACCCAGGACTAATTATTACTCAAGTCACAAAATCTCTTTTTGTTTATCTTCCAAGTGGGTTAAGTGTGTACTTGTGTACTGGCCATCTCCGCCAGATGTGTAGATTCCTGGATGAACATATTTTCCCTCTTTTCTTTAACCCACGACTCGTTCGGTTCCTTCTTTGCTGTTTCTAATGACATTCGTATAGTGGTAGTTTGTTTTTATTATTCTTATTTGCTGGCCACATACATCAACGCTTACAGACGGACTCAAACATCTGCTGTATCCATCAAACCATTTATTTACATAAATATGTATATATATCTTTATCAGCAAGACAAATAATTCATCCCAGAACTTGCATACGTTTATCTCATGTTGGCTTCATATATAAAAGCTCTATATCTCATGTATATGCGTCGTCCTCCTGTATCTTGTTTACTTCAATCAACTTTACTCCTGTTCACTTAAATACCTCTATACTTAATCTCCTCACTCCCATCTCATTATATTCCTGCCTTTATTTCTTTCTAACCTCTGTAGGGCTCTGTTACTAATCGCTGAAAGATTAGCTTAAACTATATACAAGTACCATGTCATCTAAGTATATACCTACGTGCGAGGGCGTGTGAACAGTTCTTACAAAAGTCGACTCTTCAAATCATTTACTTGTCGTAACTATTTTCTGAAGACAGCTCATTAGTTTACTTGTCGTAACTATTTTCTGAAGACAGCTCATTAGTTTACTTGTCTTAACTATTCTCTGAAGACAGCTCATTAGTTTACTTGTAACTATTCTCTGAAGACAGCTCATTAGTTTACTTGTCGTGAACTCACCATGACAAAGGTGGTTATCCTTCACCTCTAACTTTACTCTTTTGTTGCTCAGTCCACAAAGTTCTCAACATATATCTTTGACATGTCGACTTGGTACATCTGCGTTACTTCTCCTGTAAATCTCTTACTTGTATGCATAATAAGTTCAAAATCATACTTACAATCAAATCGCTGAATATCTCCTGAAATACATTCGCTACTCTCATAATCTACACAAGACTTCTTCATTATCTTATACAGTTACTGTCTAGCGCTAATACTCTCATAGTCTACACAAGGCTTCTTCATTATCTTATACAGTTATTGTCTAGCGCTAACACATACTCTGAACAATTTCTGGACTTATGTTCCTTATCCTTTAACCTCTATATTTTGCTAGACTTATTCTTATATCTTGCAAGACTTATTCTACTTCTGTCCAACCACAGAATGCGTATATCTGCAGGCAACCGCCCAGAACAAAAAAACTTCTTGTTTCTTCAAACTCAGAAAACGGACTCACCTCAATGACCTCTGGTCATTGTTCTCACGTACGATTCCCTCGCTACTTCTGATTCATCGCCCTCACTTGTTTTTCACTACTTTCATTGGTTAAGCCTTTGATTTACAACTCACGAGAAAAAAAATACTCACGTTTTGTTAACGCGAGCCAAGTTACTGAACACTCGTCTTATTTTATTCATACTTAACTTTCTTCCCCGTGAACTGTCTTAAGCGTTCATCTAATCTTGACAAATAGCATGAGTAATGCTTGGGCAAACCCCACGGTGACATACTTTAGGCGTTCCTATAACCGTGCCTATAGCATGAATAATGCTTGGGCAAACCCCACGGTGACACATGCACACCATCATAGCTGGCAGACGCTGGAGCTGGGTTGGCCATGTCCTCAGAAGAGACCCCGATGCCATCACAAGAACAGCTATGCTTTGGACCCCTGAAGGAAAACGAAAGAGAGGCCGACCAAAAACAACCTGGCGGAGGATTGTGGAGGCTGAGATGCAAAGAATGAACCAGAGTTGAGGCACTGTACGAAGGATGGCCACCGACCGAGCAAAGTGGAATCATTTTGTCGTTGCCCTACAAGACGCCACTAGGCGTGATGGCCACTGACTGCTTTGACGGTCGGCGGCTAAGGATCAAAAAAGAAGAAGAAGACATAGATAGAACAAATAGTAGATACGTATTTGAACATTTAAGTTACCGTACTGTAGACATAGATAGAACAAATAGTAGATACGGATTTCAACATTTCAGATACTGTAGACATGGATAGAATAAATTGTACATACTGATTTGAACATTTAGGATACTGTAGACATAGATAGAACAAATAGTAGATACGTATTTGAACATTTAAGATAATGTACACACAGACAGAACAAATAGTAGATACGCATTTGAACATTTAAGATACTATAGACAAAAAAACAATATGCCTTGTTCTTGTCAAAGATTGTTCCCGTCACAGATTGTTCTCGTGATAGATTGTTTCTGTTTCAGATTGTTCCCGTCATAGATTGTTTTCGTCACAGATTGTTCTCGCCACAGATTGTTCTCGTCACAGATTGTTCTCGTCATAGATTGTTCTCGTCATTTATTGTTCTCATCAAAGATTCCCGAGTAACTACATGGGTGATCATTTATATGTTGTCTTTCTATGGTTGTGTATGTTCTTTTAATGTGCTTGTTTATTTTCAAATCCTGCTTCCCCTTACCCTACATCTTTGTAGGAAGCATGCGTCTTCAACAAACACATGACAAATCTTCCTGTCACGTGACACCAAGGTCTTTTTCCATCTTTCTGTCACGTGACACCAAGGTCTTTCCTAATCTTCCTGTCACGTGTCACCAAGATCTTTCCAAATCTCCTTCTCACGTGATGTCAAGGTCTTTCCAATACTTTTGACCATTTATTTCGGTCTCCAGGTTTTTTCCATGTGTATTTTATTTGGTCTGTCTCAACTTCTCTGTCTTAATGTTATCTATATGTTTGTCGGTGTATGTCCTATCTACACACAGCCATTACTTCTATGTCTTAATGTTATCTATATGTTTTGTCGGTGTATGTCCTATCTACACCCAGCCGCTACTTCTCTGTCTTAATGTTATTTATATGTTTTGTCGGTGTATGTCCTATCTACATCCAGTCTCTACTTCTCTGTCTTAATGTTATCTATATGTTTGTCGGTGTATGTCCTATCTACACCCAGCCGCTACTTCTCTGTCTTAATTTTATCTATATGTTTTGTCGGTGTATGTTCTATCTACACACAGCCGCTACTTCTCTGTCTTAATGTTATCTATATGTTTGTCGGTGTATGTCCTATCTACACACAGCCAGTCTTAATGTTATCTATATGTTTTGTCGGTGTATGTCCTATCTACACCCAGCTAGTCTTAATGTTATTTATATGTTTTGTCGGTGTATGTCTTAATGTTATCTATATGTTTGTCGGTGTATCCCCTAGACTACATGTCCGCCGCTACTTCTGTCTTAATGTTATCTATATGTTTTGTCGGTGTATATCGTCTATACTTCTACTCATCGCCGCTACTTCTCTGTCTTAATTTTATCTATATGTTTTGTCGGTGTATATTCTATCTACACACAGCCGCTACTTCTCTGTCTTAATGTTATCTATATGTTTGTGGGTGTATGTCCTATCTACACACAGCCGCTACTTCTATGTCTTAATGTTATCTATATGTTTTGTCGGTGTATGTCCTATCTACACCCAGCCGCTACTTCTCTGTCTTAATGTTATTTATATGTTTTGTCGGTGTATGTCCTATCTACACCCAGCCGCTACTTCTCTGTCTTAATGTTATCTATATGTTTTGTCGGTGTATGTCCTATCTACACCCAGTCTCTACTTCTCTGTCTTAATGTTATCTATATGTTTGTCGGTGTAAGTCCTATCTACACCCAGCCGCTACTTCTCTGTCTTAATGTTATCTATATGTTTGTCGGTGTATGTCCTATCTACACCCAGCCGCTACTTCGCTGTCTTAATGTTATCTATATGTTTTGTCGGTGTATGTCGTATCTACACCCGGCAGATACTTCTTTGTCTTAATGTTATCTTTATGTTTGTCGGTGTATGTCCTATCTACACCCAGCCGCTACTTCTCTGTCTTAATGTCCTATTTACACCCAGTCTCTACTTCTCTGTCTTAATGTTATCTATGTGTTTTGTCGGTGTATGTGCTATCTACACCCAGTCTCTACTTCTCTGTCTTAATGTTATCTATATGTTTGTCGGTGTATGTCCTATCTACACATAGTCTCTATTTCTCTGTCTTAATGTTATCTATATGTTTATCGGTGTATGTCCTGTCTAAACCCAGTCTCAACTTCTCTGTCTTAATGTTATCTAAATGTTGGTCGGTGTATGTCCTATCTACACCCAGCCGCTACTTCTCTGTCTTAATGTCCTATCTACACCCAGCCGCTACTTCTCTGTCTTAATGTTATCTATATGTTTGGTCGGTGTATGTCCTATCTACACCCAGTCTCTACTTCTCTGCCTTAATTTTATCTATATGTTTTGTCGATGCATGTCATATCTACACCCAGTCTCTACTTCTCTGTCTTAATGTAATCTATATGTTTGTCGGTGTATGTCCTATCTACACCCAGTCTCTACTTCTCTGTCTTAATGTTATCTATATGTTTTGTCGGTGTATGTCCTATCTACACCTAGTCTATACTTCTCTGTCTTAATGTTATCTATTTGTTTGTCGGTGTATGTCCTATCTACACCCAGCCGCTACTTCTATGTCTTAATGTTATCTATATGTTTGTCGGCGTATGTCCTATCTACACTCAGCCGCTACTTCTCTGTCTTAATTTCCTATCTACACCCAGCCGCTACTTCTCTGTTTTAATGTTATCTATATGTTTTGTCGGTGTATGTCCTATCTACACCCAGTCTCTACTTCTCTGTCTTAATGTTATCTTTATGTTTTGTCGGTTTATGTCTTATCTACAAATAGTCTCTACTTATCTGTCTTAAAGTTATCTATATGTTTGTCGGTGTATGTTCTATCTACACCCAGTCTCTACTTCTCTGTCTTAATGTTATCTACTGTATATGTTAGTCGGTGTATGTTCTATCTTCACCCAGTCTCTTCGTCTCTATATTAATGTTATCTATATGATTGTCGGTGTAGGTCCTATCTACACCCAGTCTCTACTTCTCTGTCTTAATGTTATCTATATGTTTTGTCGGTGTATGTCCTATCTACACCCAGCCGCTACCTCTCTGTCTTAATGTTATCTATATGTTTTGTCGGTGTATGTCCTATCTACACCCAGCTGCTACTTCTCTGTCTTAATGTTATCTATATGTTTTGTCATTGTATGTCCTATCTACACCAAGCCGCTACTTCTCTGTCTTAATGTTATCTATATGTTTGTCAGTGCATGTCCTATCTACACCCAGTCTCTACTTCTCTGTCTTAATGTTATCTATATGTTTGTTGGTGTATGTCTTATCTACACCCAGTCTCTACTTCTCTGTGTTAATGTTATCAATACGTTTTGTCGGTGTATGTCCTATCTACACCCAGCCGCTACTTCTTTGTCTTAATGTTATCAATACGTTTTGTCAGCGTATGTCCTATCTATAGCCAGCCTGCAGTCCTGTCTTAACGTTATCAATATTATTATTCGGCTTAAGTCCTATCTATAGCCAGCCTTATGTCTTAATGCTATTGTTATGAGTAAAATTCATAACATGTGTGGCGATATAATTAGATGGATCGACATGGCTTCTTGTTTGTTTATTATATGTAGTCCTTGGTAACACAAGAAGTGACGTCATTGCCTCGAGGCGTAGATCGGCAGACGTCAAAGTTGCCATTCGCAGACGTGAGAGATCGGCTGCTGGGGACTTCGATGTGTGTAGTTATGGCGAGTACACGCATGTCTCTGAGCTCCTAAATATATTCATATTGTATCAAATCCCTATGATGTTCCAGCACTAGATCATCAATATGCTTATGTGAGATGCTTCTAGTTATATTTTTACAAGGGAGTATGGATTTTGTTGAAAAAGTGAGTCTGAATTAAATAATTTTTGTAGTCAATCAAACGACAGTGTTTCGAGCTACGACATTACAGAGACCTTTTTATGACGGCATAAAGAATGTCATAATATATTGGCTGGATGTGTAACATGCATATGGAGTAATGTCTCGAGTTATATTAAACTTATTGTATTTGTGCCACTGCGCCTTAATGACTTTACTACAACATGTTATGTGGATTGTGTGCGGTGGTCTTGATGTGAAACCCTACCAGTTTTCTTAGCCAAAGTAACCAGTGTGTTACTACATAAGAACATTCATATATAAAAATAATAAGACCACGCAACGCAACAGTTATCAATATGTTTTGTCGGAGTATGTCCTATCTATAGCCAGCCTCTACTTTTCTGTCTTAAAACAGATTTTAGGATTCGTTAGGCAAGAGGATTTTTACAGAACTTCGTCTTTGAGATTATCAAAATAAGTTGTATTTAACTTTTCAAGTTTTTCAAGTTAGACAAGTATTTTTAAGTAGACAAGTTTGTATTTTACTCTATTGGATATATTATTCCTGTGGATTTACACATTCATTTTTGGATACTCACTACTGTCGTAAGAAATTCTAATCCACATATATAAATTAAGAAGTAAATGTAAAGCCTAACAAATAACTTCAATAAAAGGAAAGAAGAATGGTAAAGAACAGTGCTGTCACAATGACTGTACTCGAAATCCCCCTTGTTTTCTAATTCGTCTGCAAATTGTAACGTTTCACGTTGATAGTAAAAGCCTACTGCTTCAATACCCGCTTTCTACGATAAAACGTGTACTGCCTTTCTAAGAAAAACCTTGCGATACGCAAGCTGACCTATATTTAATATTCCATTCATGTCATTTTATACACTAAGTTATCATAAACGAAAGACAGATGGACTAAGGATAGAAAGAAAGGGAGGGGCTGAAAGCCGGAACGCAGGCAATACTACCACAGTCTCGCGATACACAATTAATGCCACCCCTAACACGCGTGTAAGGCCACAAGCACTAGCTTTTTTCAAATCGACAGTGATAAAAAACACTACCCATACAGAGAGTTAGGTTTTAAAAACTTACAAAACGCTTATTAGGAAACATGACATTCTACTGTTTTATGTCTAAAATCCTGACATTAGTCTGACAGTACAGCAGGACAGGTGGCGGTTCTAAACATAAAAAAAAAACTACACGACTATCCTGGAAAATACATATTTTGAACGCAGCCCCTTAGCCCCATTAAATTTATATATTTGGGTTCCTTAGGACTTGCTGACAAAGAATATGTTAAACGTTACGCAAATAGTCTAGGAATTAACAAATTATAGCCAAAAGAAATAGTGAGGGATGTCAGACAACACCAAAATCAGAATCGCTCAGTGGCAGATTTTCACACCACCATTGTACGGGAAATAGTCTGACATGTTACCTCCTATTTGATTGGCGGAAAGTAAATGTAAGGCTAAACACGATTAGTCGGACTATAAATACTACTTCTTTGTTGTTAGGGGAAACGTGAGTAGGAGTACTTTTTTGAAAAGCGGTGTAAACATGGCTCGATTGGTTAGACCTGCCAATATAGTCAATCAGAGGCGTCAGGTCAGCACCACATTTTCAAATAAACTTACTAAAGAACCAGTGCGTTGAGCGCCAGTGCATATTTTTCTAAATAAAAGCCTGGGACATCGGCAGATCGAAATTGTGCTATATTCATTGCCAGTCAACGTAACTGTGTATTATTCCATGAATTGTGGTAAGCTTGAAATATTTGATATCTTTTTAATGAAAATTGAATGTAAATTGATAATTTATGTCTGCATATATGTGTGGTTCAGTAGCGAACATGAGGTAAAGCCTATATAGTGCTCCAACCTGAACAGAAGGTGTCGGAGGAAAGTAAAACTACATGGAATTGCAAAGGCGTAGTAACCATTAGGGAGGAGTATACTGGTGAAAATTGTTCCAGATGAAGATAGCAGTTGGCCTACCGCTCTGAACTCAGTGTTTGTTATGTATTGTGTTCAGTCTGGAAATTTATTATAAATTAGTTCTGAAATAGGAGTTACAACCTTCTTGTTTCAGGGACCGTGGTCCTAAAATTATTGAGCAGCACCTGGTCTGAGCTTTGCTGAACCTAGAGGCTGACAGCATACTCCTGGGTCCAGATAGTGACCAGTGAGGTGTCTCCAGAACACAGGGAGGCTATCGAGCAGAGGAGTCTTTTCCTGCCGCCATCACGAAAGATAAGCGTCTGTGGCCAGAGGAGCTCAACATTATGCCCCCCCCCTCAAAATCGGACTTTATAATAAAACAGAGGGAAAATACAGTGTTTAAATTGATAGGAACTGTGAACTTTTCCCCATATTATTTCCAAGATAAACAAACACTTGAAGTCATGATGACAAATAACAACATAGCTTGAAAAAAACAAAACCAGTATTACCTCATATTACCACTACACAACTGACACACATAGGATAATACTAATAAAATATGTCATTACAAGGTTCATATTGATAAATTCTGTACATATAAATTGTAATTAAAATTGATTGTGATTCCTGGTTCACTTTGTATTTGAATCAGGACACATATATTAGTAAAAGTAATTAATACATATTTATATTTGAAAATTTACCAGTGCCTCAGTTAAGATAGTCTTATAGAGTGTTAAATGTGTGTGAGTGTCACAGTGTTGTCACGTGTGGTGGAATAAATTAAATTGTTTATCTGTCTGTTGTTGTTGTGACTTACACTTCATCATATACATACCCTAGACATTTAACGTAGTCATCACAATATTCCAGAATAATTCTGACTGAGTTATAATGTGGTAGCAAGTAAGGTTATCTGTAAAACACTACACCTATTAGATACAGATACCTTCACAGCTGATCTCAGTCAGTACACTAAGTCCCCTATAAATATTTATAACATCCCACTTTACCACATATATTGGGGTCTCGCTCCAGGGATATTGAACTTTCTCCTATTATATATATTGGGAATAATAAAGAATTAAAAGGTATCCTTGGGTGGAAATAAATAAGGTTGAGCTCTCAGTGCCTGTAGTGTCCTTAGATAATTATTGAAAGATTGAATTGTTTACAATTGCATGTTAGACAATGGCCGACTTGGCAAAATTTCGATCTGCTGCTGTACAGACTGCGAAAGAGTTAGGAATGGACGGGCAAATTATGATTGCTTATGTCACTGCTGAATGTGACAAATATATTGAACGGGAAGAAAGAAGATTAGAAAAAGAGGCCGAAAGAAAATTAGAATCTGAAAGGTTGGCCGAAGATAAGAGGTTAGAGGCTGAAAAAGAAATTAAGAGGTTGCAGATTGAGGCTGAGGCTAAGAGGTTGCAGATTGAGCCTGAGGCTAAGAGGTTGCAGATTGAGGCTGACAAAGAGGCTAAAGCATTGGAAGCCGAGGAAAGAAGACAGGCTGCAGAAAGAGAAGAAAAGAGATTAGCTGCAGAGAGGGAAGCAGAAAAGGAGGAGAAGAGATTACAAAGGGAACATGAGTTACGACTAAGGGAGTTTGAGTTTCAAGGCCATGCTCCTGAAAATGGTGCCAGTCCATTTACCTCTGATGCCACTGCTAACCAGGGAGCCTCAACCTCAGCTATGAATTTTCATTTAGATCATTTTGTTGAGAAAGACGATGATATTGAGAGCTATCTAAATAGATATGAACTATTAGCTACCACATATGGGTTAGAGAGAGAAAGGTGGAGCTTAAAGTTATCTCAAGGTCTTCGTGGGGCAGCTTATGACGTTTTGGCCAAAATGAGCAGAGGTGATCAGGAAAATTATGACATGCTAAAGCAGGCTCTTTTGTTAAGATATGAAAAGAACGCAGAATTTTATAGGAAAAAATTTAGGAATGCTAAACTACTGTCAGGTGAAACCTATCACCAGTTCTCTGCACGGTTAGAGACATACTTGGAGAAATGGACTTCTCTGGGGAAAACCCAAGATCTTAAGGAAATGGTCCTTATAGAACAATTAAGAGAGTCCATGGCTCCAGACCTGAGAAAGTTTCTCATGGAACAAGGTGCAGAGAGGCTGGGTGAGTTGCTAAATGTTGCAGAAAGGTATCAAGCGGCTCAGGCAGAGGTATCAGGTAATAAAAAGAAACAGGTGGATAATTTTAGGGCACCACAGAACTTTAATAAATTTGATCCTAGATATCAAAACAAAGGTAAGCACCAATTTGATAGGCCACGGTATGACAATAAAAATAAAACCCCACAATTCGATGAAAGGAAATATGATGAAAGAAAATCTTTCAACCAAGGGAAAAGGTGGTGTAAAAATTGTAAGATGAACAATCATGACACTGACCATTATAGAAGGAAACCTCCTCATTGTGCTGCTATGACATCTGGGAAAAAGGAAAAAAAGGTCAAACCTGCAGAACTACAGGAACCATACCACCCCCCAGTGTGTGAAGATGTCATCTGTAATGGTGTCACTATAAGGTGTTTATATGATACCGGTTTAGATTACGATTCCGTTGTGAGTTCTCACCTGGTGCAGGCCGATCAATACACCACAGAAACAGTGGAGATTCAAACTGCAACCAAGGATGTAGCTACCATGACACTTCCCGTCGCCCGGATAAAGGTGAAAACGCGATATGTGGAAGGAATCATAAAAGCAGCAGTGATAAATGAGCCAATCTACCCTCTGATATTGGGGTGTAGATCCACATTACAAGAGCTAGATAAGGTGCAAAACCAGGCGCTTAGGGTCATCACGGGGGCAATGAAATCAACGCCTATAGTGGAGATGGAAAAAATGGGGAGGATACAAGCACTGAGAGAACGCAGAGACACGAAAGTGCTAACACAGGCAGAAAAGTTCCTCTGTATGCCGAGCCATCCAATGAAGGACAGATTCCAAAACCTAGCAATGGGGCGACTGAAAAGAAGCAGCTTTATCCACCAGGCCAAACGATTTCGTAGACAAACCTCAGACCTGCCTGAAGTTAACAGCCCCCTAAAGTCTGTGCCAGAACAAACCCCTTGGAGAGAGGAGCATGGACTACCAGTACACATCCACACAAAAGTGAAAGGAATATTCGACAGGGATGAACAGAACAGCGTGCAACGTAGGACAGTCACTCTCAGTTTCCTGGATGATGAATACCCACAGGACCTCTGGGTCCGAGTATACACGGATGGGTCAGCACAGAATGCAGTAAAGAATGGAGGAGCAGGAGTGTACATAGAATACCCAAACAACACTAGGGATACGGTCAGAGTACCAACGGGGAAATTCTGTAACAACTATGATGCAGAAGTCCAGGCAATCAAGGTGGCAACTGAGAAACTACTGAACACCAATCTCGGTCCACAGCCTGTAGTATTCCTGACAGATGCAAGATCAGCACTCCAAGCACTTCAGTCCAGAAAATTGCCAGTTATACAGGCCCTACTTTCTGAACTGTGCAACCAGCGCAGGGTCGCCATGCAGTGGATACCGTCTCATTGTGGAATACCAGGAAACGAGAGAGCAGACGGACTGGCTAAAGAAGGTGCTGCAGACGAACAACCGGATGTACCAGTTACGTACCATCAGAAGAAAAAGATGATCAAATCTATCAGAAAGCCACCAACATCAACGCAGGATGACTACCAAGCTATGAACAGATCAGAACAAATAGTCATTCTGCGCCTCAGAACAGGACACAACCGCCTCCGCAGCCACATGTATACAAAATTCAAGATTGGCAATTCAGCCATGTGTACATGTGGACAGGCACCCCAGACAGCGGAGCACGTACTGCAAGATTGCCCCGAATATGATATATTGAGGCAAACCCACTGGCCCAGAGAAACAACACTGGAAGCAAAACTATATGGACCTCTGTATGAACTACAAAAGACAGTGAAGTTTATACAAGAAACAACATTGCAGATATAGACAATATATTTCAAGCGAACGAAAGAAGAAGAAGAAGAATGGGGTGTAGATATGTCTTCTTGGGGAATCCCAAGAGACCTGTGATATTGGCAACAGTGCAGACCAGATCACAGTCTAAAAAGGAGGAGGATAATCCAATAAATACTCATCCAGATGAGATGAGGAAGGCACAGGCGGAGGACAAAACACTCAAGCCGTGTTTCAAGAAGTTGCCCAAATCTCATACCCCTCCAGGCAAGGGAGAATTTTATATGAAGAACAAACTGATTTATAGGAAGGCTGGATCTGAATCCAATGGTCACGGACAGCTGGTCCTTCCCACTTCATAAAGGACTAAAGTGTTGGAACTAGGGCATGCGATTCCCTTCAGTGGTCATATGGGGATCAGCGCAACAGGACAGCGTATAGCTTGTCACTATTTCTGGCCAGGGATAACTGAAGATATCAAACGATATGTAAAATCCTGTCCAGAGTGCCAACGAGTAGCACCTAAACATTGGACTGCACCAGCAACTCTGGGGGAAATGCCCATAGTGGGAACACCCTTTGAGAGAGTTGCCGTGGATCTTGTGTGACCTCTCACCCGAACCAAGAGAAGGAACATCTACATTCTGACTTGTTCTATGTGGGGAGAGGCGGTAGCCCTGTCATCGATTGATTCTAAACATGTGGCAGAGGCATTGCTCACAATTTTCACAAGGTTAGGCTTTCCCAATCAAATCTTGATTGATAATGGCTCTCAGTTCAAGGGGAAACTAACAGAAGAAGTTTTCAGGATCTTCCAGGCCAAACATTTCCATTGTAGTGTGTACCACCCCCAAGGGAACGGCCAAGTGGAAAGATTTAATGGCACGTTGATGTCAATCCTGAGAAAGTTGGCACACGAAAAACCAGATACATGGGACCAGTACCTGCACGCCGCCCTCTTTGCTTATCGGGAGGTACCCCATAGTTCAACCGGTATGGCCCCGGCAACATTATTGTTTGGAAGGCCAATAAAAGGTCCACTCGAAGCTCTGTTAAGAACGTGGACTGACGAAAAGGCAGAGGAAAATATTACATCCTCATACCAATATGTGAATGAGCTGACCACTCGTTTAAAAACTGGCTGGAAACTTGCCAATGAAAATTTGAAACAAGCCAGGAAGAAACATGCTGCCTATTATAACAGAAAAGCTAAAGACAGAGATTTGGCTGTGGGAGAGAAGGTACTGCTTCTTCTACCCGGTAGCCAGAATAAGTTACAAATTGGATGGCAAGGTCCATATACAGTTCTAGAGAAGGTGTCTAGAACAAATTATAAGATAGATAAGAAGGGGAAAGAAAAAATCTATCATGTGAATCTCCTGAAGAAATATTTGGAAAGAGAACATCAGGAAGAGACACACTTGTTGACCTTGTCCATCGCCATGGAGATGAAAAAGGAACCACTTTCATCATTTGAATATCCATTACACCCCTATGAGACAGCAGCACAGGTGAAAATCAGTACACATTTAACGAAAACTCAGAAAGAGAGAGTGCAACAGGTTCTAAATAATCATGCAGAGGTGTTAACAGACCGACCAGGGCATACAAACCTATTGGAATATGATATGAAGCTGATAGACCCCACACCTGTATGTATGAAACCCTATTCGATTCCTTTTGCTAAGGAGAAAGCTTTGAAGGAAGAGATAGACTATTTGTTGAAGGAAGGAATTATTTCACACAGTGAATCTTCGTATAGTTCCAGTGTTGTACTCTTAAGGAAACCCTCTGGAGAACATAGACTCTGTATAGATTACAGGAGACTGAATGCTATTACAGAAGGACAGGTGGATCCATTGCCGGATACAAATCAGTTGTTTGCCAGACTAAATAAAGCTAAATATTTCTCAAAAGTGGATCTGAGTAAAGGATACTATCAGATTCCAGTAAAGCCTGAGGTTAGACCATACCTAGCTTTTAGTACCTCAGAAGGACACTATGAGTTTAATAGATTGCCATTTGGATTGAAGAATGCGCCTAGTGTCTTCTCTAGAATGATGAGAAAATTATTGGACCCTCTGAATAATCCATGTATCACAAATTTCATGGATGATATCCTTATAGCAACAGAAACATTTGAGGAACACATTGACTCTCTGAACATGCTGTTTAATCGACTTAGGGAAGCGAATTTAACAGCCCGACCAACCAAATGTTGCGTTGGATGTAAAGAATTGAAATTCTTGGGACACACAGTTTATCAGGGAAACATGACCCCTGACCCAAAGAATTTAGAGAAACTAAAGAAAGCCCCGAGACCACAAACCAAGAAAGACGTGAGATCCTTTGTCTCATTATGTGGTTTCTACCAAAAGTATATCAAAAACTTTAATTCCATATGTGCACCGTTAACTGATTTGACACGTAAGGGAAATCCAGATCGAATTACATGGACACCACAATGTGAAATGGCTTACCAGGAATTGAAGGAAAAGCTCACAAGCAAACCTATTTTGAAATTACCTGACTTAAGTCAAGAATTCATAGTAAGGACAGATGCCAGTAATATTGGGTTAGGTGCAACTTTGCTACAGAAATCAGATGCATTGGATGGGGAATTAAGCCCAGTGGCATATGCTAGCAGAAAGTTGAATAAAGCTGAAACCAATTACTCAACTAGCGAAAAGGAATGTCTTGCAGTAATATGGGCGATAAAGAAATTCAATATTTATCTGTATGGGAAGGCATTTAAGTTGCAAACGGATCACAAACCTTTGTCGTTTCTAGCACAGGCTAGACATGAGAATTCTAGATTACTCCGTTGGTCCTTATTGATGCAGCCATTTGAGTTTAGCATAGAGTATATAAGTGGAAAAACAAATCTGGGAGCGGATTTTTTAAGCCGCCATCCGTGTGATGAGAATCACCATAAACTCCAGGAAAAATAATAAATTTCTCTATGTGTATATAGAATTATAGACTGACATATAACGTCTGTTTTAAGTGGGGAGGATTTGTCGTGAGAAATTCTAATCCACATATATAAATTAAGAAGTAAATGTAAAGCCTAACAAATAACTTCAATAAAAGGAAAGAAGAATGGTAAAGAACAGTGCTGTCACAATGACTGTACTCGAAATCCCCCTTGTTTTCTAATTCGTCTGCAAATTGTAACGTTTCACGTTGATAGTAAAAGCCTACTGCTTCAATACCCGCTTTCTACGATAAAACGTGTACTGCCTTTCTAAGAAAAACCTTGAGATACGCAAGCTGACCTATATTTAATATTCCATTCATGTCATTTTATACACTAAGTTACCATAAACGAAAGACAGATGGACTAAGGATAGAAAGAAAGGGAGGGGCTGAAAGCCGGAACGCAGGCAATACTACCACAGTCTCGCGATACACAATTAATGCCACCCCTAACACGCGTGTAAGGCCACAAGCACTAGCTTTTTTTCAAATCGACAGTGATAAAAAACACTACCCATACAGAGAGTTAGGTTTTAAAAACTTACAAAACGCTTATTAGGAAACATGACATTCTACTGTTTTATGTCTAAAATCCTGACATTAGTCTGACAGTACAGCAGGACAGGTGGCGGTTCTAAACATAAAAAATAAAAATAAAAAACTACACGACTATCCTGGAAAATACATATTTTGAACGCAGCCCCTTAGCCCCATTAAATTTATATATTTGGGTTCCTTAGGACTTGCTGACAAAGAATATGTTAAACGTTACGCAAATAGTCTAGGAATTAACAAATTATAGCCAAAAGAAATAGTGAGGGATGTCAGACAACACCAAAATCAGAATCGCTCAGTGGCAGATTTTCACACCACCATTGTACGGGAAATAGTCTGACATGTTACCTCCTATTTGATTGGCGGAAAGTAAATGTAAGGCTAAACACGATTAGTCGGACTATAAATACTACTTCTTTGTTGTTAGGGGAAACGTGAGTAGGAGTACTTTTTTGAAAAGCGGTGTAAACATGGCTCGATTGGTTAGACCTGCCAATATAGTCAATCAGAGGCGTCAGGTCAGCACCACATTTTCAAATAAACTTACTAAAGAACCAGTGCGTTGAGCGCCAGTGCATATTTTTCTAAATAAAAGCCTGGGACATCGGCAGATCGAAATTGTGCTATATTCATTGCCAGTCAACGTAACTGTGTATTATTCCATGAATTGTGGTAAGCTTGAAATATTTGATATCTTTTTAATGAAAATTGAATGTAAATTGATAATTTATGTCTGTATATATGTGTGGTTCAGTAGCGAACATGAGGTAAAGCCTATATAGTGCTCCAACCTGAACAGAAGGTGTCGGAGGAAAGTAAAACTACATGGAATTGCAGAGGCGTAGTAACCATTAGGGAGGAGTATACTGGTGAAAATTGTTTCAGATGAAGATAGCAGTTGGCCTACCGCTCTGAACTCAGTGTTTGTTATGTATTGTGTTCAGTCTGGAAATTTATTATAAATTAGTTCTGAAATAGGAGGTACAACCTTCTTGTTTCAGGGACCGTGGTCCTAAAGTTATTGAGCAGCACCTGGTCTGAGCTTTGCTGAACCTAGAGGCTGACAGCATACTCCTGGGTCCAGATAGTGACCAGTGAGGTGTCTCCAGAACACAGGGAGGCTATCGAGCAGAGGAGTCTTTTCCTGCCGCCATCACGAAAGATAAGCGTCTGTGGCCAGAGGAGCTCAACATTATGCCCCCCCCCTCAAAATCTGACTTTATAATAAAACAGAGGGAAAATACAGTGTTTAAATTGATAGGAACTGTGAACTTTTCCCCATATTATTTCCAAGATAAACAAACACTTGAAGTCATGATGACAAATAACAACATAGCTTGAAAAAACAAAACCAGTATTACCTCATATTACTACTACACAACTGACACACATAGGATAATATTAATAAAATATGTCACTACAAGGTTCATATTGATAAATTCTGTACATATAAATTGTAATTAAAATTGATTGTGATTCCTGGTTCACTTTGTATTTGAATCAGGACACATATATTAGTAAAAGTAATTAATACATATTTATATTTGAAAATTTACCAGTGCCTCATTTAAGATAGTCTTATAGAGTGTTAAATGTGTGTGAGTGTCACAGTGTTGTCAAGTGTGGTGGAATAAATTAAATTGTTTATCTGTCTGTTGTTGTTGTGACTTACACTTCATCATATACATACCCTAGACATTTAACGTAGTCATCACAATATTCCAGAATAATTCTGACTGAGTTATAATGTGGTAGCAAGTAAGGTTATCTGTAAAACACTACACCTATTAGATACAGATACCTTCACAGCTGATCTCAGTCAGTACACTAAGTCCCCTATAAATATTTATAACATCCCACTTTACCACATATATTGGGGTCTCGCTCCAGGGATATTGAACTTTCTCCTATTATATATATTGGGAATAATAAAGAATTAAAAGGTATCCTTGGGTGGAAATAAATAAGGTTGAGCTCTCAGTGCCTGTAGTGTCCTTAGATAATTATTGAAAGATTGAATTGTTTACAATTGCATGTTAGACAATGGCCGACTTGGCAAAATTTCGATCTGCTGCTGTACAGACTGCGAAAGAGTTAGGAATGGACGGGCAAATTATGATTGCTTATGTCACTGCTGAATGTGACAAATATATTGAACGGGAAGAAAGAAGATTAGAAAAAGAGGCCGAAAGAAAATTAGAATCTGAAAGGTTGGCCGAAGATAAGAGGTTAGAGGCTGAAAAAGAAATTAAGAGGTTGCAGATTGAGGCTGAGGCTAAGAGGTTGCAGATTGAGCCTGAGGCTAAGAGGTTGCAGATTGAGGCTGACAAAGAGGCTAAAGCATTGGAAGCCGAGGAAAGAAGACAGGCTGCAGAAAGAGAAGAAAAGAGATTAGCTGCAGAGAGGGAAGCAGAAAAGGAGGAGAAGAGATTACAAAGGGAACATGAGTTACGACTAAGGGAGTTTGAGTTTCAAGGCCATGCTCCTGAAAATGGTGCCAGTCCCTTTACCTCTGATGCCACTGCTAACCAGGGAGCCTCAACCTCAGCTATGAATTTTCATTTAGATCATTTTGTTGAGAAAGACGATGATATTGAGAGCTATCTAAATAGATATGAACTATTAGCTACCACATATGGGTTAGAGAGAGAAAGGTGGAGCTTAAAGTTATCTCAAGGTCTTCGTGGGGCAGCTTATGAAGTTTTTGCCAAAATGAGCAGAGGTGATCAGGAAAATTATGACATGCTAAAGCAGGCTCTTTTGTTAAGATATGAAAAGAACGCAGAATTTTATAGGAAAAAATTTAGGAATGCTAAACTACTGTCAGGTGAAACCTATCACCAGTTCTCTGCACGGTTAGAGACATACTTGGAGAAATGGACTTCTCTGGGGAAAACCCAAGATCTTAAGGAAATGGTCCTTATAGAACAATTAAGAGAGTCCATGGCTCCAGACCTGAGAAAGTTTCTCATGGAACAAGGTGCAGAGAGGCTGGGTGAGTTGCTAAATGTTGCAGAAAGGTATCAAGCGGCTCAGGCAGAGGTATCAGGTAATAAAAAGAAACAGGTGGATAATTTTAGGGCACCACAGAACTTTAATAAATTTGATCCTAGAGATCAAAACAAAGGTAAGCACCAATTTGATAGGCCACGGTATGACAATAAAAATAAAACCCCACAATTCGATGAAAGGAAATATGATGAAAGAAAATCTTTCAACCAAGGGAAAAGGTGGTGTAAAAATTGTAAGATGAACAATCATGACACTGACCATTGTAGAAGGAAACCTCCTCATTGTGCTGCTATGACATCTGGGAAAAAGGAAAAAAAGGTCAAACCTGCAGAACTACAGGAACCATACCACCCCCAGTGTGTGAAGATGTCATCTGTAATGGTGTCACTATAAGGTGTTTATATGATACCGGTTTAGATTACGATTCCGTTGTGAGTTCTCACCTGGTGCAGGCCGATCAATACACCACAGAAACAGTGGAGATTCAA
Organism: Oreohelix idahoensis; assembly: GCA_024509875.1. Taxonomy (NCBI): domain Eukaryota; kingdom Metazoa; phylum Mollusca; class Gastropoda; order Stylommatophora; family Oreohelicidae; genus Oreohelix; species Oreohelix idahoensis. Next base: position 165,795 of record JAMPIV010022554.1, read on the forward strand.
ACTGCAACCAAGGATGTAGCTACCATGACACTTCCCGTCGCCCGGATAAAGGTGAAAACGCGATATGTGGAAGGAATCATAAAAGCAGCAGTGATAAATGAGCCAATCTACCCTCTGATATTGGGGTGTAGATATGTCTTCTTGGGGAATCCCAAGAGACCTGTGATATTGGCAACAGTGCAGACCAGATCACAGTCTAAAAAGGAGGAGGATAATCCAATAAATACTCATCCAGATGAGATGAGGAAGGCACAGGCGGAGGACAAAACACTCAAGCCGTGTTTCAAGAAGTTGCCCAAATCTCATACACCTCCAGGCAAGGGAGAATTTTATATGAAGAACAAACTGATTTATAGGAAGGCTGGATCTGAATCCAATGGTCACGGACAGCTGGTCCTTCCCACTTCATATAGGACTAAAGTGTTGGAACTAGGGCATGCGATTCCCTTCAGTGGTCATATGGGGATCAGCGCAACAGGACAGCGTATAGCTTGTCACTATTTCTGGCCAGGGATAACTGAAGATATCAAACGATATGTAAAATCCTGTCCAGAGTGCCAACGAGTAGCACCTAAACATTGGACTGCACCAGCAACTCTGGGGGAAATGCCCATAGTGGGAACACCCTTTGAGAGAGTTGCCGTGGATCTTGTGGGACCTCTCACCCGAACCAAGAGAAGGAACAGCTACATTCTGACTCTGGTGGACACTTGTTCTATGTGGGGAGAGGCGGTAGCCCTGTCATCGATTGATTCTAAACATGTGGCAGAGGCATTGCTCACAATTTTCACAAGGTTAGGCTTTCCCAATCAAATCTTGACTGATAATGGCTCTCAGTTCAAGGGGAAACTAACAGAAGAAGTTTTCAGGATCTTCCAGGCCAAACACTTCCATTGTAGTGTGTACCACCCACAAGGGAACGGCCAAGTGGAAAGATTTAATGGCACGTTGATGTCAATCCTGAGAAAGTTGGCACACGAAAAACCAGATACATGGGACCAGTACCTGCACGCCGCCCTCTTTGCTTATCGGGAGGTACCCCATAGTTCAACCGGTATGGCCCCGGCAACATTATTGTTTGGAAGGCCAATAAAAGGTCCACTCGAAGCTCTGTTAAGAACGTGGACTGATGAAAAGGCAGAGGAAAATATTACATCCTCATACCAATATGTGAATGAGCTGACCACTCGTTTAAAAACTGGCTGGAAACTTGCCAATGAAAATTTGAAACAAGCCAGGAAGAAACATGCTGCCTATTATAACAGGAAAGCTAAAGACAGAGATTTGGCTGTGGGAGAGAAGGTACTGCTTCTTCTACCCGGTAGTCAGAATAAGTTACAAATTGGATGGCAAGGTCCATATACAGTTCTAGAGAAGGTGTCTAGAACAAATTATAAGATAGATAAGAAGGGGAAAGAAAAAATCTATCATGTGAATCTCCTGAAGAAATATTTGGAAAGAGAACATCAGGAAGAGACACACTTGTTGACCTTGTCCATTGCCATGGAGATGAAAAAGGAACCACTTTCATCATTTGAATATCCATTACACCCCTGTGAGACAGCGGCACAGGTGAAAATCAGTACACATTTAACGAAAACTCAGAAAGAGAGAGTGCAACAGGTTCTAGATAATCATACAGAGGTGTTAACAGACCGACCAGGGCATACAAACCTATTGGAATATGATATGAAGCTGATAGACCCCACACCTGTCTGTATGAAACCCTATTCGATTCCTTTTGCTAAGGAGAAAGCTTTGAAGGAAGAGATAGACTATTTGTTGAAGGAAGGAATTATTTCACACAGTGAATCTTCGTATAGTTCCAGTGTTGTACTCTTAAGGAAACCCTCTGGAGAACATAGACTCTGTATAGATTACAGGAGACTGAATGCTATTACAGAAGGACAGGTGGATCCATTGCCGGATACAAATCAGTTGTTTGCCAGACTAAATAAAGCTAAATATTTCTCAAAAGTGGATCTGAGTAAAGGATACTATCAGATTCCAGTAAAGCCTGAGGTTAGACCATACCTAGCTTTTAGTACCTCAGAAGGACACTATGAGTTTAATAGATTGCCATTTGGATTGAAGAATGCGCCTAGTGTCTTCTCTAGAATGATGAGAAAATTATTGGACCCTCTGAATAATCCATGTATCACAAATTTCATGGATGATATCCTTATAGCAACAGAAACATTTGAGGAACACATTGACTCTCTGAACATGCTGTTTAATCGACTTAGGGAAGCGAATTTAACAGCCCGACCAACCAAATGTTGCGTTGGATGTAAAGAATTGAAATTCTTGGGACACACAGTTTATCAGGGAAACATGACCCCTGACCCAAAGAATTTAGAGAAACTAAAGAAAGCCCCGAGACCACAAACCAAGAAAGACGTGAGATCCTTTGTCTCATTATGTGGTTTCTACCAAAAGTATATCAAAAACTTTAATTCCATATGTGCACCGTTAACTGATTTGACACGTAAGGGAAATCCAGATCGAATTACATGGACACCACAATGTGAAATGGCTTACCAGGAATTGAAGGAAAAGCTCACAAGCAAACCTATTTTGAAATTACCTGACTTAAGTCAAGAATTCATAGTAAGGACAGATGCCAGTAATATTGGGTTAGGTGCAACTTTGCTACAGAAATCAGATGCATTGGATGGGGAATTAAGCCCAGTGGCATATGCTAGCAGAAAGTTGAATAAAGCTGAAACCAATTACTCAACTAGCGAAAAGGAATGTCTTGCAGTAATATGGGCGATAAAGAAATTCAATATTTATCTGTATGGGAAGGCATTTAAGTTGCAAACGGATCACAAACCTTTGTCGTTTCTAGCACAGGCTAGACATGAGAATTCTAGATTACTCCGTTGGTCCTTATTGATGCAGCCATTTGAGTTTAGCATAGAGTATATAAGTGGAAAAACAAATCTGGGAGCGGATTTTTTAAGCCGCCATCCGTGTGATGAGAATCACCCTAAACTCCAGGAAAAATAATAAATTTCTCTATGTGTATATAGAATTATAGACTGACATATAACGTCTGTTTTAAGTGGGGAGGATTTGTCGTGAGAAATTCTAATCCACATATATAAATTAAAAAGTAAATGTAAAGCCTAACAAATAACTTCAATAAAAGGAAAGAAGAATGGTAAAGAACAGTGCTGTCACAATGACTGTACTCGAAATCCCCCTTGTTTTCTAATTCGTCTGCAAATTGTAACGTTTCACGTTGATAGTAAAAGCCTACTGCTTCAATACCCGCTTTCTACGATAAAACGTGTACTGCCTTTCTAAGAAAAACCTTGAGATACGCAAGCTGACCTATATTTAATATTCCATTCATGTCATTTTATACACTAAGTTATCATAAACGAAAGACAGATGGACTAAGGATAGAAAGAAAGGGAGGGGCTGAAAGCCGGAACGCAGGCAATACTACCACAGTCTCGCGATACACAATTAATGCCACCCCTAACACGCGTGTAAGGCCACAAGCACTAGCTTTTTTCAAATCGACAGTGATAAAAAACACTACCCATACAGAGAGTTAGGTTTTAAAAACTTACAAAACGCTTATTAGGAAACATGACATTCTACTGTTTTATGTCTAAAATCCTGACATTAGTCTGACAGTACAGCAGGACAGGTGGCGGTTCTAAACATAAAAAATAAAAATAAAAAACTACACGACTATCCTGGAAAATACATATTTTGAACGCAGCCCCTTAGCCCCATTAAATTTATATATTTGGGTTCCTTAGGACTTGCTGACAAAGAATATGTTAAACGTTACGCAAATAGTCTAGGAATTAACAAATTATAGCCAAAAGAAATAGTGGGAGATGTCAGACAACACCAAAATCAGAATCGCTCAGTGGCAGATTTTCACACCACCATTGTACGGGAAATAGTCTGACATGTTACCTCCTATTTGATTGGCGGAAAGTAAATGTAAGGCTAAACACGATTAGTCGGACTATAAATACTACTTCTTTGTTGTTAGGGGAAACGTGAGTAGGAGTACTTTTTTGAAAAGCGGTGTAAACATGGCTCGATTGGTTAGACCTGCCAATATAGTCAATCAGAGGCGTCAGGTCAGCACCACATTTTCAAATAAACTTACTAAAGAACCAGTGCGTTGAGCGCCAGTGCATATTTTTCTAAATAAAAGCCTGGGACATCGGCAGATCGAAATTGTGCTATATTCATTGCCAGTCAACGTAACTGTGTATTATTCCATGAATTGTGGTAAGCTTGAAATATTTGATATCTTTTTAATGAAAATTGAATGTAAATTGATAATTTATGTCTGTATATATGTGTGGTTCAGTAGCGAACATGAGGTAAAGCCTATATAGTGCTCCAACCTGAACAGAAGGTGTCGGAGGAAAGTAAAACTACATGGAATTGCAAAGGCGTAGTAACCATTAGGGAGGAGTATACTGGTGAAAATTGTTCCAGATGAAGATAGCAGTTGGCCTACCGCTCTGAACTCAGTGTTTGTTATGTATTGTGTTCAGTCTGGAAATTTATTATAAATTAGTTCTGAAATAGGAGGTACAACCTTCTTGTTTCAGGGACCGTGGTCCTAAAATTATTGAGCAGCACCTGGTCTGAGCTTTGCTGAACCTAGAGGCTGACAGCATACTCCTGGGTCCAGATAGTGACCAGTGAGGTGTCTCCAGAACACAGGGAGGCTATCGAGCAGAGGAGTCTTTTCCTGCCGCCATCACGAAAGATAAGCGTCTGTGGCCAGAGGAGCTCAACATTATGCCCCCCCCCCCTCAAAATCTGACTTTATAATAAAACAGAGGGAAAATACAGTGTTTAAATTGATAGGAACTGTGAACTTTTCCCCATATTATTTCCAAGATAAACAAACACTTGAAGTCATGATGACAAATAACAACATAGCTTGAGAAAAACAAAACCAGTATTACCTCATATTACCACTACACAACTGACACACATAGGATAATACTAATAAAATATGTCATTACAAGGTTCATATTGATAAATTCTGTACATATAAATTGTAATTAAAATTGATTGTGATTCCTGGTTCACTTTGTATTTGAATCAGGACACATATATTAGTAAAAGTAATTAATACATATTTATATTTGAAAATTTACCAGTGCCTCAGTTAAGATAGTCTTATAGTGTTAAATGTGTGTGAGTGTCACAGTGTTGTCAAGTGTGGTGGAATAAATTAAATTGTTTATCTGTCTGTTGTTGTTGTGACTTACACTTCATCATATACATACCCTAGACATTTAACGTAGTCATCACAATATTCCAGAATAATTCTGACTGAGTTATAATGTGGTAGCAAGTAAGGTTATCTGTAAAACACTACACCTATTAGATACAGATACCTTCACAGCTGATCTCAGTCAGTACACTAAGTCCCCTATAAATATTTATAACATCCCACTTTACCACAACTACTTTGTGTAAGAAAGACATAAGTACTTCACCATTGTGCCAATGACATTGCTGTTCCAAAATCACGTTAATAAACTATATTTTATTTTTCTACATTGCTGAGTTTTCGTTGGAATATTACAGTTGGATACTTTGACAAAACCATTATACAAGATTGCTTTTCACTAAACATAAAAAGGGTACGAACGAACTCTGGGAAGGAAAAATAAAATAAGGTCAAGAATTTCCATCTCAGGCGAACAGGCCTGTAACGACTTGAACCAAGAAACGTACAAGAATTAGCGCACTTCAAAATATTTCCTGCGCTCAACCATTAACTGAACTGAACCGATCAGCTGACGGACACACACACATTCTTTCATTGATGTTGTAACCAGCCCGGTCACACGATACTAATTGATGCCGTGACCTACCCACAAACTACATGCACTGCCACACGATACTAATTGGCGCCGTGACCAGCCCTTTTCGTTTGTGAAAGCAAACTCATTCTGGCGAGCGAACAGCCACCTTTTTTAGTGATAGCAGACAGGTCTAATCACTATTAATCACTATCATGGATCCACAAGCGTTGCAACAGCAGCTTGATCAGCAACAACTACTGCTACAACAGCAACAACAACAACATTTAATAAATATACAGCAACAGCAACAATCAGCTCTACCAAGTCACACACCCCTTCCAGACGACGCAGAGGAAGCTATGATTGCTCTACAGAAGATTACGTAAACTTTAGGTAATGTAGACCATTTCGCCAAGTACCAACAGGTCCGAACTGTCGTAACTCCATTTGCTGGGGATGCTAAGTCTTTCAGGAATTGGCTAGTGGACATGGACAAATTTACTTCTCTAATAAACGCTGCATGTGATGAGGACCGCAAAAGAATAGCTTACCTGTCTTCAGATTCTTTGATAACCGATTTTCTCCGTCGTAGATCTAAAACATATCCCAATGAGACCTTTGATTCACTGAGGAAAGAGCTTGTACAACGCTATAGTGATATAACCGATGGACAACATGCTTGGACTTTACTTCGCAAAATACACCAAGGCAGACACGAACCAGTGCAATTTCACGCAGATCGATTACTCAACTTGGCTGAAGATGCTTTTCTAGACGGGAAAATCCCTTCCCAAGAGCTTGAAAGACATTTAGTTGGTGTTTTTATTGACGGATTACACGCAGATAACCTTAAACTCTATCTTCTTAGAAAGGATACAAAAACCATTACAGAGACCATTCAACTAGCGGTGACTGAAGAAAATGTTCGTAAAAGGTTCCAGCAACAAATTGGCAGGAACCAAAACTAGACCATTCCGAAGAATACCACGGGCCGATGGAAATTGGCCACTCAAGACCACATTGGAGTAGGAACAGCTCCCACAGAGTCCATTCAAATTATAATCATCCCAACCAACATGCAGGACAGTCTCATTCGCATCAGCAACCCAGAAGACATCAACAGAATGTGCACCAGGTTACTGCCCTTACTTGCTTTATTTGCAAACGCCGAGGACATACTTCTTACGAATGTACACAAAAACAGAGTTACAATCAATACAGAGCACATCCGCATCAGCATGAGAACCACTCACCACGTTATTATTATGCAAATGGTGATCAACACAGACCTCACCCACAACGAAATCATTCCTTCAATCGAAGCCAGCTCAGATCTTACAACCAAGGTCAGGGAAACGCTTATGTCAGCCGATAAATGGTACCATTCGGTATGACCACAACAGACATAACTTTAACAACAGTTATGAACAAAGTCCTACACCACCAAAAACAATCCTCAACAGCATAGTACCGATTGCAAACCACAGCTAACAGAAAACAATCACATAAATTTATCACCTGATCCCAGTTCATGCTTAATATCCACCAATAACAAAAATTACAGAGCTCTGATAGATACTGGAGCCACCATTAGCTTGATGAGAGAGCAAATATACATACAGATTAAGAAACATGTCAGATTTGCACCTTCGAAAACCAATATGGCTTCTGTGACAGGTTAAAAGTTACAGTCGATTGGAACTGCTTATGTGGCATTTCAGATCGGACAACAAAAACTTATTCATCCTTTTATAATTACAAGAGGCATGTCTCGAAATTTCATATTAGGACGTGATTTCGTGAACAAACATCAGGCAAGAATTTACTTTGATCTGCAGAAAATAAAGATAAATGGCGAATATATTACGCTGCAACATGATATTCATATCGAATCGTTAGTTAGACTTACATCGCCAGTGACATTACAAGAAAACTCTCTTACTATAGTAAAAGGTCGTATTAAAGGATCCCAATACTTCAGTCCAGGACACACAACTGAAGTACAACCTTTAACAGACAATGCAATTAACGATGATCCCCACATCAGTATCACAGAAGGAATCACAGAAGTTACCACCACCCGTGATTTTCCTGTAATGATTTTAAATACCTCAGGGAAGGCGACATCTGTTGCACGCGGTGCAATTATAGAACAAGTTAAATTTGTGAATGTTAAGTCATATTCGAAGTTACAGTTAGGTGTTAAGGATTTTGGTGTACGGGGCTGGAGTATGTTAGTAAGTAGGTTAAGGTCATGGGATACATGACGTGTATATACATGTGTGTTGGTAGAGAATAGTGTAACTCTGTTTAGAGTGTATTTTTATTGAAGTATGCAAGCTTGGAATGTGACATTTAAAAGATCACTGTTAGAAGCACGTAGAGTATGGTTGAAGAATACTCAGGGGCGTTCATGAGTGAATTGAGGTTTACAGGACATGAGAAAAGCGTGCGAAGTGAATGAAGTTAGCATACGTGTCAGAGAAGAATACTGAGTTGTTAAAGGGGAGTCTGTGGCCATCCGTTGAGGGAGACGGTTGGTGTTTCTAGAGTATGTGAATAGTGTATGTGATTTTCATTATAATATATTGGATGTGACGCGATGATGTACCGCGTAAGGTGTATTTACAAGGCCTTTATATATTATTATTTATAAGCGCGTTGTGGGTTTCCCGCGCTGTAAAGTTCAGGAGGAACTTGGATGCCTGGTGATTAGCCAGAGGTATAGATATATGTGCGAGGAGTGAATGCCGCACTTTGGATTAAAAAGACACGTCGTTTTCCCGTGTCAGAAGGAGGTCTATGTTAGGACCATTATATGCTATTATTTGAATGCGCGTTGTTGGCTTTCCCGCGCCAATAGGAGGTCTACGTAAGCGCGTTGTGATTTTCCCGTGCTGTTAAGTTCTGAAGGAACTTGGATGCCTGGTGGTTAGACCAGAGATAGAAATATATGTGCGAGGAGTGAATGCCGCACTTACATTGTATTACATTGTATACAGACCATATAGAGATTTATGTGCGAGGAGTGAATGCCGCACTTACATTGAATATAGATCAGAGATAGAGATTTATGTGCGAGGGGTGAATGCCGCACTTACATTGAATGCAGTTGTTACCAGTACGTAAGGATGACTGTACTACATTTTAACAGTGAACACAAATATAACAGACAAGGTTCAACCTTTTCCAACCCCCACCAACAAGAAAGAAACACAGATTGATGATCTGAGTCACCCTTCTCCATTCAATTTTCCTCGTCAGCCCCACACTTTTTCCCACACCCTCATACGAACTTTGAGAAATCACAGCGCCGGGATACTCGTCCTGTCACCAAACATTCAGTCTACGTTCCGTACAAACCGTATGGAAGGAGATCCCACTGCGAAGCCGAACACAGGTATTACAAGGATAACATGTATGATAATACTGGTAAACATACAAATTACACCCGCCGAACAAACGAACAGTGTAACTTTTCACCTGCCTACCCAGATAAATATGTGCGTAAATACCACAATATTCACTGCCTCACAGAGGTATAGAAGCGAAAACCTACAATTGATAATGACTTGAATTATGCGGATATCGTAGATCAAGAAATAGCTATTGAAGCCTACCGTATCCTCTAACACCAGCACACTTACCGGCTTATAAGACAAATGACAGAACTTCTCCAAGTAAATTTTACGCTTATACGAGAAAACAGCGGGCAGGAAATAGAAAGGCTTATCACAGGAACGGATTTGGCACTGAGAGATATTATCCAGAATTTGATAATGACAGCTTACATCACAGGACATGCAGAAGTTTTCATGAGATTAATCTTGTGACGCACGTTACCCCCAGATACCATCGCTTAATTAATATGAAAAACCAGCGACATAACCAACTAGTACATACCCAGACAAACACTCAGGGAAACAAACCTTCAATAAATCAACGACCGCTAAATCCACAGTACTGCCGTAGTGGTAGAGAGAGCGAAACTTACATTCAACACAACAAACCACGATACTGCCGGAGTGCAAGACAGATCGAGAGTGATCATCAACGCTTCACCACCGAACCACAGCAATAAAGCAGTTCTCAAGGAACATCCAGTACAACTGAAGTGCAAAAGAATAGGGAAGAAAGGCTGATAAAATTACTTCAAACCTTGCATGCAGAAGAACCTCATGTCAATAGGCTTCAACAGTTTGTCACCAAACACTAACACATGTTTGCCATCAATTACATGGAACTGGAGCGCACATCTACAGTCCAAATATATATAAACACCACAACTGATGTTCCAGTACACCTCAAACCTTACCACACTCCCCTTAAGAACCGTGAGTTAGTGGAGAAATCTATAAATGAGATGCTTGAAGCTGGTATTATAGAAAGATCAAGATCTCAATGGTGATCCCCTATTGTCATCGTCATAAAGAAAGACAGCAGCCACCGTTTCTGCTGCGATTATCGTGCACTTAACAAGATAACGAAGACGATATCATACCCACTTCCCAGGATGGATGATATACTGGCGACGCTTGGAAATTCCAAATGGTTTAAAACATTGGATGCACGATCCGGTTTCTGCTGCATCCCAATGTCACCAAAGGCATAGGAAAAATCTACATTTTGTACGCATGTCGGTACCTTTGCATGGAATGTCATGCCCTTCGGACTTAAATCAAGCCCCGCCACTTATATGTCCCTCATGGATGAGGTCTTGAAAGGATTCCAGCCCTTGGTTTTGGCATACATGGAGGATATCTTAGTCCATACGCCAGGTACAATACAAGACCACATGAAAAGGGTTGAACGAGTCTTTGATCGTCTAAAATATCATCACATAAAGTTGAAACTCTCGAAATGTAAATTCCTAAAACAGGAAACAAAATACCTAGGTTTCATTGTTAATGGCAGTGGAGTTCGCCCTGACGACGAGAAAGTACGAGCGATCAGAGAGATGCCACGCCCTACAACTGTGAGACACGTACGAGGTTTTCTTGGATGTTGTAGTTATTGCAGACGCCACATCGTCAATTTCTCCAAGGCGGCAGAGCCATTAATAGCCCTAACTAAGAAATATGCCAGGTTCAGATGGACGGATCAATGTCAACAAGCATTCGATTATCTAAAAAATGCACTCACAACCATTCCAATGTTGGCACACCCTGATACCACCAAACCAATGATCCTATACACTGACGCTTCTGATAACGCTGTAGGAGCTTGCCTTGTCCAACCAAACCATTCTGATGAAACCCCTATTATCCCAAATATACCCAACGAAAAGCCAATTGCCTTCCTGTCAAACGCATTAAGTAAGTCCCAAAAGCGTTGGACTACAACTGAAAAGGAAGCATTTGCCATTCATTATGCTATGCAGAAACTGGATTTTTACATCCGCGGAACAAAATTTATCATTAGAACAGATCACCAACCCCTTGTTAGTTGATTGACGAAGACATCCGAACAACCAAAGAAGCTTCAAACTTGGGCGATGAATTTGCAGAACTATGACACTACCATAGAATATATTGCCGGAACCCTCAATACATGTGCTGACCTGCTTTCTAGAATTTCATATCCTGACAACCCGACACAGAGTAACGAAAATGAAACAGCTGCAACAGACATAAATGACAATACTAGACAAATAAATGTCATAAATTCAAACCGAATTGCCGATCAATCGACACTCACACAGACACTGGCCGATTGTCAGAAGAGGATCAAACAGACAACTTTGACATCCTACAGGAACAAATGAAAGACCCGGAAGTCGTTAAAATAATGAAACAAATTAAAGAAACACCAGCAAAAGTCAAGGATTTTACTATCTTTCCTCATGACCAAGCACTCTATCATATTGACTCCAAACAAGATGGAAGATTACAGAAATATATTCCACATCATTTAATACCTGACATCCTCATCCAGTTCCACGATGAAAATAGACATCTGGGATGAGAAAAAACGATAGACGTCATTAAGAAACGGTATTACTGGCAAACCATGTATAAAGATATAATTGATTACGTGGCCACTTGTAAGATCTGCAAAAGGAGAAATATGAAGGCGAACAAATCCCCATTACAAAAAATGCAACCTTCCAACTATCCCAAGGAAACTGTCAGTTTAGACATCTCTGGACCGTACCCCCTAACATTGTAGGAAACAGGTACTTGTTGCACATTGTAGACCAGTACTCTGTTTGGCCGGAGAGTTTCCCTATGAAAGATGTGACTTCTACAACTGTCACCGATTTCTTTTTGCAAGAATTTCTACCTAGACATACTTGTCCTAGAAGAGTCATCACGGACAATGGAAAACAGTTCGTTGGCAATCCTTTTAAATCAACATTACAAAAGTTAAACATCAAACACACCACAACTAGCTTCTATCGGCCCCAGAGTAACGGAAGAAACGAAAGAATGCATTCAACCCTTCATGATATTCTATCCAAACACATCGAAGGCAACGATCAATATTGGGATCTATACATTAATCAGGCCTTAGAAGCAATACGAGTAAACATTAACGACACCACTGGTTTCTCGCCATTTTACCTACTTTACGGTAGGGAGCCGGTATTCCCGATGGACAACCTTCTCCAACCACAACGCAGATATATGGGAGAGGACCCGACAGCTGTCATCCTACAACAAAAGCATGCAGCACATCAAATTGCGAACTAAAATGCAGAAAAAGCTTTCCGGAAGAAACAGCGTACACACAATAAAAACGCAAAACTGGAACAGTTTCACATTGGAGATCTAGTTTGCTACAAAAAACACGTTCGACATTCTAAATTTGACGACAAATGGATCGATGGTTTCAAAATCTTAGAACAGACTACACCAACAAATTTGATCCTGTGGCACGAAGAAAGACAGATCAGGACGAAAGCCCACATTTCACAAATCAAGAAAGATAATCATCGTCCTGTTTCCCAGCCTATCCTCACTAACACCAGACCGATTCGCAAAACCACCCTCTTTTGTCCCCCCACATCATCCTCTACATCTGATGTGTCACATTACGACGATGAACACTCAAACCCCTCTCTTCACCCCCCGCACGATGCTATCGACAGACTACGTAGATGTCGCGACACTTCTACGAGTGAACATGACATCCCTCCGCAGGAGCTACGTGAGAGAATTCAAGCACGAAATCTTCGAGTTCAAGCAGATAATTACCAATCGTTGTCCAGAGATAGCAACACAACTTTAAATGCAGAAAAACAACAACAACAGACTCTACAAGATGCCGACACCCATTTAGATACACAACAACCTTCCGATACAGACTTATCACCTGCCTCATTAACGGAACGAAATGCTCCCGTTCGAACTTCCACACAACGCGATGAGTCAGACCTTGATACTGAAGAATACCAAAGTGATAACGATGCCGATAACGAGCATACCGACGATAATATGGACACATCCATTCGGTTCGCCTCGAAACGACCCTACGCATCTTCATCAAACGAATCGCTACCACAGACAAAGTTTATACGCCTGCCACAGGAGCATGTTCGTGCAAAGCTGTACACGAAATGGCAAACTAAACCAAAGAACATCGCACAACACAGTGCATCAACTTCGCAACACCCTACCTGTAACACTACATCAACCATCACTGCTGTAGACACTGAGAAGAAACACGATAGAAGATTGTCTATGACAGACGCTCTGTACAGGAAACGTTTAACTAAGCGACAGAACATCGCACAGCACAGTGCATCAACTTCGCAACACCATACCTGTAACACTACATCAACCGTCACTGCTGTAGACACTAAGAAGATGTCTAGGAGAGAAGCTCTATTAGAGATGGCCAGGTTCCAGGTTACTCTAGCTGGGCTATTCTAAATGGTTTCATTTTTGTCCGTGTACGATAGCAGATTTGTCCAGGAGAGACAATGCTATATTAGAGTTAACCCAGTTTGCTCTGGCTTGGTTACCCTAAATGGTTTCATTTTCCTTGTCCGAGTACGATAGCATTATGAGAGACATGCTATTTTAGAGTCGGCCGGCGTGCTCTTGCTGGCTGCTCTAAAAAGTTTTTCTGATGATGATGCCAGCCACCTTCTATGTCGTCCAGTTGATGCTATCAGCGGCAGTCATAACCGCCAGTGAAGAGAAAAATCTGCAGAGGCGCAACTCTATTCAACATGCACAGTTACAGTATTCAAACCATTATATTTGTATTAGAAGATTTAAATTACATTTTGTTTGAACTTAGAAATACATGTAATGTTGTACATTATTAACTTAACCAAACACATGCATGTACTAATTGCCACTAAGGCAGAATCTCAAGGGTTAAAGAAGACATTGTTTGATCGTAAGACAAGCACATCAACCAAAACGGGCGATTTTGCCGTTTGTAGGCAATGCGCTACAGTTCTTGTTGGCACTGCACCCGACCACAACTATGACAGTTTATGTCATAATATTAAGACTTCGGCGGAAAACCAAAACATTATTATACATGTCATTAGCCGGAGCATCACAAATGGTGAACGATACTCAGAGCATTTTTTTAACACATTTTTCTACTGGTCTGTTCAGGAGTTGCTGAAACTAGACATATGCTATGGGTCGATGTTATGATTACTGGTTATAAATTGGTTGAATTTCATGAATATCGCATAAATAACTATGTACCATTTATCATGTCCTTTTTTAAAACAAATTACTGTGTTGAGACACACAGATGTTGTACTCGTCCAGTACAAATTATTTAAGCTCTAATGCGTATATAAATTTTAACCCACACCGCCCTACTTCCTTTTCCCTACGCACAAACTGTCCAGACGTGACCTCAACAGCACCTCGCTGTATTTCGCTATGTCAAATCCAATCTTCGTTTTCAACACCTTTATTCCCCCCCCCCTTCCCTACCCGTGTAAATTTCCCCATACGAGTTCTTATTTTTTCTTCCCTTTCTCCCACGCCTCGCGTTCATTCATCCATCCAAACCGGAACTACTTTCTCTACTCCCCCAGCTATTTCATTGTACTATAACCCCCCCCCCCCCACCCCTCCCTCTCCCTCAGTTGACGCCACACTGTGCCGTCAATGAGAGTTCAAAATATCTAGTGTGACCTTTCACCGCTCCCGTTCACACTAGCGGAGGTCATGGTCACAGGTAATAGCTATGGTTAGTTACCATTCAGATGTAAATATTAAGATAGGATTCATTTATTGTCCTGAGTGTTGATTAACACTCGAATTTTGTTTGGCATGACCAAACCTTATATGTGTTGACTTTAAATAAAAAGTTCAATAAGTTTAATATTAATTATGTATATTTCATATCATAACTCCACATTTTTATAATTAATACGAGCATTTTGTTAAATAAAGATTAAATAAGTGTATTAATACATGAATAATTTACATTGCGTATTCCACATTGCTATCCATATCCCATACTGTTTAATGACATAGTGTATAAACAACTTGTATGTGTCCCCCGTTTTACGCAATATAAATCTACTGGGTCCCTCGTTTTACGAAATAATAATTTTTTTACATTTTTTTCGGCTCACAGGTATACTGAGATCTTGTAATACATTTTTAAGTTAGCTTACAGGTATACTGAGCTCTTGAAAAAAATTTTTGGCTCACATGTATACTAAAATCTTGAAATTTTTTTTATTTTTTTATATATTTTTTTTTTTTGGCTCACATGTATACTGAGACCTCGTAATTATTTTTTTCTCATTTTTGCTCATAAATATATGCCCCCAGTCAATGACTTATACCAGTAACATAAATTTTTCTCAACTATTGTCCATTGCCAATTGACTCATAAATATATGCCCCCATTTCATATTTTGCCCCAGTATGTATGTTAGCGACTTGATTTTTTTAAGTTGATAAGACAAAAATGTCTCCACATGGGATGCAGTTTTCTGGACTCGGGACTTGTGTGACCGCTAGGCATACATTACAATTAATACGTGTTAAAAACCACATAAAATGAGAAATAACAACGTTAAAAGCAGTTAAGACATTTGTGAACAAAATACAGTATCATGAAAAGTTCACGGCTTCGAGAACAGCTGTCCCAGAACAACAAAATAGTAAATGCATGTTTATTGAATGGAAAGTTTTGGGAGAAGTTGCTAATCTGGGTTTTTTCCGTTGCTAGAGTGAGAGTCGTGTGAAAAAAGTCGAAAAGCTGAGGAGGCGTGTGCAAATGTAGATGTTTGGTACCGTGTGAAAAATAAAGCATCGTGTGAAAATTGGCGGGAAAAAACAGTGGGCTGTATATAAAGAAGAGACGTGGGCGAATGAGAGGGCTTGTACAGATTTTAGGATTCGTTAGGCACGAGGATTTTTACAGAACTTTGTCTTTGAGATTATCAAGAAAAGTTGTTTTTAACTTGACAAGTTTTTCAAGTTAGACAAGTATTTTTAAGTAGACAAGTTTGTATTTTACTCTAGTGGATATATTATTCCTGTGAATTTACACTTTCATTTTTGGATACTCACTACTTTGTGTAAGAAAGACATAAGTACTTCACCATTGTGCCAATGACATTGCTGTTCCAAAATCACGTTAATAAACTATATTTTATTTTTCTACATTGCTGAGTTTTCGTTGGAATATTACAGTTGGATACTTTGACAAAACCATTATACGAGATTGCTTTTCACTAAACATAAAAAGGGTACGAACGAACTCTGGGAAGGAAGAATAAAATAAGGTCAAGAATTTCCATCTCAGGCGGACAGACCTGTAATGACTTGAACCAAGAAACGTACAAGAGTTAGCGCACTTCAAAATATTTACCTGCGCTCAACCATTAACTGAACTGACTCGATCAGCTGACGGACACACACACATTCTTTCAATGATGTTGTAACCAGTTCGGTCACAAGACAATACCGAGAAAATAAGGACGATAAAAACCAGAAACAATATTCTGTATATTTGTGTTATTTATTTATATCATGCAAGTTAAAGAACATGACATGTGATAATACATATATAACTTAAAAACTGAGTACAACATTTACATGCCAGGAGATGTAACGATACACTATTCACAAGCAGGTGATATAACGATACAACATTCACAAGCAGGAAATATAACGATGCAATATTCACAAGCCAGGAGATATAACGATACAACATTCACAAGCAGGAAAAATAACGATTCAATATTCATATGCCAGGAGATATAACAATGTGTGGCCGTTGGTGATGATTGTCTACTATACCCTACTTCTACCTTGTGTTTATCGTACCGTATAGTAGGTTCGAATCTCTACCCTAAACAGAAGGCAGCTTTTAATTTGATGGTGTTAAGATAACCTCATACTCACAGACGACCAACAGTTCACAGTTGACAAGTGATGAATGATCTCAACAGTCGATGATTAACTTCACTCTGACAGCAGTAGTAGATTAATGTTGAACTTCATTTACATAAAGTAAAAGATATGAAATGATGCGCCCAACCTTCCCATGAGGCTGGCCAAACTTTTACAGCACAATTTTCGTAGATGATAAATTCATTTGATGCTCTCTCTCTCTCTCTCTCTCTCTCTCTCTCTCTCTCTCTCTCTCTCTCTCATTGTCTTAGTATCTCTATCTGTCCATCGTGGTTAGGGTGGTCATGACTTGAAAACTACTGCTGTCAATATTTTCTGCCATTCTAAACTCTTCATGTGTAAACATTGTCCTTTAAAAATGTTCTGATATATTTCTTCTGTTTCAGTTTATTTTCTGTTGTCTTTACTTGGTGTATCTTAGAGAAATCTGGTTCTTTAGCGTCCCATGGAACATAGGTACTCAACAAAAAACATGAAGTTGCCAGATAATCATTTAAAGGCATGTCAGGCCAAGACAGAATGCTCGGGAAAGAAACTGCAGCTTATGGCCCCAACTCTACAATTTTCAGAATGTAGAGTCGGAGTAGTGGCTAAGAGGTATGGTGTCCACTTTGGATTCTAGAGGTACCGGGTTTGATTCGCAGTTGAGGGAATATAATTTATGGAAATTCTTTTTTTTTTCAGAACCAGTGGTCCTAATGATGTCATATTCCCCCCTGGTCTCCAGGGTAGTGACATCGGATGCAAGTTGCACACGTTAAAAACACCCTGCAGTTGGAAATTGTAAAGAGTAGGTCATAAGGCCGCTGCCCATGGCAACATTTAAAAATTAGAAACCAACCATCCACAAAAATAGTTATAGAAAGTGATTTCTAAATACACACATTGTGATTCTCGCCGGTGCTACGCAGTTCGTGCATTGTGCTGAGATCCTCCCTGTGTGATCTAAGGGAGGAGATCGGAGCACTGATGAAGTTGTCCGTGTGCACTGAAGATAGTCCTTAAAACCAAACCAGAATGGCAGAAAAGCCACAGGAAAATCCTAGATCTACAATCTAGATAATGCCATGGATTTGTAACAGGTAGTGTCGGTAACAGAAATTCGGGTGCAAGTATATTGCTATGAGATTGATTTTTATAATTAGATTTTGTAGTCTAAGGGAAATAATCATAATACATTCAGGAGGGGGTCTTGAGTAGCGTTTTACGTCCCTTGAGAGAAAAGTGCTTAGTCAAGTTTTTGTTCTGTTTTTGCTAAACTGATTTGCTACGTGATAACATTTCTCGTGCGGTGAAAGAAATAGTGAGTTGTTTTCGATCTAGAAAGTTCGGAAATAGTTGTTGTTGTAAATCGTTATTCAAAATTAAATCAGTCAGATTCTTGTCCACAGAATAAATATAACTAACTATCATAGTGGCGTAGAAGCAACTGAGCGTCTAGACGATAGTTTCATATTTCTGTCACCACAAAAATCAACCACAACTGGCACCTACCCCGAGAAACTCATCTTGAGAACCATAACTGACACTTTGCTTTCTCGCACCTTACGCCAACTCTGGCCGTGGAGCGTGAGTGTCATATCACCTGACACTGAGAATCTACCTTGGAAACTACATGTCAGATGCAAATTACCAGACAAATGTCTCCTCATCATGTCTGACGGCGTGAATTCTCACACTTCAGGCCCAGAAACTTAGCCGAAACTGTAGACAGCTGTCTGCTCCCCTGTCTGACGGAATGCATTCTAACACTCTGCGTCTCGGGTAGGGCTGATACGTTACGTCATAACTGCGCGAATGACATCTACGTAATCAAGTTACTCGTTTCATCAGCCATGAAATGCGTTTCTAAATAAGAAACGAAACTGGCGAAGTGTGAATGGGAAATGAAAATATTTTTCGCAAACTAACGAAATGCGAAAAATACAGGAAAAAGGATAAAGAGTGACTTAAAAAAATAGAGGACACGGGTGGAAGAAAGGAAGAATAATAGAAAATTTAATGATCATAACTCTATACGTGACAGCAGATAAGCATTGACAGCTGTGGTTTTCAAGTCGTGACCACCATAACTAATGAAAGACAGCTAGAATATACTGAAGCAGCAAAAGTGAACGAGAGAGCAAGGCATTGTATTAATAATTGATTTGAAATTGCTACTGTACTAGTTGGCCAAACCTCAAGGGAAGGTTGGGCACATCAATTCACATCTTTTACTTTATACGATGTAAATAAAGTGCAACGTTTATTTGCTACTGCTATCAGAGTGAAGTCAATCATCGAGATCATTCATCACTTGTCACGTTTGAATTGTTTGTCGTCTGTGAGAAAGAAGTTATCCTAACACCATCAAACATACATACGCTGCCTACTGTTCAGGGTAGAGATACGAACCCACTATACGATAAAAACAAGGTAGAAGTAGGATATAGTAGACAACCATCACCAACGGCCACCTATACCCATTTGGTGCCTAGGACTAGTACACAGTCAAACTTTTATTTCTACGACCACAGATTCATCAACTTGGCATTCGCTGCGAAAGTACGACAAGTTTTGCATTCCTTGTTAAACAACAACAAAAATACACAACTCTACGCTAGATTCCGGAACTAGTATTAGTTCTATTCTGAAGCAAGTATTCTATAGCCGACAATTCACAACTGTGTTAGAGACTCCACTATTCTCTCGTTCTTTATCAGCAGTACTAATCCTGCCTAGAAAACCTGTTTCTCACCTGATTCAAATAAATTCACTAGACTGGAAAATCAGTACTTAAAATAGTTCCTCGTTTATAATTACAGACGTCTTCACAGGTCAACAACGTTTTCTGTCGGCTTTCTTAAGATTCGTCACAGGCCAGGCGTGAGATGAAAAACCGGTTTGACTTCATCTGATTCATTAAAAAGTAAAAAAAAAATGTTGGCATAAATTTCCTTAAGTTGTGCATAAAAAGGACACAGAGATATAGGTCGCAAACTATTAAGTGGCTACATAAAAGGTGAATATTGGACGCCTACTTGCATTTTGTCGTACACAAACTTTGGTAGCCTAGATTTAGATTTAGACAGTTGAGATTGGACTACTACTGCAAGAAATAACCAGTCTCCTTCCCGTGGAGTTCCCGGGGGTCTCTGGTGAGACAAAAAAGGAATAGATCTACTGCCCCGTCAGGCGTGTCGTAGAGAGACTGGCAATTTCATCATTAAAACAAGATGCTACAGAAACCACAGTTGTAAGACATGCAGATGCTTGGTGCAGGCGTCCTGCCAGGACGACCAGATGTAGTGGTGGCTCCATACTTCATGCGTGAAAAGGCAAATTATCAAGATACCACTTTCTAAGAAATATATATCCTACCACACAGTCTGTAGGAGGCTATTAAGGAGGGGTGAGCATCCGAATGACTAAACGAACCTGCGTAAACTTTTTAAATCAAAGAATTATCTAAAATAACATGGACACCTGATGGCACAAACCAGACAAACGTCAGTGGAACAAGATTTGAGGAGAAGACAATGGTATTGGATAGGTCACACACTGAACGAACGAATGAAATTTAATTTTAAAAGGTTAAGAATTGGGCGCGCAGGCCCGTCTAACATTCTGCCCTTCCACTCTCACTTATCGTGCATACTATATCCTTTCATTCTCACATGTAAGTTTAAGCATTTATTTAAAGCCATCCAACATTATAAAGCATACATTTACAAAATTAATTATGTATTTTTTTAAAAACAAACAAGAAAGTAATTGTAGTGGTTTTGATGGTATTGTATGGTTGTTGTGTTACCTAGTGTAATGTATGAGTCAGCTGTGAAGGCTCCTGAGATAAATGTAGATGGGAATTACAGAAGGCCCTTCTTACTACCACTTACGACCTCAAACATATCTTTTTTTTTTACTATTATGAATGTAGCTACGTTAAAAGTCTAGGGTACTGAAATGTAATGTGTTGTAGTAGAATATACAAACACACACAGATAATTAATAAGTCTAATAATATTAATAAAATTCTATAACACACTGAACTAACTGAGGCTGTTTTAGTTTAAATATTAGAATTTTCTTTAAATTTATTTGTTCTGAACCAATGTTTTAGTTTGGTCAGAACATATGAAAAGTTATGGAGTTGTAAATGGAATGCATGAATAGATGGCATAATAAAATGGAAAGTGTGTACATAAGTATTTTATAAGACTGCTTGATATTAATTATATTTATCAAGTCTCTGGGAAACTATTACTGGATATGATGTTGGGGTGGTGTCATCACACCCACTCTGTGACTAGAACAAGCTTTGTCCATTTTCTTATAAACTTTAATAAATGTTATCTTTCCCAAAATTCAGTATATTTGTGTTGAGGAAATGTTTATAAATTCTTTAGGAGTATGGTGAATCCTCAGCAGGCCACTAATCACTCATCTTGTCTGCGAAGATCTCATGCTGGATTCAGATGGCCCACTCCTCTCGGTAGCTAGAATACAATGCTAGACTGCACCGTCACACTGTTTGACTGCACACACGTCTGCTTGTGTAATCTTGATTACTTATGTGGCACTATCCTAGTGCCACAACAGAAACTCACAATTCTGAAACAAAAGTTGTGCGGTGTGTCAGTAATCTACCTACTGCACCACGCTTACACACAGCACAACACAACGACACTACACAGAATGGGTCAGATCTCTCTGACCACACAGCACATCTTACCCAGTTGTTTTCATATAGTACTAGTTCCCCAAGACTGCAGTGCATCTGAGATATGTTCAATAGTTTCCTTTTATTCAATAAGATAGGTGATATGTTCCCACTGATCTCAACAATAGATCCGCCTTCCATAGTCTTAGTTAGGCGTCCATATATTTTGTTTGTCTCTAGACCCTGAACTTGGGCTGGGGATCTAGAGCGAACACTTACTTGTCGTAATCATTTTATATGATATGGCAGTATCAATCCCTCGAAATATTAAAATGTACAAAATAAATACTTTCATTCTTACCAGAATTCAGAATTGAGAACACAGTTATTTGTTAGCAAAACTCAGCTGAGCTGCTGGCTATATGATGGCGTCCCACTAAATGTATGTAATATCTTCTGTGAAAAACACCACAGGCAATAATCAACTGTGTCCCTGGACAGAATTGTATCAAAATGGCAAAAATGCGCATCTCTGTCCTGCCAATATGATTACATTTGACCAATCACAGACTTCCCCCCTAACGTTTTTCAAATCTACAACCAAAAGTCAAATTTCAGTCAGCTCTCAGTCAAGTATGTATTATTGTCTGTTGGTCCGTCTGTCTCTACTTGTTTTTTCATAAAAACACACTTGGTTCTTCATGCAATACCCTACACAAATCTACCTCCTAAGTTATTTTTAGCCACAACTCTCCACCTTTCCCCTCTCTTTAGTTACAGCTTGAATTTTGCATTTGCGTGTCTCAAGGACGAATATTTGAAACTTTAGTGAAATTATGGATAGTACAGTCGCTAGTCTGATATGAACAACACAGTCTTTTGTCAATATCTTCCTTGTTATCTATCCGTCTGTATAATTTAAAGTATATTATTTCTCTGCTTAAGATGGGCTATCAAACTAGCTAGGTTTTATATTCATAACTCTATTATTAAGAAAAATCATATTTTTCCTCGTTTAGTTTTTTTTTGAAATTTGTTCGAGAACCTTCTCTACGGCGTTTGCCGCTGAATTCAAATAAAACAACCCAGTATCGAAAAACGTCCAAGAAATGACTGTTTCGAATAAGAGCTAAGGTCCTTTTTTGTCCGTTTCCTTACATTGTGTCAACTAGTGACGTGAATTTTTTTTTCTTTTACTACCAATTGCGTCTCTTTTGCCGCTCTAGATTCAAACACGTTGTTACGTGCAGTCTTTGATATCTTACAATATTATACATGGGTATACTTGTTATGTTCGCAAATATTTTGTAAACAAAATAGTGCTTAAGGGAAAGTCATTATTGAGTTACTTCCCTTGAAAGTTGTGTCGGCTCTTTCGATCGAACTCCGCGGATGAGTCCAGTTTTCTGCGATTTATTCTTCGTTTGGGTAGTAATAGATTGTTCTTGCTTCAGAATATCTATGGCCTGAATTTATGTGTATTGTTTGTCTGAGTAGGACGAGTCTGTCTTATATCTGTATATCTTTACATATCTAAGTCGAACTATATGTTCTGTTGTCTCTAGAGAGGTCAAAGGCTATTCGGCGGATGTGTCGCTAGAGTGTGGTGTGATTTGGCTTTGTCCCGATAGGGACTGTGTTTTCTATGTCGGCTTGTCGCCGGGGAAAAAGTGATCTCAGTATTTGTGGGGAAAGTGATAGTCGTCTAGACCTATCGTGTATGCTTTACCCCAGTGTTTATTCGTATTGCCAAGGAATGGCAGAATCATATTTCTGATACCAAGGTGATCAAAGATACTCTTATGAACTCTCGTACGAAGCCACCATTTTCGATAGGTACGATTTGAATGTCTAAGAGAATATATTTGACTCGATGAAAACGACTTCGATTCCTAGCAGCACTATATCCTGTAGAATGCAGTCAATTGTTCATGATCAAATCTACAGAGCAATGAAATGTTTTATGAATGACTAACTTTAGGACAGATTCATTATCTGTATCCAAACGTGAGTGACAGCTCACGAGTGAAGCCATCTTGGAACCAAACATGTAGTGACTTTCAAGAAGAGAAAAGGGATGCCCGTATTATCGCTTGATTAGTCCAGAGATCACTGCTACACATGAGAACCCATTGCTAGCGGTTCAATATTATTATATGAAAAAAATATGTGCTGAACATTATGTTGAGAATCGTCGCTAGACGAGATTAGGTTTAGAAGCCATCTGAAATATTGTTTATAAGCTGACGTGCTCAGTCAGTGAAGTCAGTTGATATATATGTATGGGCGATACTGAGTGCTTGGCTACTGACAGTCCATTATAATATTATTCTACATGAGTGCCCATGTAACATAACATTGCAAGACCATTTATCCACTGTACCATGATGTATTATGCCAACCTGTGATTTGTCACTATCTGTGCTGTCGAGTGTGTACGTCCAATTAAACTTTAGTAAAGGTACACAGTCGTTGGTGTCGATGACTTCCAGCCATACATGAGTGTGAGAAAAGAACATTTGTCAACACCACGAACCCTTCCTATCATTCGCACATTATACACTCAATCCATGTCTACACACCACTGCGTAGGTCAAGTTGACATTCCATATGCTAGCCAAGAGCAGCACAACAACACAGTAGTTAACTCTGGTGATGTTCGAGCGAGCTTCAGATCAGACACCAGAGAATCAATCTTGCTCAGCATCTTGTATTAAGAGTTTATCAACTGATGATGATGATGTCTGCTTCCATCCACTTATAATTATCTTTTGGTGGACATCATTAACGGGAATAAAATAACAACTTTATCAACTGGTGGACCAGCTTTCTGGGTTTGACCTCGCAGAAGTTCAGAAGTCAACAGATTACCGATACCAGACCGTTTCCTGTGGCTGATACGACACACTTGCAGTATTGGTTTGCTCTTTGTCAACACTTCGTCACGTGACCTGTCAAGTGAATGCAGTATGTAGGTCAGCGTTGTTGACATTTTTACATTAGACATTACAGAGTTTCACAGAACAGTTGGATCAATTCTTGTCAATATTAACAGGAAGACAGTATTAGTGAACTAAGAAGTCCTATTTTCATCGATGGATCTTCTTGTTTTCCATATATGAACTTTAATATTTAAGGCCAGAATGTTTAATTGAATAAAGTGGCAGTTTGTTTATTTTCATAAAAATAACTTTGCCATTACTGTAAAACTGAGCCTATTTTGCAACACATACTATCATACACATAATTTATATATATTTATGTTTACATGTTATTTGTTTGTATAGTATGTTAGTTTCTATGTCAGCGGGTTGTGTTTAAGGTTGGGCGGCGTCCTCACAACAGAATATCCCACGTCATAGAGGGTCCGTTGTGGGCGTTTTCTATAGGTGCAATTTTCTTGATTGAAAATTTGCTGCGACAACTGTTGCTTTTGTGTTAGCTGTGAAGTCTGTAATTATTGTTATTTTTGTAATATTTCTTTGTTCTTTAGTTTTGTTTTGATTTGTTTGTAATTTGTTGGTCTAACCTTTTCTATCTTTCAGTTCTATTCACAATTTATATTCATATATTGTGACGTCATTTGTGTTGTTATTCTTTGCAGATTCAGTGATTATTTTCATTGATTTCCCTATTTGATTTATTTTGATTTCTGCAAACGTTCTTGTATTGTCAGTCCTATTTGTACTTTATGTATTCTGTTGGTTGACATATGTTTTATATAGGTATATTTCATAAGACACAATTGCCTGTGCACTGCACTTGGATTATGGTATAAACCAGTACCTGATTATTATTACTATTATACAAGACCTTATTAAAGGCTTGTGACCCACAGATATTGGGATAGTATACTGATTAATCAAGTCATTGAGAACTTGTGGTATTATTATTGATTCAGGTGATTAGTATTATTGTTAGACATCATGTCTACATTAGAATACTTCATTACACAAGGGAAAGCCCTTGATAAGACTGGTCAACAATTAGAACAATGGGCAGTTGCTCAATATGACAAAGCATTAGCTGCAGAAGAAAGAAAAGCTATGGCTGAAGAGAAAAGATTAGAAAGAGAAGCTGAGGCTGCTGCTGAACAAAAGAAATTGCAGATGCAGGTGGAGGAAAGGAGATTTGAAGCTGAACAAAAAAAATTAGAAAGAGAAGCTGCAGCTGAACAAAAAAAATTAGAAAGAGAAGCTGCTGCTGAACAAAAAAGATTAGACAGTGAAGCTGAACAAAAAAGATTAGACAGGGAAGCTGAACAAAAAAGATTAGACAGGGAGGCTGAACAAAAAAGATTAGATGCTGAAGAGAAAAAAGCAATAAGAGAACATGAATTTGAGTTGGAGAAATTGAGATTGACAAGTATGAGTAATGTTAATCAGGCATCTAGTGGTAATGGTAAACCTTCTACTTACAAGGTTAAGGTTCCACCGTTCAATCAGTCCAGTGACGATATTACATTCTGGCTGGATAGATTTGAACGTTCTTGTCGTACACATAATGTGGATAAATCACAATACGCTAATCAATTATCAGAAAACTTGAAAGGTGAATCTTTGACTAGATTATGCCTTGTAGGAGAAGCAGATAAGGATAATTATGATGTCATTAGGGCGGCTTTGATAAAAAAATATCAGCTAAGTGAGGAAGGCTATCGCCTTTTATTTAAAACGATGGTGCCTGAGACGGGTGTAGAATTCTCAGAATTCACTGCAAAGGCACGTCTCACAGTTGATCGTTGGATTGAGCTTTCCAAAACAGAAAAAACGTATGAAGGACTTATGGATTTGTTGCTCAGAGATAAGATTATGTCATGTGTGAACAAACCTTTCCTTGAATTTATACATGAGCGTAAACCCAAATCTCTAAAAGAAATGGAAGAATATTGTTCCCAATATGTCACTGCACACCCCGACGTGACTTTTGGCAACACTAAGATTAAGGAGAGTATGCCAGTTGCTTCAGCAACACCATACAATCCCAATTATTCACACAGATTTCAGGGACCTCAAAACAGATTTGATAAAAAAGGTAACCATAATAGTTATCAAAACCAAGGTAACCAATCATTTCAGGGTTCTTCTTCAAAGAACTGGAGACGACCTGATAGCTCTCGACACAGGGGTGGTCATAATTATAGGAATTTCCGTAGAGGAAGTAATTATAGAAACTATCAGGGTTATCCGTCTTGGAGTCAACAAGATCATAATTACAGAGATACTCATTATAATGAATATGATAATGGTAACCAAGGGAACTATGACTCAAACCCAAATAGGGGTTACAATAGAGGTAACAATAACTACAGAGGTGATAATAACCGAGGTAGATCTCAAAACAAAAGACATAAACCACATTTTCAGGCAAACTCTGCACAACAAGAGTCCCATGAAGCCTATAAACAGAGTAAAGATAATAATGATGCTAGTAATATGGCATGTGCCGCTTTTGATTTTGGGAGAGCATCTCAGTGCCCCCAATGCAAAACGTTATTTGAGCCAACCACAGTGTCTACTTTAAGCTGTGGCCATCCTCTTCCTGCTCTTCCGGCATCAGTCGCGCATGATGGAAGAGGTTCTCTTGTCTTACATAAGGGTTTAGTGAATAACAATCCAGTCTCTGTGCTATTTGATTCTGGATGCACCACAATTGGTGTTAGGCAGTCACTCGTAGATCCTTCCCGTGCCACTGGACAAGTAGTCAAATGTGTAACATTTGGCGGCACATTAGAGAAATACTCTACTGCTATCATTAGGATTGCTACTCCTTTCTTTACAGGAGATGTACACGCATGTCTTCTTCCGAATCCGATCGCTGACCTCATCATCGGTCGCATTCATGGAGTCAAGAATGCACTCCGCAACAAATTTCCACGTGGGAAAGGCAAAACATGCAGATTGCTAACGCTGTAGTCACTAGAGCTCAGGCTCTTAATATGCCTCAAACTTCATCTACTGAAGATAATGAAGTGCATAACCAAGATAATCCCTTGGTAATTTCTCGTGACTCGTTTATAAAACAGCAAGAAGATGATCCCACTCTGAAGAAATTCTTCATTCTTGCAACTAAAGGTGATCCGAATAAAGACACAAGTCGTAAATCGTGGATTACAAAGAAGAATGGCGTACTTGTACGTATGGTTCAAGACTCCATTACGTCAAGTCATTCTCAAATCCTGGTTCCCAAGAATTTGAGAGTTAAAATTTTGCAGCACGCTCACGACTCTCAGTGTGCTGGACACATGGGTTTTTCCCGTACTAAGTCAAGAGTCCTTGCGGCTTTCTTTTGGCCATTGGTAAACAAGGACATACGGATTTATTGTCGATCTTGTAAAGTATGTCAGGAAGTTAAATCCAAAGGTCCACGGCATGCTGCACCCATTCAGGCGGCGGACATTCCTATTCGGCCGTTCCAAAAAATGGCCATAGACATTATTGGTCCATTTAAGATCAAGTCTGCCAGAGGACATCAGTTTATCTTGACGTGTGTTGATATGTGCACACGTTGGCCAGAGGCTATTCCTCTGAAGAGCATTACTACTGCTGATATTGCAGATGCTCTTTGGCTTATATTTTCTCGTCTGGGGTTCCCCGGAGAGATATTGTCAGACCATGGCACCCAACTAATATCAGATACCATGTCTCAAGTAATGTCTACTCTGCAGATAGATAGATCTTTAAGTAGTATCTACCATCCAATGTCTAATGGTATGGTCGAACGCCTTAATAGAACACTTAAAAACTTACTGGGGAAGATAACTGAGGATCATCCTCAAGACTGGGACAGAGTTTTACCTGCGGCCCTCTTCGCTTACAGAGAGGTACCCAATGAACATACGGGATTTTCTCCCTTTGAACTCGTCTTTGGCGCGCGTCCGCGTGGCCCTATGTCGTTGCTTCACGATCTCATAACATCTGACAATATTGACGATGACACAAAGTCATCCTACGAATATGTCATCGCGTTGAGACAAAAGATTATCGAAGCATGCAAATTAGCAACTTCTTCTTCTGAATTTGCGAAACAGAAGGCAAGGCAATTTGCCAATAAGAAGAGATGCTTACGACAACTTTGTCCTGGTGACAAAGCATTTGTATTACTACCTTGTAGGGAAAACAGATTACTTATTTCTTGGAAAGGTCCGTACGATATAATATCGAAAATTTCCGATGTCGACTATATTGTCGATATTGATGGGAAGCATAAAACCTTCCACATCAATATGCTTACTGAATTCCATGAACGTCCGGATTATTTGCAACCCATTTTCCAAGCAACGGACAATTCTCCAGTACAACATGGTCATTACTCATCACTGTCCGTGATACAGGATGAGGAAACAAGTTTTTCAGATGTAAATCTTCCTCTTCCAATGATCCCACTTCATTCTAGTGAATCATGGAAGAACGTTACTGTCTCTCCTGATTTGTCTCTAGGAGAACAGCGACAAGTTTCAACTATGTTGCAAACATTTCAGGATGTACTCACTGACATCCCTGGACAAACGAATGTCATTGAACATGACATTGTTCTAACTGACCATACCCCTATTAGGGTTAGACCTTATCCTATACCTATACATTTTCAAGCACAGGTCGAGAAAGAGTTGGATGAGATGATAGATTTGAAAATAATCGAACCATCCACCTCTGCATATTCTTCGCCGATGGTTATTGTGCGTAAAAAAGACAATAACATACGTCTTTGCGTTGACTATCGAAAATTGAATCAAGTAACGAAGTTCGATGCCGAACCTATGCCTTTACTGGAAGAGCTACTTACTCGACTCTCCAAATCTCATTTTTTCACTAAACTTGATTTGTCTAAAGGATATTGGCAAGTTCCTTTATCTGAACGCGCCAAACCTCTCACGGCTTTTTCAACACCTAGAGGTTTGTTCCAATGGAATTTTATGCCTTTCGGTCTTATGAACGCACCAGCTACATTCGTACGCATGATGCGCCGAATCCTATCTTATCGGTCAGATGTCATTGCATATCTAGACGACATCTGTCTTTTCAGCGATACTTGGGAAGATCACTATTCAGGGTTAGATGAATTGCTGTCTACTTTGCGTGAGCACAACCTGACAGCGAAACCCTCTAAAGCCTATATTGGTTTTAGCGAAATTTCTTTCCTAGGCCACCGAGTTGGTCATGGTTTCCTAAAGACAGAGGACCATAATACTAGTAAGATACTTAACATCTCAATCCCTAAGACTAAAAAACAGGTGAGAAGTCTGTTAGGTCTTATTCAATTTTATGGCAGATTCATTCAGAATCTATCCTCTATCATGGCACCTCTCTCAACACTTCTAAAGAAAGGTTCGCCTAATGTGGTCCACTGGTCTCAGGAATGCCAATGCTCTCTGGATAAGATTAAAACACTGTTTTCAACACCACCTATTTTAGTGCTACCCACTAAAGATAAGACATTCGTTCTTCGTAGTGACGCTTCATCCACTGGGATTGGAGCGGCACTAATGCAAGAGTACTCTGGAACTCTGCATCCTGTAATGTATATTTCCAGAAAACTTAATGCGGCAGAAAGGAATTATTCGGTTTTAGACCGTGAGCTATTAGCTATGGTTTGGTCGATCCTCAAACTACAGAGATTCCTTCTAGGCGCACATTTCATAGTAGAAACCGACCAAAAAGCTCTTACTGCTATACAGAGTAAGAATTTGAAGAGCTCGAGGTCTACTCGATATGCAATTGCTCTTCAACCTTTTCATTTCTCTGTGCGAGCTATTCGTGGATCAGATAATGTGATGGCAGACATTCTGTCAAGATGCCCACATGATTCCACATAACTATTAGGGCTTAGACTTCTTGATATGTCTAGTTCTATAGTAGTTCCTTTTCTATATCATGATAGATACACGTTTGTAATTTAATAATATAATGATTGTATCACTACATAGCGGTTCATTGATGTTTATTCACCGCTGTGCTTTGATGATTTTTTCTTCATAAATCATAAATTTAAGATATCTAATACGAAATGATGATATGAATTTTTTAGGCATTGTGTAATTGCCAGAATCGTATTATACTTTGATGACACCTGATGCGTGATGCCATATGATGATGGATGGCATCCGCATGTCTGGTTTTGTGTAGTGTGTAGATGTGTTCAGTCAAAACAATGTTCATGCAACAATAACAGGGCAATCCACATAGGACGTCAGTAAACTCACGACGTATAAAGTCAATGAGTCTTGAAACAGCCGTTGACGTTTTTCTTCATTATTTATTGTGGACGCCACAGTGACAAAATGGTTACGCAAATGTGTAGGCACATCAAACAGTCATTATCACAGCAACATTCAATACAGCAATAAACGGTAGACAGCATTACAATGATGAGTCAGATGCATGTTATATTTCATAGTGCTGTAAATGTAGTCAGGTGAACAACTCCATCCTTTTCTATAACAGCCAGGAGATAACCAGATGTATGAGATCAGTTCACTCTCCTTAGTTTGACTTCAGCAAGACAGACACGTCTGCCGAAGTATAAATAATGTCCTCAAGAATATCCTCTAGATAATAAAGGTTTTCTAAACCTAGT
The DNA here is from genome assembly GCA_024509875.1 of Oreohelix idahoensis. NCBI lineage: Eukaryota > Metazoa > Mollusca > Gastropoda > Stylommatophora > Oreohelicidae > Oreohelix > Oreohelix idahoensis. The sequence goes on from JAMPIV010022554.1 coordinate 197,177, forward strand.
TCATTTAACAAAGTAGCAAGTAATGGTCCTTGGTACATGCATCAACCGATGCAGTACAATGCAGCGACATGTGAGCTGGGAAAGAACATCTCGTGACGACGACTTTCGGAGACAGGCTATGAATCGAAATCGTTCACGACCCAAAATCAATAGAGTTAATGAAAGAGTCAATTTACCTTGCTTTCATGAAATACACAGAAATATCACGCCTCCCGACATGTGGGAAACACTAGAGGTATTATCTCGAATAAACGAAATATCCATTAAGAGGACTACACATCCCTGACAGAACAAAAAATAGCGGAGATCCCCTCTTCAACGAGGCATCTCTTTCGCCATTCCAAATCGCTCACTCCCACTAGTGGTGGGCGGAAACCGATCGACAAAGAAGCAAGACAAGTCATGCGCAGTCCAGCGCAAAATGACCACAGCTCAAACTTAACTGCATTCGATACCAACGCGAGAAGACAAATGCTTACCGAGAAAAGTGACTATAAATTTCAAGCAGTTGTTGCCCTTGCGTTATAAAATAGATATTGTAAAAAAACGATGTTGCGAGAATTTATCACGCAACAACACCTTCCTGGAAAAATATACTTGTAGAGAAATAATTTCTCTCAGTTTATGAGACACATTCTCACCAGTCGCTCCATAAGTCGACTTAGCCTCATATTAGGCGTTATAGGTATTCCTGATATTTTCATCTGCGCATTATTCATGCGTTGTGAGCCTATTGTACGTTGCTCCTAGATGTATTTCAAAAAAAAAAAAAGTTCCATTTTTTTTTTTTCCCGGGAGGTGTGGTAAGACTGTTACGTGCAGTCTTTGATATCTTACAATATTATACATTGGTATACTTGTTATGTTCGCAAATATTTTGTAAACAAAATAGTGCTTAAGGGAAAGTCATTATTGAGTTACTTCCCTTGAAAGTTGTGTCGGCTCTTTCGATCGAACTCCGCGGATGAGTCCAGTTTTCTGCGATTTATTCTTCGTTTGGGTAGTAATAGATTGTTCTTGCTTCAGAATATCTATGGCCTGAATTTATGTGTATTGTTTGTCTGAGTAGGACGAGTCTGTCTTATATCTGTATATCTTTCCATATCTAAGTCGAACTATATGTTCTGTTGTCTCTAGAGAGGTCAAAGGCTATTCGGCGGATGTGTCGCTAGAGTGTGGTGTGATTTGGCTTCGTCCCGATAGGGACTGTGTTTTCTATGTCGGCTTGTCGCCGGGGAAAAAGTGATCTCAGTATTTGTGGGGAAAGTGATAGTCGTCTAGACCTATCGTGTATGCTTTACCCCAGTGTTTATTCGTATTGCCAAGGAATGGCAGAATCATATTTCTGATACCAAGGTAATAATAGACACTCTTATGAACTCTCGTACGAAGCCACCATTTTCGATAGGTACGATTTGAATGTCTAAGAGAATATATTTGACTCGATGAAAACGACTTCGATTCCTAGCAGCACGATATCCTGTAGATTGCAGTCAAGTGTTCATGATCAAATCTACAGAGCAATGAAAGATTTAATGAATGACTAACTTTAGGACAGATTCATTATCTGTATCCAAACGTGAGTGACAGCTCACGAGTGAAGCCATCTTGGAACCAAACATGTAGTGACTTTCAAGAAGAGAAAAAGGATGCCCGTATTATCGCTTGATTAGTCCAGAGATCACTGCTACACATGAGAACCCATTGCTAGCGGTTCAATATTATTATATGAAAAAACTGTGCTGAACCTTATGTTAAAGAATCTTCGCTAGACGAGATTAGGTAGAAGCCATCTTGGATATTGTTTATAATCTGACGTGCTTTGTCAGTAAACTCAGTTGATATATATATATGGGCAATACTGAGTGCTTGCTACTGACAGTCCATTATAATATTATTCTACATGAGTGCCCATGTAACATAACATTGCAAGACCAGTTATCCACTGTACCATGATGTATTATGCCAACCTGTGATTTGTCACTATCTGTGCTGTCGAGTGTGTACGTCCAATTAAACTTTAGTAAAGGTACACAGTCGCTGGTGTCGATGACTTCCAGCCATACATGAGTGTAAGAAAAGAACATTTGTCAACACCACGAACCCTTCCTATCATTCGCACATTATACACTCCATCTATGTCTACACACCACTGCGTAGGTCAAGTTGACATTCCATACTCGAACCACGAGCAACACAACAACACAGTAGTTAACTCTGGTGATGTTCGAGCGAGCTTCAGTAATCAGAACACCAGAGGACTTTATCAACTCTTGCTCAGGGCAAGGGTCTTGTATTAAGAGTTTATCAACTGATGATGATGATGTCTGCTTCCATCCACTTATAATTATCTTTTGGTGGACATCATTAACGGGAATAAAATAACAACTTTATCACACGTGTTCAGTCATATTTTTCCTTTTTTGATCTCCGTTTCCCTCCCGTCTACAAAGAGGGTAAACCGTTTCGTCTGCACGTCTAACTAGTGAGTTTAAATGGCGGTAGGAAATGCGGGCATGGGCGAGCATGTCTCCTAGTATCTTAAGCATTATTTTTATCCCTACATTTTAATCCTTATATTTGGAGATATTTTAACGTTGGATCACGGTAAATTCATCACAGTAATTAAGAAAAAAAAAACCAAACAAACAACAGAAGGAACAACAACAACAACAAAAATACAACAAACACAAAAATAAAAAACAAAAAGAAGAAAACTTGTTGATAGCACTACAAGACAGTTGTTGTTATGACAACCTTATCCTGGCTTTACAAATTTTGGCAAACTGAAATCGGCTGTGAGTATAAAGATTTCGTTGCTCATAAACTGAGTGTTCTCAACTATATTGCCCATTCCTGTTGTCTCCCTTAAATTAATGATGAAGGAATAGAAGAGATAACTCCAAGGACGGCAGAAAGAAAGGCAATTTTAGCCGCATTGAAACTATTAACTCATTTATCACCCTTCATCTTCCCAAGGAGCATAGGCCTTCAACTAGTTTATGCCAAATCTTCCTGGTCTGTGTCATCCGTTTACGATCTCTAGGCCTTCAACTAATTTATGCCAAATCTTCCTGGTCTGTGTCATCCGTTTACGATCTCTAGGCCTTCAACTAATTTATGCCAAATCTTCCTGGTCTGTGTCATCCGTTTACGATCTCTAGGCCTTCAACTAATTTATGCCAAATCTTCCTGGTCTGTGTCATCCGTTTACGATCTCTAGGCCTTCAACTAATTTATGCCAAATCTTCCTGGTCTGTGTCATCCGTTTACGATTTCTCCGTGTATTCTTAATTCCTTACATTTGTGTCTCCAGTTCCCTTCTTCAAATGTTATTAGGTCTATCTCTACCTCTTGTCCCCTGCTGGTTCCAGAAAAAGTACTGTTTAGTAATGTTATCAGCCAATTCCTTCAATGTGTGTCCTATCTATCGCCAGAGTATGTTTGTCATCTCTTTTTCCCCTATAACTTGTGTGTTTTAGGTCATCGGTTCCACATTAGTGATCCATTCATACCATTTAATCCATATATTCATACCATTTTAATCCATCTATTCATCCCATTGTAATCCATCAGTTCATTCAATTTTAATCCACCTAATCATACCATTTTAATCAATCTAATTAAACCATTTAATCCATCTATTAATACCCTTTTAATCCATCTATTCATACCATTTTAATTTATCCATTCATACCATTTTAATTCATCTATTCATTCTACTGTAATTCATCTATTTATACCATTTTAATCTATCTAATCATTCCATTTTAATCCATCTATTAATACCATTGTAATCCATTTATTTATACCATTTTAATCTATCTAATCATTCCATTTTAATCCATGCAATCATACCATTTAGTCCACATAATCATATCATTTAATCCATCAAATCATACCATTTAATCCACCTATTTATACCATTTTAATTCATCTATTCATACCATTTTAATCCATCAATTCATACCATTTTAGTCCATATATTGATACCATTCTAATCCCTCAATTCATTCCATTGTGATCCATCTATTCATTCCACTTTAATCCATCTCTTCATACCATTTTAACCCATCTACTTATATCATTTTAATCCATCTATTCATACCATTTAATCCATCTATTCATATCATTGTAATCTATCTATTCATACCATTGTAATCCATCTATTCATACCATTGTAATCCACGTGTTCATACCATTGTAATCCATCTATTCAAGCATCCATATTTTGAAGTCCACAAATAATGTTACACGACAGGGAAATGTAAAAGTAGAGGAAGTGCCACTACAGATATTGCCGTACGGCTATGAAGTGTTCGAGACTTCTACCATACTAGGTCTCAGCTTGTATGTGCTGGGGTGACCAGATCCCATCCTAGCTACCTTTGCCTTACCTAACTCAAGATCACAGCCTGGAACCCATCTTGCAGCTGGGTAGACTGACGTGTGACGCTGTAAGGTTTCGAACTCGATAACCGTGCCCTGGAAGCTAGAGCTCTAACAACTCGGCTACCCGACGCTGACAAAGAAATGAAGAAGCAAAAAACAAAGTCTTCAACCATCTGGGTTACCAGACCATGGAAAAGATAGAAGGATGCAGTACGTGTCACATCTACCTCCATTGTCAATGTTTGATATCGAGGACGTGACCTATATTCCTATACTCTCTTGAATGTACGAGTATGTAATCTTAGTAAAGACCTCATGTAGTTCCGGGGGGGGGGGGGGGAAAGAGGTGTTTGTTAAAAGGTTTTGGTTTGGTTTGGTTTGATTTTAAGGACCATCTTGACTGCACACGGACAACTCCATCAGTGTGCTACGATCACTTCCATTAGATGACACAAGGATGATCTCAGCACAGTGCACGAACTCCGTAGCAACGGCGAGGATCCCAATGTGTGTATACGGGAATCCCACATTCTATAAATAGTTTTGTCTCGGAAGAGACAACGGAAGAATAGAAAAACTACCCCATCAAGCATGTCACATGACTAACATGACGTGTGTGCGCGAGACGCTGTTAACTTCATAATGTAGAACTAACTGCCCCATAAACCGCCACTGGAAGGGGCTTGTGACTCCCTGGGCACCTGGGGCACCTGGGGCAGTTGTGGCTACACGCTCCGCAAGGGGCGCTATGGAACATGAAAGTAAAGCGTCTCCAACTACAGGGAGAGTCATAAGTCACTTAACGGTTAAGGTAGTCCCATAGCAGATAATGCCGTAGGAGAATGAAGTGTTAGAGACTTCTCTATACTAGGTCCAGCTTTATGAGCTGGGATGACCAGTTCCGAGTTATCTTACAACGCTAACAGTAGTCACAACGCTAACAGTAGTCACAACACTAACAGTAGTCACAAAGCTACGTCATCAGACAGGAATAACACAACACAGTTGTCACAAAGCTACGTCATCCGACAGGAATAACACAACACAGTAGTCACAAAGCTACGTCATCAGACAGGAATAACACAAAACAGTAGTCACAAAGCTACGTCATCAGACAGGAATAACACAAAACAGTAGTCACAAAGCTACGTCATCAGACAGGAATAACACAAAACAGTAGTCACAAAGCTACGTCATCAGACAGGAATAACACAAAACAGTAGTCACAAAGCAACGTCATCAGACAGGAATAACAACACAGTAGTCACAAAGCTATGTCATCAGACAGGAATAACACAAAACAGTAGTCACAAAGCTACGTCATCAGACGGGAATAACACAAAACAGTAGTCACAAAGCTACGTCATCAGAAAGGAATAACACAACACAGTACAAAAAGTAAATAAATAAACCCCAAACCAGTATTAAATTCATGCCAGTATAGACGCAAGTAAGCTTCTGAACAACACAACAACTGAACTATTAACCAAAAAGTGAAAACCACGTCGTGAGGAATAACACAGTACGGAACATATAATAAACACAATCCAGACATTATCACACTAAATGAAAAATACGTCTGATATAATCAACAGTTCCATGTTATGTTAAATTGTTGAAAGGGGCGTGCTACACAAAGGAAAGTAGCTAACATCTTCAGAGAAAAAAAATTCAATTTCTAGCTGGCGCACTAGCCACTCTGCCAATGGGATGTTCTTACCCTTTCAATATATTATGTATTAAGTAATGCGTAGTACATTATCTTTTTTTTTTAGAATACCCTAAAATTTCAAGTACACTATGTTTACCCCTCCTAATTTGTGTCTCAGCCTATTCTTCCGTTATTGTCGGACATTTTCTTGATGAAAAATTTCAAGTAGAATGGAGAACGAGGCCCAATCAAGTGGCCTCTACGATCTCCTCACTTAACTCCAGCACATTATTATTTACGGGTTATTCAAAGAACACCGTATGTGGTTGGAAATCGGAAATCTTAGAGGATCTCGAAACAGCAATAACAGGAGAGCTTCAAAGACCTGACCGAGAATAATGTCATATAGTTTGTAGACATTTTCTAAAAAAGGTTGGCATTATATATAAAAGCTCATGGACACCACAACAGATTGGATTATCATCTATTCAACAAGCTAAAGATAGCAACTACCGATGAGTGTAACTGTGGCACTAATAAAATGACTGCTGAACATTTGCTTCAAAGATGCTCAACTTATAAGGAACAGAGAAAGCACATGTAGAGATATAAATAATCTTAAGCTGACCACTGGTTTCTTTGAACAGATTCAAGTTGACGTCTGAGAGTGCGCGAAGAAGAAGAATAAATAATTTTATAATAATCAATGAATAACATTAGTGTTCTGTCATTGTAATGGTGTATTTCATTTACACATACCATTACATGCTAGAGACACATATTGTAATCAAAAATGTAAGAAACGTTTGGCTCACCTAGTTACATTTAATGTTTCTTTTTAAACAGGTGACATATAATTGTGAAAATAACCGTATTTTACTGACATTTGCAAATACTTATACAAATTAAAATTATTAACATAGGGCTTCAACATTTTCAAATAGTCATACAAATTAAAATTATTAACATTTGTCTTTAACAAAGGCCGTTATTTTGTCACAGTTTGTACATTGAAAAAAAAAAAAAAGAAACAAACAAATTGACATAATGACTATTCGGGTTATTGTGTGATTTGCGCCTGCCTTACAGTAAAACTCGCCCTTATGTCTGTGTTTAGTGAAAACAGGTACTTGACCCATATTAAATATTCCTTATTCACCCCACTCCCCAGCACGATGTACCAACCTTTGTTGGAAGTAAGTTCAGAATGAGGACGCTTTAAGACGGGATCTGGAAAGGTCATTCCCTCGGTAGGTCGACACATTTTAAATTTAAAATCACAAAATAATACTTGTTTTTATATAGGTCATTGCTCCGTGTCAGTGTGGCGGTTCCCTTTCTACCACAGTCCATATGCATAGAAGTGTCTGTTATATCTTTGAGTGTTATATAATTCCTGTTTGTGCATATTTTTTGTACGGTTTTGTATTATTCCTCAATTATGGTGCTTTGTTACTACTGTTGGTTTTACCTAAAGACACCGAATGGCATTTAGAAGTCTACGCGACGAATACAATGTAATGTGCTGTTAGAGGGCGCCACAAGCGTAAAACATGTAAACATCGATGATCTCATACATTTTATTCAAATACAAGCTAACTCTGTACGTACATAATATCGCATTATTCCTTTTTTAAAAATGATATCTAAACCAGATAGCTTTTTGGGTACTATATTTTAAAATAACAAGTTTAAACAGTTTTTTTTTTTTATAGTTTAAAATATTAAAATTTATTTAATACTTTTTTTTAAGAGCTGCTTGTTTCCCTTTGATACTGAAGGTGAAAAATATTACGTTCCTTGAAAAAGTACGTTAAAATTTAAAATTATTTCTCCAAACTGTACAAATATGTAAAGTAACTATGTTCAGAGACAACAAAATGATTTCCAAGTAAGATTCTCAGTCTTCTAAATGGGCAGCAGATTTTGTAACAAAAAGACGTTGATTTTAATTCCTCCTCCCATATTGTTGTGACGTGTATACTTGCTCCCAGGGAAATAAAAGTATGTAATAATTAATCATGTGCGCTGGTTCTGTGAAAACTCGTAATGTTTTATTACATCCGACATTTGTACTCTTCTCATGGGGTTATTTGAGATCAAAGAAAGAAATAATTCTTTTGAACGAGCAAAATTAATCCCACACTTTGTGAGAGTTCTACCCGTTTCCCCTCTCGTCGTAACTTGAGTTATTAGGTAATAATTTGTGTGTGGGATGCAGCCACTGGTGGTAATCGTTGTATTAATCTTTATGATGCTTCTATCTATCTATCCATCTATCTATCTATCTATCTATCTATCTATCTATCTATCTATCTATCTATCTATCTATCTATCTATCTATCTATCTATCTATCTATCTATCTATCTATCTATCTATCTATCTAACTATCTGTCTATCTGTCTGTCTGTCTGTCTGTCTGTCTGTCTGTCTGTCTGTCTGTCTGTCTGTCTGTCTGTCTGTCTGTCTATCTATCTATCTATCTATCTATCTATCTATCTATCCTATCTATCTATCTATCTATCTATCTATCTATCTATCTATCTATCTATCTATCTATCTATCTATCTGTCTGTCTGTCTGTCTGTCTGTCTGTCTGTCTGTCTGTCTGTCTGTCTGTCTGTCTGTCTGTCTGTCTGTCTGTCTGTCTGTCTATCTATCTATCTATCTATCTATCTATCTATCTATCTATCTATCTATCTATCTATCTATCTATCTATTTATCTGTCTGTCTGTCTGTTTGTTGTCTGCCTGTATGTATCTCTGTTTTTCTGTCTGTCTGTCTATTATTTGTTTGTCTGTCTTTCTCCGTATCTTACTTTCTGCCTTTCTCCCTGTCTGTCTTTCTCATTGTCTGTCTTTCTCCTGGTCTGTCTTTATCACTGTCGTCTGTCTTTCGCCCTTCCGTCTTTCTCCCTGCTTTTCTCCCTGTCTGTGTTTCTGCCTGCCTGTTTTTCTCTCTGTCTGTCTTTCTCCCTGTCTGCTTTTCTCGCTGTCTGTCTCCCTACTTGGCTTCCTCCCTGTCTGTCTGTCACCGTTTCTATTGTTCGTCACTGTTTGTCTGTCTCTGTGTTTTCTATCTACGTATCTGTCTGCCTGCGAGTTTGTCTGTCTCTGTGTTTTCTGTCTACGTATCTGTCTGCTTGCGAGTTTGTCTGTCCCTCTATGGTGTTAGTTTTTTCAATATATGTTTGTTGTTTAACGGTCACGATACAACAATGTAAATGTGATTATGCTATTGTTATTTTTGTTATGTGATATTACAAGAACTTGTTATATAAAATGCGTGAGAGAAATAATGGAGACGCAATACATGATGAGGAAAAGAAAGAACAACGAGAGACAGACATGCGCGCAGAATGTTCAACAACGCGAAAATTTATGTTTCTTAATTGGTTCAATATTTGGTTGTATGTGTCTGTCTACCTATCTACAGCTTAAACTCTCACATTCCCCTCCTACCGGACTTCTACAATGACTAATACCTCTCCCATACTCCATTGAACAACGTTTTCTATTTGTATTTTTTAAACTAGGAAGTACTAAAGCGAAAAGTTTACCCCAATTACCTTTTATGACTATGGCTTCGCGCATGCGTCAACCTCGCTGATGCGTGCACCGGTAATATGCTTTTATAAAAATAAAGATATAAATATCCTCTTGTGAGACTCGTGTCCAGTTAAATTAATTAGTCTAGCCCAGGTGTCTAAATTCAGATAGACGTGTTCTGTTTTGTGTTCATTACTAATATCTACGTGGATTATTTAATTGAGAGTTTAATATTAATATATGTTTTTGTACATCAAAAGTGCGTTGTCGCGATTCCAGCATGGTGTGTGGGTGTCCTGTTTTTTGAGGTAATCAATTTTTCTAAATACATAACTGAAATTACAGTTATTATAAATAGTTAATTAAGTCATTTATTCAATATAATTTAGCTCACCAATGCGCATTGGCCGTCAACATAGGCCTTCAACATAGGCCTTCAACATAGGACTTCCTTCAACGTAGACCTTCATCACAGGCTTTCAACATAGGCCTTCAACATAGGCCTTCAACAAACACATGTCAAGTCTTCGTGTCACGTGCCATCAGTTAAAAAGTCGTTCTATGTTTTCCCCATCATTTTTAATTAAGTCTCCAGTTTCTCTTCTCTATTTGTTTTCCAGATTGCCACTACTTTTCCTACCCTGTAGATTCAAGAAGAAAGGCTGCCTTGTAACGCTATCAACAAGCTTCCTCAGTCCGTGTTCTTTTTATCGACTGTGTTTTATTCTCTAGTTCTACTGGCACTTGTCTGGTTCTTGACATCAGTTTCACTGACACTTGTCTGGTTCTTGACATCAATTTCACTGACACTTGTCTGGTTCTTAACATCAGTTCCACTGACACTTGTCTGGTTCTTGACATCAATTTCACGGGCACTTGTCTGGTTCTTGACATCAGTTCCACTGACACTTGTCTGGTTCTTGACATCAGTTCCACTGACACTTGTATGGTTCTTGACATCAGTTCCACTGACGCTTGTCTGGTTCTTGACATCAGTTCCACTGACACTTGCCTGGTTCTTGACATCAGTTTCACTGGAACTTGTCTGGTTCTTGACATCAGTTCCACTGACACTTGTCTCTTTCTTGACATCAGTTCCACACTGAAGACTTTGCCAACCATTTCCATCCCTCTGTTCTACGTAAGCACCCATGTCTGAACATCTGTAACTTGTTTTTTTTTAAATGTCCGCCATGTTTTAAAGCCGTACAACAGAAGAGACGTGACATGTCAGTTGAAGATTTTTGTTTTTTAAAGTAGAAGTTTTGCCTCGTTGATAAATCAATTAGTTTATATGGAGGGTACCATTGTTAATACCACGGTTGTGTGTTGGTGTCATAAGTGAGGTGTGTATAGGTACATTCACACACTACAGGTACACACATCAGAGGCATGGAATGGTGTAACGGCAGGTGAAAGTTAATGACGGTTTATTACACCACAACACAGTACGTTAATATAGAATACACATATGGTCAAATTACAGTTTACAGCAATACAATAATAAAGTACTCCACTTCTCAGAATCATCAAGATACTACTATGTCAATGGCCTCCTTAAAGATACTCCTCACATTAGTGCTATATTATAATCATGTAGCCTTTTAGCCAACGGACATCATCGCCGTGCTAACAATATAAATGGCCTCCTCAAAATACTTATGGATCCTTTTAGCAAACGGACATCCTTGCCGTGCTAACAATACATATGGCCTCCTTAAAATACTTGTGGATCCTTTTAGCAAACGGACATCATCGCCGTGCTAATAATATAAATGGCCTCCCCAAAATACTTATGGATCCTTTTAGCAAACGGACATCCTTGCCGTGCTAACAATACATATGGCCTCCTCAAAATACTTGTGGATCCTTTTAGCAAACGGATATCATCGCCCTGCTAATAATATAAATGGCCTCCTCAAAATACTTATGGATCCTTCTAGCAAACGGACATCCTCGCCGTGCTAATAATACATATGGCCTCCTCAAGATACTTCTCACATCAGCGCTCTAAACATATGATGAATCCTACTAGCAATTTCTCACAAGGCTGCATACCCAGCAGTTTGTAATAATCTCGCCTTCACTCATCTCAGCGCGATTATATAACAATATAAGTTAATGGATTCTTTTCTCAAAATACTCACAATACTGCACACCCGGCAGTTTGCAATAATATCCTCTTCAATCATCTCAGCGCTATTATATGACATATATAAGTTAATGGATCCTTATCAAAATACTCACAATACTGCACACCCGGCAGTTTGCAATAATCTCACTTATCAACATGTCTTCACATATCAAAATTATCCTCTCTCAGGAAATAATGGCCTACACAAAATCATGGCCTCTTATCTTCAGCACTGTACAGGCATACTCATCGAAACACACAGTGGGCCGACTCCTTCGGTCGATGCCCAAAACTCTCTCAACCAGACTGCGCCGGGGATCACACATCTCCCCCCTAACAGTCACGAGACTCCGCTGTTCATAAACCCCGCTCAGTTTACATACCTCCACGGGCTAGCCACAAATAGCTAAAACACCCGTAGCTCAAAACAGTTCAGAGTGCATACCTCTACACAAATGAACTGACCAGCGTTCACACGCTTTCTAACTTTCGAAACTTCTCGAACATACGAGGGAATTCCACTATCATAATTTAACCTAACATCATAGCTAGTCACGTATTCAAGCAACGAAAACCCATAATCTAATCTGACAACCAAACATTTTCAGGATTATTTCCCTTCCATAAGGTTTACTCGCTACAGTTTGCCAGACCGCTCGGGAAAAAAAAAATTCTATCATTTTTTTTTTAAATTTAAGACTCCAAAAATTTAAAGGTAAATGAAGTTATATCATATGGCTACCAAAAATGTACCTATGACAAGTCAAAATAGTAAATCTACAAAAAATATCAGCAATAAATTTAAAATAACAACTAAAGCATCCAACATAATCATGCAAGCATACTAAAATTAATCTAATACAAAACCAAACTAAGTACATTTGGTAGAAGCAACAACCAATAGTAAGTGAAAGAACAAGATCAAGCAACAGAAGAATGATCTGTAGTAAAGGAAAGTAAGAAATTGGAAAATGCGAAACAATCAACAATAGCACATGATAACTAATAAGTAAAACAATTTCATGTACAATAAATACAAATAACCTACTAATTATATTATATTAAGTTATATAATTAACTCAACAATATAACGCATGAAAGTATAAGTATCGAAAGAAGAAGAAGTATATAAGTAGAATGGAGAGAAACGAAGATGTAATACGGAAGTATAAACAAGATATGAACACATATCGAAAAGACAACAGAAATATAGAATGAAATGAAGAATAGTCACCAAAGACGGATGGAAAGAAAAGGCATGAACACAGAGAAAGTCAATAACAATACATACCAATAACAGTTTAGATCAGACAACATATTTCAACAAATAAATACAAACATAATCGCAAGGCACAAAACAAAATGTCAAAGAATATCTATACTAACACCACAAAAAAAAATAGTTTATAACTAAACAAATCCTAGTAAGTAATTTAACTAAGTTACAAAAGTTATATATATAACTAAAAATAAATTATAGACATCACACAAACAAATAATATCATTACGATAACTAAGTTTTATCTAGCGCACAGTCAAGCGCTAAATAAAAATACATCATAATATCAAACAAAACAACTTTTCAACGAAGTAATATCCCTTTACATATCAACCATAGCGCATAGTCAAGCGCTGGGCACACAAAAAATAAATTACAATGTCAAAAAAAAAAATACAATTTTTTTCTCAAAATTACCATACAAAATATTTCAGAACGATAAGTTATCAAAAAATAAAATTATTATTTTTAAGAAATTCGAAGTTATAATAAATAAACCAACAATGAAACTAGCTCTCAACAAAATGAGAGAAACACAAAATATCCTATCTCTAAACAAACACTTAAACCAAAACATGTAAGTTTTTTTTTTCAAAAAAAATTACGTCACCAAAAAAACACCTGGGAAAAACACACTGTCGTCTGTATACCAACTTTCAAATATATAAACATAACACAATGTATCTAGAGTATGTATTATAACAATCTGTCCATATTCTTTAAACAAAGAAAAGTAACTGATGTGTCTATCAATTTTACAAAAATGTTTAATTTAATTTATAAGTTAATTCTGGCTGACAATTGCGTTCAGTTTCGCTACAGAGTTATTTAGCTGTAAATTTATATGTTATTCAGCCTGATGATATATACTATAAATAAATCCAAAATCTATTGGTACAATAAGATATGAAAAAAGTCCTATAAAATCTCTGCAAAGTTTTTATAAAAAAATATTTATCAAATTAATCTGCTGCAAAAAATGTTGAAAATCGTATTATTTAAATTCTTAGGTACCATACTCTACCAAGATCAGTGTTTCACCATATGTTAATGATTCAAATACCAGATCATTTCTGATACATGCAAGATAATTTTACAAAATCACGTTCCACAACATAACAATAAATTCATATAATATCTGTATGTTAATATGTAAAACAATTATGGTATCAAAATATGGGAAAAATTCAATTTAGAAAATAAAACTACAATCAGGACTATCTATGAAAGTGACTATAACATCGTCCCAGTAAATGAGTTTGTGCTTAGGGCTGGCAATCTCATCATGTACAAAAACTACCCTAACCAATTACAGCTGCACAAAAAATAAAGATAAATGATTATGATCCAAATGAGCACAGGTTTGAAACCACTCACTACAACATTCTAAACTCGGTAAGATAACAGCAGAGGTGACAGTAGTACTCAGATACATAAATAGCCATGTGTGGGCGTGGCTTGATTCTTCTCAGATTATATTGTAGAACCCGCGACCTACTTCGATCACTAGCCAGTGCGGTCAGTGTGTACTGCTAAGAATGAAACTTCTGTAAACATTTCTTCTGGTAACTTATTATCTCCGTAACATTTGGTAACACTGTAGATGTCGATGGTTTTGAAGACAGGACGGGCGGACAATGATATAAATTGAATCAGAAAGTCTTGGTCACAGTTCCATACATATAATCTCAACAGCATAGTCCTGGACATCAGCAACAATAGTACAAATACTTGCATAATTAGAATATGTAGTACAGTCATCCTTACGTACTGGTAACAACTGCATTCAATGTAAGTGCGGCATTCACCCCTCGCACATAAATCTCTATCTCTGATCTATATTCAATGTAAGTGCGGCATTCACTCCTCGCACATAAATCTATATATGGTCTGTATACAATGTAAGTGCGGCATTCACTCCTCGCACATATATCTCTGTGGTCCTACTTTCAATGTAAGTGCGGCATTCACTCCTCGCACATATATCTCTATCTCTGGTCTAATCACCAGGCATCCAAGTTCCTCCAGAACTTAACAGCACGGGAAAACCACAATGCGCTTACGTAGACCTCCTATTGGCGCGGGAAAGCCAACAAAGCGCATTCAAATAATAGCATATATTGGTCCTAACATAAACCTCCTACTGACACGGGAAAACGACGTGTCTTTTTTAATCCAAAGTGCGGCATTCACTCCTCGCACATATATCTATACCTCTAGTCTAATCACCAGGCATCCAAGTTCCTCCTTAACTTTACAGCGCCTGAAACCCACAACGCGCTTATAAATAATAATATATAAAGGCCTTGTAAATACACCTTACGCGGTACATCATCGCGTCACATCCAATATATTATAATGAAAATCACATACACTATTCACATACTCTAGAAACACTGACCGTCTCCCACGACGGATGGCCACAAACTATCCTTTAACAACTCAGTATTCTTCTCTGACACGTATGCTAACTTCATTCACTTCGCACGCTTTTCTCATGTCCTGTAAATCTCAATTCACACATGAACGCCCCTGAGTATTCTTCAACCATACTCTACGTGCTTCTAACATTAAACTTTTAAATGTCACATTCCAAGCTTGCATACTTCAATAAAAATACACTCTAAACAGAGTTACACCATTCTCTACCAACACACACGTATATACACGTCATGTATCTCATGACCTTAACCTACTTACTAACAAACTCCAGCCCCGTACACCAAAATCCTTAACACCTAACTGTAACTTCGAATATGACTTAACAGTTCACACCGACCCCCGGGGAAAAAATGATAACATCATTTTTTTTAAAACATTACATCAATCAAAAGTGTGAGGTCGGTTAAATATGTCAAGTCATATGAATCAACAAAAGAGGGATGGAAATATATTGGTGAACCAAAAGGTTACCACATTAACAGTGGCACCGGAAGAGTGATATAGGCTTTGCCTTAGCAATCATACTCTACTGGCAAACCAAACACAATTTCATCCTATACAACAATAAACTGTGTTGGATGCAAATCTAACAATGTGTGCCTCAATAATATATTAACCAAATCATACGTAGATTCACCAGACAAAAATACACAGATGAACCAAAAGGTACATCAGCATTGTTCATTAAATAATATAATTACATTATAAGTTAACATTTACAACTTATCAAGCTAACACAAATGTTTCATAAATATAAATAACCTATTCTAAATGCTGAATTTCATCTGTGACTCATGTTTCAATTGCTCCAATACCAGACCAACGGCTGATGTCTCACTAAGAAGAGGTATCGGTGAGCAAGCCTGCTGATGATCACCCATCCGCTGCTGTAATGATAGACAATTATACCAACAACACTGGTATCTCATGGCGTAGCATACTTTCCTATGGATAAACAAAATTAGGCAAGAATAAAATAATTTGCCTTGGAAAATGTGTATCACATTATGCCACATTACATACCCTTCTATGTCCACCCCATTCCACTAAACATTCCCAGTGGGGTGACAAAATAATCAATTAAGGGATGATATACCCATTTCATATGTCTTCGTGATCATCACCTTAAATACTACACCCTGTACCTCTCAATCAAACTTTACTACTTTAGTTAATGAAATAAGTCAATCTAAAACACCAAGTTATACTGACTTGTACTGTACACCTGTTCACTATTTGTTGTTTATATACACTCTGTCAAATTTCCATTCTTGAAAAATATTAATTTTCTCTAGACAACTGTCTCTTTAAAAGATATAGCTTTCATCCTTGTTCTATGCACAGTAACAATTAACCTCTCATGCTGAGTCCCCATACTGGCCACCACTGATAAATCAATTAGTTTATATGGAGGGTACCATTGTTAATACCACGGTTGTGTGTTGGTGTCATAAGTGAGGTGTGTATAGGTACATTCACACACTACAGGTACACACATCAGAGGCATGGAATGGTGTAACGGCAGGTGAAAGTTAATGACGGTTTATTACACCACAACACAGTACGTTAATATAGAATACACATATGGTCAAATTACAGTTTACAGCAATACAATAATAAAGTACTCCACTTCTCAGAATCATCAAGATACTACTATGTCAATGGCCTCCTTAAAGATACTCCTCACATTAGTGCTATATTATAATCATGTAGCCTTTTAGCCAACGGACATCATCGCCGTGCTAACAATATAAATGGCCTCCTCAAAATACTTATGGATCCTTTTAGCAAACGGACATCCTTGCCGTGCTAACAATACATATGGCCTCCTCAAAATACTTGTGGATCCTTTTAGCAAACGGACATCATCGCCGTGCTAATAATATAAATGGCCTCCCCAAAATACTTATGGATCCTTTTAGCAAACGGACATCCATGCCGTGCTAACAATACATATGGCCTCCTCAAAATACTTGTGGATCCTTTTAGCAAACGGACATCATCGCCGTGCTAATAATATAAATGGCCTCCTCAAAATACTTATGGATCCTTCTAGCAAACGGACATCCTCGCCGTGCTAATAATACATATGGCCTCCTCAAGATACTTCTCACATCAGCGCTCTAAACATATGATGAATCCTACTAGCAATTTCTCACAAGGCTGCATACCCAGCAGTTTGTAATAATCTCGCCTTCACTCATCTCAGCGCGATTATATAACAATATAAGTTAATGGATTCTTTTCTCAAAATACTCACAATACTGCACACCCGGCAGTTTGCAATAATATCCTCTTCAATCATCTCAGCGCTATTATATGACATATATAAGTTAATGGATCCTTATCAAAATACTCACAATACTGCACACCCGGCAGTTTGCAATAATCTCACTTATCAACATGTCTTCACATATCAAAATTATCCTTACTCAGGAAATAATGGCCTACACAAAATCATGGCCTCTTATCTTCAGCACTGTACAGGCATACTCATCGAAACACACAGTGGGCCGACTCCTTCAGTCGATGCCCAAAACTCTCTCAACCAGACTGCGCCGGGGATCACACATCTCCCCCCTAACAGTCACGAGACTCCGCTGTTCATAAACCCCGCTCAGTTTACATACCTCACGGGCTAGCCACAAATAGCTAAAACACCCGTAGCTCAAAACAGTTCAGAGTGCATACCTCTACACAATTGAACTGACCAGCGTTCACACGCTTTCTATCTTTCGAAACTTCTCGAACATACGAGGGAATTCCCCTATCATAATTTAACCTAACATCATAGCTAGTCACGTATTCAAGCAACGAAAACCCATAATCTAATCTGACAACCAAACATTTTCAGGATTATTTCCCTTCCATTTCCCTTCGCTACACTCGTTTTATCGATTTGCGCTCATTTCAGCCTAGACACAATGTCTATCGGTTGTATTATGGCACATCTCCAAATATAAAAGACCCTTTGGTATGGAATTAAAATATTGAAGATTCTCATTGTTGTGTTGGAAATTATATCTTGTTATTTGCACATATTTTCCAATGAAATTTCATCTTTCCTTAAATGAACCAGACAAGTGCCAGTGGAACAAAAGAAGAGAAGAAGACACAGGAGATGGGTATGACACACACTGAGCTGAGGAAACATGTTGATAGCATTACAAGGCAATCCTTATTCTAGAATCTCCAGGGCAAGACGTGCAGACAGGGTCCGACAAATACACGGAGAAGGGAAATGGAAGCAGAGAATGATGAGGGTAACGACAACACGAGAAGGCCTGGAGTGGATGGCTGTTAAGAACAAAATAGGTTGTCTAGGGTTTTCTCTTTAACTTGTTTCAAAAACTGGCCAGAACGTTTCTTGTAATCGTTCTTATACATATTAATAATCGTATTCCTCCACCAACTGGAACAAACTGTCAATTGTTGAATGTTAAAATACAGAATCCAAAAACTTTCAAAGATTCTCTGAAGACCTCTGAACGACTTTCATTTTTTTTAAAAATATACATAAAACTTTCATGAGCGACACACTGCTCCAACATAATTCTACATCTTGAAATTGAATACCGACTACTTCATTTCTTCCTCCTATTAATAATAATACGTTCGTGCTTTCCTAGCACATTTATAATTTTGTCCGTTTTCTTTATTCTTTATCAGTCATTCTTGACATATTATAATTGTCATCAATGTTCATATTATTGTAGTTTTGTGCCTTCGTGCACACTTTCTTTTAGTCGGCAAATAAATATATTCTTCAAATGTGTATAGCTCTACATGCAGGTTATATTAACCTTGACATGTCTCTCAATACATACTTCGGGCAATCGTGCCTATTCCTTACCGTGGATAATGCATGTCCTTACGAAATGGGTTTGCCCCATATTGAATTAAAATCTTACATTATTTCTGAGTAAAAATCTAGACTCTTGAACACATTTTATAAGTAGAATTCTCTATACATCATGAGTAGACCACGCCACATAAGCGGACACTGTTCAATACCCCAAATGTAACTATGTACACCTCGTTATCCTTCGATACCGTAGTCAATGACCACAGTTGTAGTGTTTTGGTGAGGCACATCGTGTTGCGCAGCGATCTCTCCAAATATACCTTTTACAAGATCGCTTCGACCCATGATGCGCTCTCAACAATGGCACAGGATAAGGCGGCTTGGTACGAATTGGAAGATCGCTCTATGCTCCGTGGGGTGCTAAAGAGAAGTGATGATGATGTGGTGGAAGCTAGAATAACTAATTTTTAATGCTCAAGATGGGATAACTAATTATTAATGCTCAAGATGGGATAACTAATTATTAATGCTCAAGATGGAATAACTAATTATTAATGCTGAAGATGGGATAACTAATTATAAGATGGGATAACTAATTATTAATGCTCAAGATGGAATAACTAATTATTAATGCTCAAGATGGGATAACTAATTATTAATGCTCAAGATGGGATAATAAACAACAGACAAATGCTCCTGTAAGCAGACAAATAAGATGACGTCATTCTGTGTGCTTGTGTTATCGGTGGTGAGAACTGGAGCGCTTCGTGACAATAGGAAACCTGGAGAGTGAAGGGGGGGGGGGAGGGAGGGAGACAGAGAAGAACGATAAGGTATGACGTGGCAGCATGACGATGTCGCGCGCTGGTGATGGGTTGGACGAGCTTTGGCGGGAAACCTGTTGATGGCATTGTCAGCCAGTCTTTGTTCTATTGACCACTTACGTGGGAGACTTTGGAGGTAGACACAGGGAAGAGAACTGCAGACAACACGAGCACGATGAAGAAGACATGAAAAGAATATCTGATGGCACCAGGCTAGAGGAGGACTTGATCTGTGTTTGTTTAAGGCCTGAGCTCCACGTGGAACTGAAGGATAATGATTGACTGATTGGTAGATTGACTGATTGATTGATGGGGAAGAACAACATGAGAATTGATTGAGACCATACACAAATCAGCCATGTGAAGTTCCCGGGGTCTCTAAAGAGACAAAGACACAAAAACGTCTACTACACCCTCAAGCATGTCGTACATGGCGACTAGTATGCGTTTTTGCCTGGGGTTGACAACCTCATTATGTGAAAGAATTGTCCACACAAACCACCACTGTAGATGCGTTTGAATGCTTATGGTAGGCTTCCTGCCAGGGGACCCGCTAAAGTGTAGCTACATCATCTAGTAAGGAATGCAGCGGAACACGATGATGATAAACAAATCCATATCTGTGAAAAGATATGAAGTGTAACGGCACGACACTAGATAGTGATGAACTACTTTCTGCGTAATAATACAAACACGTATAACTTCTATCCAATAAAGACAGGGATGCCCCAGCAATAACATAGGATAACCTCTGTAATCGATTTCTTGATGAGTCGAGCAAATTAATAAATCAATTACGTGGGAATCGAACCATGACAAGGTATGGATTCTTCTCACATAAACGTTTGTTTAGAACGACTGTGGTTTGTACGACACGAGTCAGATGTATCGTTAGAGGGAAATAAAGACAAGATAGCTGATGTGGATGACAAATTAGATTTTATTTCACATGTTGTATGTACACAATTTATTGTATTTATCTTGCGAGCATTAGAAAGACTGAAATGGAATAACATAATCACAAATGTGGAACTCATAGGATGACACAGACAAATACAAGTGGAACAAGATATGAGACGAAGACGAACAAGTCACACTTTGTAAATAAACATGTCGGTAGCAGTACAGGGCAGTCCTCGGTTTTGACAGAATAAATTCATGAATATTACACGTACGGCGCCACCTCAGATTGGGCGAAAAGAAGTTCTCACGTCAAGCAGAAGAGAGAACAACCAACAGTCTAAACAAACATCTGAGGGCTGTCACTTCAAGGTCACATTCCCATAATCATTTATGACTGACGGAGGCTACTATCACACACACACGTTTTGAAAACACCGAAGATAAAACTCACGTCCTGTTTTATTTTGTTATTACCACCAGAAATATTACTCTCGTGTCATTTCCTTATGTCTCAGTCAATATAAAGATATAATAGGCTTATAGCTCCCTACGCATGTCGTAAAAGACAACTTATATGAGATTGCACATGTAGTTGGCAACCTCGTCATGTTAAGCGATGTACAAAGGACTCCACAGCAAGAGACACATGGATGTTTTGGTGGAGGCCTGTGCCAGCATTAGCTGTAGTAGTGGTTCTATGATCCATAGGGACATAAAATATTGATGATGTTGATGGTGGTGGTTATGATGATGATGATAAAGATGAAGGTGATGATGATAATGATAATGAAGTTGGGGGTGATGATGATGGTGGAGATGATAATAATGATGATTACGATAATGATGATGATGGTGGTAGTGGTGGTGATGACTATTAGGGTGATGAAGATGATGGTGGATGCGATTGTGATAATGATGGTGATGATGATAATAGTGATGATGATGGTGAATGCGATAGTTTCGATGGTGATGATGATGGTGCCGATGATGATGATTATTATTATTATTACACATATATACTAAAACACGTAAAAAGATTCTTATAACGTGATACCTGAGACATGAGAAACGACAAAGACAGTGCGTAGAGGTCATACAGGTAACTCATAACTCATATTAGAAGGAAGCTATCCATTATATCTGGACACGCTGTGAGCAGACGACAGCTGTAATATATCGCAACAACAGAAGAGTAGAACAGACTGAAGGAATACAGCGATAGGGTACAGCTAAGAGAGAAAATACTGGACGGTGTGTCATCATGGCGTGGACAGAAGTCAACAACAGAATTGATAAACTGTGCTGAACACAGGGGGTTGTGGAAGGACACGATCGTCTACGCCTCCAGGCATGGTAGTTAAAGAGGAAGACAGTTGTGTGTGACGTCATGTTGTAAGTCTTTGCACGTTTTTTTTTTTGTCTCTTGTTATTATTATTCTGTTATAACCAGAGCAAGAAACCAGAAACTACATCAAATGTCCAACAGAAAAATAAACAGAATCTTCAACTCAAATGTCAAGTCATTCCTATTGTATGGCTCTCAAATATGGAGAATAAACCAAAAAACAAAACATAAGCTACAGACTTTCATAACCAGGTACTTGCGTAAAATAGAAGGATTGAAATGGTATGGCAGTCACAAATGTGGAATTGATGACAAGAACCAGACAAGTGTCAGTGGAACAAGAGTTGAGAAGAAGACGCTGGCGATGGATAGGAAACACATTGAAGAAACCTGTTGATAGCATTACAAGGCAGTCCTTGTTCTGGAACCCTCAGGGTAACAGAGACAGAGAACACACGAAGAACGAACGAACGAAATCTTTATTTCATCAGGGTAAAGAAATAGGCATAATTGCCTTTTGACATTTCTGCCCTGCAATGTAACGATGTAACAATGTAACGATGTAACAATGTAACGATGTAACGATGTAACGATGGAGAATTGGAGACAGGTATGAAGGGGGTGAAGAAGACAAGACCTTGAGCTGATGGCACGTGACAGGAAGACCTGGTGTATGTTTGTTGAAGGTCTATGTTCACTGGCGAGGTCAAATGTGACGATGATGATGATGATGATAACGATGATGATACTGATTATTATTAAAACTTTTAATCATAATTTACACCTTCTGTTTCCAACAGGTACGAATTGCCAGTTAATGAAGACACGAACAGAACTTAATTGTGGTTGTATGTGGCTGAATTCAGTTCTTTTTTTCCCCCGTGGGCTTAACCATACCTGAGAAATTCTCATAAAGTATAACTTTTGTTGTATTACAACGAACTAACAAGGCATAACGATAACCAGAAATGAAAACTTTGAGTGGTACGAGGTTTTACACTGCTAGGATGACCAGTGGATTTACTTTGATATTTGTCATATCTGCGCTGAGCGTGGCGAATGTCGCGGCACAAACAGACAGCGCAGGTAAGTTAATGTGTTAATGTCCTTATTTCTTTTTTAATTGTTCTTACCTTCACCTGGTGTTCTGTGATTTCTGCGATGTTGTCTACCCATCTGTTTTCCCCGTTTTCTAACACCACACCCACTGTTGTAAGCGCGTTGTGATAATGACTTTCAGTCACTGTCACTGAGCGTCAGCACTTGGTCAACATTGTCGTAATTGATCGGGTTCCATTCTCATGAGACAGCCATACCACTTAATTTTCTGTCTCTCTATATGCTTGATGCAGGACGTAGTTCCTACAATTTTTCTGACGTCATACTTTCTGATTCTGTGTCTCTCCTGGTAATTAAATGGCATCTTAAACATATCACCTCACAGGATGTGGTATTTTTCTCCTGTGATTTGGTCAGTGCCCATGTTTGACGCTGATAGCAAAGAGCTGGTAAGACTATACTATATTATTTATCAACTGTCGTTTAGTTCCCATACTGATATAATAAAATTTGAGTACCGGTAGTTGTGACTCTTGGTAAGTCCGTGCGCTGACCTTTGACCTCTTGTTTCATTTTCTATGTAAAGTATTCCATGGTGTGTGTCAAGTATTCCATGTTGTGTGTCAAGTATTCTATGTTATGTGTCAAGTATCCCATCTTTTGTGTCAAGTATTCCATGTTCTGTGTCAAGTATCCCGTGTTCTGTGGCAAGTATCCCATCTTCTTTGTCAAGTATTCCATGTTCTGTGGCAAGTATCCCACCTTCTGTGTCAAGTATTCCATGTTGTGTCTCAAGTATTAAATGTTCTGTCAAGTATTCCATGTTCTGTGGCAAGTATCCCATCTTCTGTGTCAAGTATTCCATGTTGTGTCTCAAGTATGCCATGTTCTGTGTCAAGTATTCCATGTTCTGTGTCAAGTATTCCATGTTCTGTGTCAAGTATTCCATGTTCTGTGTCAAGTATTCCATGTTCTGTGTCAAGTATTCCATGTTCTGTGGCAAGTATCCCATCTTCTTTGTCAATTATTCCATGCTGTGTGAAAATGATTCCTTATTATTCAAAACTACAAGGTCACGGATGCAGGATGTTTAAAAAAATAATAATAATAACAAATGAATCAAAATGGTACCCAAAAAAATTTTTTTTTTAACACCAGGAACGAAAATATTTGATAGGAAAGTAATTTAACATTTTTAAAGAGAGAACATTCTAAAGTTAGAACAGGTCAATTCTATTTCGAGTACACATTCAAATCTATTTCCAAAGACGCAGCAATAGAGAATGCAGTCAGCGACCCATAGCTTGACTGCTTGCGTCAGGGTCAGCAAACCAGAGCTGACCAAGACCCTACTCCACCTCCACGTGGTGGCCCTGGAAACAGGCTGCATCACTGCAGTCAGGTGAGAGAGTAGGGATCGAAGAGGGAAGGCAAACCCGGTCCCAAAAAATGCCGTGCTGAAGTCGGATGTGCCGGCAGAAAGACGCAGATATCGCAGCTCCGCTGTAAACAGACACAACGCAACCAACGTCCTTTTCAGGACGAACGAGGAAGAAGGAAGAAATCTATTTCAGAGACCTCTTTCACAAAGAAAAAACAACTAATAATTTTTATGTTCGTACCACTCTTGAATTTCCAGTGCAGAGCAAACAGTTGTTTTTTTTTTGTTTTTTTTTTAAAATTTTCATTCAGTTAAAAATCTTGGTAGATGATTATAAAGAAACCATTTTTAATTTTTTTTTCCATCACAGAAAAACAAAAAAAAAAAAAACAAAAGAGAAAGATATTGAAGTCAATTTTACAAATGAACAACGCAGTATAACCAAGGGCTGTTGTGGGTTTTCCCACAGTCAGCCAAAGTAATAGTAAGGAAATAAGGATGAATAATACACACACTAGCTTGAAGTACCCGGCTTTGCCCGGTTTTCTAATCACACTTTACATAAACACAGAACATCACGATTTCTGGAAATGTCGGAAATCAAACTACAAGATATTAATTCATTCCATTTGTTTGTTCTTCTAAGTCATGTATTAAAACCTGCGTAAATATTTTCAGACAGTTTGTGATATAGGTATAAACAATAATATAAAAAAATATCCTGGTTGTTTGCTCTATTGGGGAAAAAGTTGGAAGTTCGGTGCTGCTAACGCTTTATAAATACAGATCTACCAAAACAAGCAAAACAGGATGCAGCTATGAATACGTTTTCCTTCGATGGTTTAGTCTACGAACATTCCAGGTGCCAAATCTGGGGATTTTCTTGAAAGAAAGATGGAGTGTCTGCAGCCTAGATTCACTTCGGCTTTCACAAAAGCTACGTCATAAACCTCCGTCATAGAAGACCTTCTGACGTATTGGTTCATCATCATCATTTTATTTTGCACTCATTACGAAGCGTTGGTTCATTATTTAGTTGATGCCCTTGCATGAAGCCTGTACCAACCTGTGGTTTCCATGGCAATGTCCTTGACATGATGAAGTTGCCAGCTCTATGCAGAACCTCAAGTTAGTCGCCTTGTACGACTTCTCCTTCTTCTTTGATCCTTAGACGCTGATGGTCAAAGAAGTCAGTAGCCATCACGCCTGGCGGCGTCTTATAGGACAGCAACAAACTGCTTCCACTTTGCTCGGTCGGCGACTATCCTTCGTGCAGTGCCTAAGCTCTGGTTCATTCTTTCCATCTCGGCTTACATAGTTCTCCGCCAGGTTGTTTTTGATCGGTCTCTCTTTCTCTTTCCTTCAGGGTTCCAACACGTAGCTATTCTTGTGATGGCATCAGGTTCTCAGATGAGGACGTGGCCAAACGAATAGTACGACGCCTGAATGTGCTGTCCTTTTCTTCTGTATTTGTCTGTCTGTGACGTCATGATTTAGTTCATTTTATTATCTGAAATACTTGCTGCTTAGGATGATGTGTTCATATTTCAAATTGTCACCGACGTCAAAACTGATAACAACAACCAGACAAATGTCAGTGGATCAATATATGAGGAAATAGCACTTTGGTTGGATAGAACGAACATTGAGGAAGCCAGATGATAGTTGAAGGAGATAAAAGGGCCGTAATACATGTCCTACGGTAGGGTCTCTTCTGAAGATTATATTGCCTCCTGTTGTAACTCTCTGTCTGTACATAGCTTCATATCACCAAGACAGTCCTTGTTCTGAAACCTCGAGGTGAGAAAAATTGGGGGAAACCAACAACACATGCAGAAGAAAATTACACTTAGACATAAACGAGATAAAGAAGAAATGAAAAGACATTGACTGGATGGCACTGGTCATAAGGAGTTGACTTCTGTTTGTTGAATCACGTGATCAGGGGTGAACTGTTGGATAATGAATTAATAAGTCTTGAATTGTCACAACTGGACCCTGACTATCGCTGTCATGTTATTTGTGAGGTCCACTATTGCTGTAAAGCGGCGTCAAGAGCTGCGGTTTACATTACTGAGCTAAGTGTGTCGTACTGGCTGATGTCAGCCCGTGTTATTGTATGATTTCTGTAATATGGTCTAGCTATCTGACTCTTGGTCTACCTCGTGCCCTAAAACCAAAACTTCTAATGTTGAAAGCATGTTGTGGTAAGTGGTCTGGTTCCATTCTCTTGAGATAGCCAAACATGTCAGTAACAAGTAACTTTACAGCAGAGGCAGAGGCTTTAAAAACTGCACCAGAAGTTCCAATAGCAAAGGACAGCCCCGACAGGCAAGTTGTTGTCTTCACTGACGCACTGTCAATAATTGCAACGTTTAGAATCCAGAATAATGCAGACCTTGATGCTCTTAGAGTAGTGCTCCACAAACTATGTCAACGATTTAAAAAACTTGTGATTCAATGGATACCGTCTCATTGTAACATCCCCATCCCCAGCAATGAAGAGGCTGAAAGATTGGCAAAGAAAGGTAGAAAGCTACCTCAACCTGATACAGGCATAACCTTCGAACAAGCAAAGAATGTTATCATAACCACATGATGCATATTAATGCTCAGCAGAAGAGAACAAGTGTTAATCGTCAGGTTCCGGACAGGTCACAACAGATTAGGATACCATATATTCAACAAGCTAAAAACAAGAACTACCGATGAGTGTAACGGTCGTACCGATAAAATGACTGCTGAACATTTACTTCACCCAAATATAGGATTTACTTCACCCAAATATAGGATTTACTTCACCCAAATATAGGATTCACTTCACCCAAATATAGGATTTACTTCACCCAAATATAGGATTTACTTCACCCAAATATAGGATTTACTTCACCCAAATATAGGATTTACTTCACCCAAGTATAGGATTTACTTCACCCAAGTATAGGATTTACTTCACCGAAATATAGGATTTACTTCACCCAAATATAGGATTTACTTCACCCATATATAGGATTTACTTCACCCAAATATAGGATTTACTTCACCCAAATATAGGATTTACTTCACCCAAATATAGGATTCACTTCACCCAAATATAGGATTTACTTCACCCAAATATAGGATTTACTTCACCCAAATATAGGATTTACTTCACCCAAATATAGGATTCATTTCACCCAAATATAGGATTCACTTCACCCAAATATAGGATTTACTTCACCCATATATAGGATTTACTTCACTCATATATAGGATTTACTTCACCCAAATATAGGATTTACTTCACCCAAATATAGGATTTACTTCACCCAAATATAGGATTTACTTCACCCAAATATAGGATTTACTTCACCCAAGTATAGGATTTACTTCACCCAAATATAGGATTTACTTCACCCAAATATAGGATTTACTTCACCCAAGTATAGGATTTACTTCACTGAAATATAGGATTTACTTCACCCAAATATAGGATTTACTTCACCCAAATATAGGATTTACTTCACTGAAATATAGGATTTACTTCACCCAAATATAGGATTTACTTCACCCAAATATAGGATTTACTTCACCCAAGTATAGGATTTACTTCACCCAAATATAGGATTTACTTCACCCAAGTATAGGATTTACTTCACCCAAATATAGGATTTACTTTACCCAAATATAGGATTTAATTCACCCAAATATAGGATTTACTTCACCCAAATATATGATTTACTTCACCCAAATATAGGATTTACTTCACCCAAGTATAGGATTTACTTCACCCAAATATAGGATTTACTTCACCCAAATATAGGATTTACTTCACCCAAATATAGGATTTACTTCACCCAAATATAGGATTTACTTCACCCAAATATAGGATTTACTTCACCCAAATATAGGATTTACTTCACCCAAATATAGGATTTACTTCACCCAAATATAGGATTTACTTCACCCAAATATAGGATTTACTTCACCCAAATATAGGATTTACTTCACCCAAATATAGGATTTACTTCACCCAAATATAGGAGGAACAGAGACAGCCCATATGGCCGTCACCAGTACCATTTTTGGAAAACCTCTATGGAGATACAATGAACCTGAAGCTGACCCCTGCTATCTTTTATAATATTCAAGTTGATGTCTGAGAGTGTCAGGAGAAGGCGATACCCAAACCAATTAACGAATCAATAATGGTAAAGGTAGTGTGATATGAGAGACTTTCGTAGGGTAGTGAAGTGGTAGAGACGTTACTATATTAAGTTCCAGCTTTATGAGGTAAGGTGGTCAGTTATCTCCTTCCTGGCCTTGTCTTCCCTAACTCAAAAACAGTCATGTACCCCTTTACAGCTGGGTTTAAACAGGAGCTGTAAGTTGGAAGATAACATCCAGAGATTGACAAGAAACAGTTTATCAGAGTGTACCGTCACGACAAGAGTGTACCGTCACGACAAGAGTGTACCGTCACGACAAGAGTGTACCGTCACGACAAGAGACAGAAAACGTTGGAGATCACCTGCAGCCGACCACCGATATGGAGATGGTAATTTATGATGATGTGGCTGGAGATGATACTACCAGGTCTCGAACCCAGGAACTTTACTGCTGCAGCCACTTATGCCAGTCAGACGCCAAAATTACGGTAGTAACATGGATAAAGACAGGGATTTTTTAAAGGTCTGACGTAGCCTTCGAACATGAATATTTATGAGCATGACTAATAGTCAATAAATGTGCGGGACCAATAAATAAAAATGTTGCGATATATCAGAGTGAAGAGGTGTGTCTCTGACTTCTGATTCAAATAATTTGTTTGTAGTAATCCTGTACTTTTCCAATGAATAAGCGTACTTTTGAATTCTGCCCCCATTATAAACACAGTAAAAGTAACGTTTGAAAAATACTCGTGTTTGCGTCAGACTCAAAATGTGTCTTTGTTTCTTGTTAAGGCCGCACCCGATTTTACATATTCTTTTGTGTCCTTCTGGTTTATCTTTTTATTCATGCTCAAGAACATCGGTGTTTACCCTGTGTCTGGAATACCCCAAACGGGCTATAATGTGGGGATAATGTGGGGATAATGTAGGGATAATGTGGGGATAATGTGGGGATAATGTGGGGATAATGTAGGGATAAAGTGGGGATAAAGTGGGTTAAGTGTTTCATATTCTATATATTATATACCATTAATTGGTTTTCTTGTGTTGGCTCTGCCAGGCTCCATGTTATCTGGCATTTGTTGTGTTGTTTTCAAATGTCGGCAGTGAATGTTCTTTATCTCCTTCCATGTTATATACTGATTTTTGTTTTAATTATATAAAATTTTACTATGTAGTTCCGTAGCTTGATCATTTTTGACCACATTTTTTTTCTGGCAAAAGAGGTGAATTCTGTGTTTTAAAATATTCTATGAGTGGTTTTCTTTGTTGTTCATATATCTTGGACATTAGCAGGTAACGTTCAATGATATTGTTCTCAAGACACGTTCCACAGAAGGATTCCTCTTTCATGAAATATCCTCTGATTGTGCGTGTTTGTCAGTTTGTTTGTTTGTTTGCATTTTGACAGCTAATAAGTTGTAATGAGGATGTCCTGAAAGAAGTCAGTGCCCAAAGGAAGCTAGAATAATAAAAAATAAATAGAAATGTGGCATTTGGTCGTGAGATGTAGAGAAAGAAAACACTAGACAATAGAAATGTGGCATTCGGATGTGAAATTTAAAGAAAGACAATAGAAAAGAAACAGACATGACATGCTCACTGTGACAGAATGGAGCGGCCCCTATCGTTCTTTGCTTCACCCCGGCAGTATCGATGCATTTGTGGTACTGATTTTTATTATGTGCTCTCAACTATCGCACTTTTCTTTCTTACTTTCTTTCTTTCTTCGTTATTTTTTTGTTAAGTAGCAGATGTTTGAGTATTGTCGAATTGCTTGACACTCACTGTAGTTGATAATAATCACATATGCTTGACGCTACTCAGATTTGCTGAGATAATTACTCGCAGTCGTAAGGAAGTGGCACAGCTTGGCTAAGATTACCACAAGATCTCGTGTACGCGGCGAAACGTATGACATAAGCGTTTCCTGTCCTACTTGTTATGACAAGGGTACTTTCTGATAAAGTAATGATGGTTACATTTTTAATACGCTGTTGTATAAGTTTAACGATCTGTCTGTAAGTTTGTACACAAGGGAATCGGACATCTTATTACCATATATAGGAGAGGTGACCACTGCCTTACGTTCAAAAGTATCCGATGTCGGAATATTTTGAAATTACCTCATAATCCGCCTGTTTGAATATGTTGGATTTTTTTTGATAGCTCATAACAAACGAAGGCGTGGGAAGGCAGGGAATATAATCTGACTATTTTCTCAAGCTATTTCACTTGAGAAATCGCTCGCCAAGACACCAGACTGCTGCTGTGAAGAATTGTAATTCAGAGTTCTTTCTTAAAATACCGGACACCTTTAATTGAAGTATTTATCAGGACTTATACTATAGCACAGGAAATCTCTAAAATTTTAAATAAGGAAAAAGGAACTGAGGAAACTGAAGGACCACACACGACGTCAGAGAGGGGACTTATTAAATTAACGATACCCGACGCATGTAAGAGGCCGATTCAGGTCTCTTTTATTCATCTGAGCAAAAAGTCTGTGAGCCAGGATTGGCGTAAGTTGTGATTTACATTTTAGATTTTATTACTAACATGTGAACTAACATATATATGTATATGTATATATTACCATGTGAAGTTTAATATGTGAAACTCGCTATTGGATGTCAAAGTCATTTGAGGCTGGCAACCTCAACGTATAGAATGATGATTCATGAACCACCACTAAACGGGCTGGTGATTGCTTTATTGATAATTTCGTAAAGAGAACTAAAAGCATAAAGTAGTTCCAGGTTCCACACGGAGCAGATAGGGAACGATGAAAGAAATGATGTACATTCTAAGTATAATACTTACATTTTTAAAGCAGTGTAAATGACTCTATAAACACAGTCACTTTAAAATTAATGTAAGTTTTCAAGCTTAAACGAGTGTAAATGTCTATGTGAAAATATTCATTTTAAAGTAATGGAAGTTTCAAACTTTTCAATCAGTGTAAAACATAAATGAAAACATATTCAATTTATATTGTGAACACTTTTCAATCAGTGGAGATGTATATGTAAACAGACTCTATCTGTATTATTAACCTTTTCATTTAAATGTCATGTAAAGCTAAAGCTATTCTATTTAAATGTAAAGGGAGTTTTATCTCGAGGGATTAAATTCAATTATCATTGGGGTAAACTGAGTAATTGGGATGGTGGTATGGGAAGATAGGAATCCATAACTATGGGATGGAAAACGCCATACTCAGAAGAGCGTTTCGTTCTATTTTTTTACCATAGTTATTGGTGGTACCAGCAGAAAGTACTATCTCTGGAACAAGAAGAGAACCGTGGCCTAAGCTTTAAAACGAAGGACCGACGTGGTAGATTCTCCTTGACATTTCTGGGAAAAGAGCTACCCCCGACAGCCTTGATCAGGGACGAGCGTGAACAGAGTGAAAAGAACCAACGCATAAGAAGGAGCAGAACCGTCATTGGCAGCTAAGTTCAAATATATGCTGCCACTTGAACTTCTTGTAACACTTCACAATCCTGAAAGACCATGATGATAACTTTTCTTGATCCATAACTGTTCAAATTATTTTCCGGCTGTTAAAACCGAAAGTGATTATTAAATTTTGTTTTTGTAATGTTACAAATTTAACTTCGATTTAATCATTTTAAAGTTACTGCATGTTTGTCTCAGTCAATTTACTACACACACTCTAAACAGAGCTATACTAAAATAATAGAATTCCACTGAGTAAATCAGGGGTGGGGGCTTAAACGAGCTGACAGTAATAAGTGCTTAAATCCTTCACAAAAGCGTCGGCAGAATTACAGAGAACATACTCAACCAAAGCAGTGTTGTCCTCGCTTATTCTGAGTATCTTGTGAAGACTCCCTTCGTAATAGAAGTGTCATCACCCTTCTATCTACATCTCTGCCAAGAGTAATCTTGTGCGAAGGTAGATACTTTTGAAGCCCATATTAGATACTCTTGAGTTTTGGTCATTGGTGGACCACTACTGGAAAGCAGGGGAGGCAATACCGTCACACTCACTGAGATTGAAAAAAAACGAGGACCCTAACCTCGCTGCAGAAATGACTCGTGACTGGTTATACCGCCAACTAAGCAGGCAATAAAAGTGCCTTGCTGGACACTACATGCACGTGTAGAATACAGAACGTGGATACTTCTCTCGTGTATGGCACGTTCTTGTACGAGTATTAGGCATTCAAAGTTAGCGAGGAATAGAACTGGTCACCCCCCCCTCCTCCCCCCCCCCCCCACACCTCGTAAGTAAAAACCTGAACTAGAATAACGAAGTCTGTCATACTTCACTTGTCTATGGAAGTACCTTCAGAAACAAAGAATAGCTGGATATGGTGAAAACAGGAGATATTGGAGGAAACAGAGATAGCTGGATTATATGGTGAAAACAGGAGAGATTGGAGGAAACAGAGATAGCTGGAATATGGTGAAAACAGGTGAGAATGGAGGAAACAGAGATAGCTGGATTATGGTGAAAACAGGAGAGACTGGAGGAAACAGAGATAGCTGGAATATATGGTGAAAACAGGAGAGATTGGAGAAAACAGAGATAGCTGGAATATATGGTAAAAACAGGAGAGATTGGAGAAAACAGAGATAGCTGGAATATATGGTAAAAACAGGTGAGATTGGAGGAAACAGAGATAGCTGGATTATATGGTGAAAACAGGAGATTGGAGGAAACAGAGATAGCTGGAATATATGGTGAGGAGAGAATGGAGGAAACAGATATAGCTGGAATATATGGTGAAAACAGGAGAGATTGGAGGAAACAAAGATAGCTGGAATATATGGTGAAAACAGGAGAGATTGGAGGAAACAGAGATAACTGGAATATATGGTGAAAACGGGAGAGATTGGAGGAAACAGAGATAGCTGGAATATATGGTGAAAACAGGAGATTGGAGGAAACAGAGGCTGAAAATGATCTAGATGTTAATACAGACATTCCACGAACAGAAGAAATCATCACAGCAATCAAAGAGTTAAAGAATGGAAAAGCTCCCGGCCATGATAACTTAAATGCAGAGCTATTTAAGACAGACCCTGAGCTAGCAGCAGAACTATTAGAACCACTATTTGCACAAGTCTGGAAAACAGGGACAACACCATCAGAGTGGAACAAATAAATATTTGTCAAATTGCCCAAGAAGGGAGATCTTGCAGACTGCAATAATTGGGGAGGAATCACTCTTCTCTCAGTTCCCAGCAAAATACTAGGCAGGATAATTATAATTAGAATTTAAAAAGCAGTAGACCACAAACTGGGGAAAGAACAAGCAGGATTTAGAAAGAACAGAAGATGTGTAGATCATATATTTACTCTCAGGAACATTATAGAGCAGTGCTCATAATGGCAAAGACAGCTGTGCATTAATTTCGTTGATTTAGAAAAGGCTTTTGACAGTATACATAGGTACAGTTTATGGAAAATACTGAGGGCTTATGGAATTCCAAGCTGCATAGTGTCAATCATAAAAAAGCCTCTATGCCAACTTTACGTGTAGCGTTGGGCAGAGCAACCTAACCTTTGAGGTGAAGACAGGAGTACGACAGGGATGCCCCTTATCAACCACTCTATTTTTAACAGTCATAAACTGGGTGATGCGCCAGACAACAGAGGGCAGTCCAAGAGGAATAAGATGGACTACATTTTCTACATTAGAAGATCTGGAATATGTAGATGACATTGCACTACTAGCACATTCACATCAACACATCCAGGAAAAAAACGGATAGACTTAATAAGTATAGCTAGCAGGTGGGCTTGAACATCAATCTAAAGGTTATGACGCTTAATGTGAGCAAAGCTGAGCCCATATCAGTAAGGAATCAGCAACTGGAACAGACAGACACCTTCACATACCTAGGATGCATAGTAACACCAGACGGCGGAGCAAGCAAAGACATCAACAACAGAATGAACAAAGCAAGAACAGCCTTTTTTAGTCTAAACAACATCTGGAAGTCATCTCAATACAGCAGAAGGACAAAATTAAGATTATATCAGAGCTGTGTGCTTTCTGAGCTTCTCTATGGTGCGGAATGCTGGAGAGTTACAGAGAAGGAAATGCCGAAATTGTCATCTTTTCACACAACATGCCTAAGAAAAATTCACCGAATCTTTTTTCCGAATACCATCACCAACCAAGATCTGCTTACTCGGAGCAAGCAAGAGGACATGCACACCATCATAGCTGGCAGACGCTGGAGCTGGGTTGGCCATGTCCCCAGAAGAGACCCCGATGCCTTCACAAGAACAGCTATGCTATTGACCCCTGAAGGAAAACGAAAGAGAGGCCGACCAAAAACATCTTGGTGGAGGACTGTGGAGGCTGAGATGCAAAGAATGAACCAGAGTTAGGGCACTGTACGAAGGATGGCCACCGACCGAGCAAAGTGGAATCAATTTGTTTTTTCCCTACAAGATGCCATCAGGCGTGATGGCCACTGACTGCTTTGACGGTCGGCGGCTAGGGATCAAAGAAGAAGCAGATTAACGAAGTCCGTCATACTTCAATTTCCTACGACAGTATTGTTAATAGGGACGGACTATGGAAAATTATGGCGAAATTCGGCTGTCCCGATAAGTTCATCTCAATTGTCCACCAGTTTCATGAAGGTATGATGGCTCGCGTATTGAATGATGGAGAACCTTCTGAACCCTTTCCCGTCACAAATGGTGTCAAACAGGGTTGTGTGCTCGCCCCGACACTATTCAGTATGATATTTGCTGCTATGCTGTCTAACGTTACGCATGACAGTAGCGACGGCATACACATCAGATACAGGACAGATGGGAATCTGATCAATTTGAGACGATTACAGTCCTTTACGAAGGTGAATGAAACAATGATCTCTGACCTCGTCTTTGCGGACGACTGTGCCCTCAACACCTGCACAGAACTAGACATGCAGAACAATATGAGGAGGCTTTCTGTAGCGTGTGATGACTTTAGCCTTACCATCAATACGAAGAAATCTGAAGTAATGTTGCAACCTGCTCCTGGGAAACCTTACTGTGAACCAAATATCACAGTAAAGAACCAACGTCTCCAAGTGGTGGACAGCTTCACTTATCTAGGAAGTACCCTTACCAAAGATGCGAATATCGACTCCGAGGTCAACAACAGAATTGCAAAGGCAAGTGCAGCTTTTGGAATACTAAGAGTAAATGTCTGGGATCGACAAGAAATTAGTGCCGCCACCAAGATAAAAGTATATCATGCAATAGTGCTCACTACCCTCCTGTATGCCTGTGAAACATGGACAGTGTATAGCAGACACGATAAGAAGCTTAATCATTTCCACATGAGCTGTCTTCGCAGGATACTGAGGATCAAGTGGCATGATAGAGTATCTAATTCTGAGGTCCTCAACAGAGCACATATCTCAAGCATCTACACATTGCTGCAGAGGGCCCAAACTAGATGGGCCGGACATGTTGTTCGCATGCCCGAAAAACACATCCCAAAGCAGTTGATGTACAGCGAACTCTCCACGGTAAGGGAACAGCAGGGGGACAAAAGAAACGCTTCAAAGACATACTGAAAGCATCGTTGAGCAGCTTCAAAATTGATGTCTCCTCCTGGGAGACTATCGCACAGGATCGCTGTGCCTGGCGGACAAACATTACTCAAGGTGCTCGCATTGCAGAACAGAATTTAGCTGATAAGGCAGAAGGCAAGCGTGCTGCAAGAAAGGCCAGAATGCACAGCAACACTACTATCGACTCTAACCATGTGTGCCCCGTATGTGGCAGGGCCTGTAGGGCCAAAATAGGATTAATTAGTCACATGAGATCACGGCACAGATGTGTCACAACTCAAGTCTGAAGCTGTCGCCATCTTCGCTTGCGATGGGCAACTATTACGACAGTACCTTCAGAAACAAAGGATAGCTGGAATATATGGTGAGGAGAGATTGGAGGAATATATGGTGAAAACAAGAGAGATTGGAGGAATATATGGTGAAACAGGAGAGATTGGAGGAATATATGGTGAAAACAGGAGAGATTGGAGGAATATATGGTGAAAACAGGAGAGATTGGAGGAATTTATGGTGAAAACAGGAGAGATTGGAGGAATATATGGTGAAAACAGGAGAGATTGGAGGAATATATGGTGAAAACAGGCGAGATTGGAGGAATATATGATGAAAACAGGAGAGATTGGAGGAATATATGGTGAAAACAGGAGAGATTGGAGGAATATATGGTGAAAACAGGAGAGATTGGAGGAATATATGGTGAAAACAGGACAGATTGGAGGAATATATGGTGAAAAGAGGAGAGATTGGAGGAATATATGGTGAAAAGAGGAGAGATTGGAGGAATATATGGTGAAAAGAGGAGAGATTGGAGGAATATATGGTGAAAACAGGCGAGATTGGAGGAATATATGATGAAAACAGGAGAGATTGGAGGAATATATGGTGAAAACAGGAGAGACTGGAGGAATATATGGTGAAAACAGGAGAGATTGGAGGAATATATGGTGAAAACAGGACAGATTGGAGGAATATATGGTGAAAAGAGGAGAGATTGGAGGAATATATGGTGAAAAGTGGAGAGATTGGAGGAATATATGGTGAAAAGAGGAGAGATTGGAGGAATATATGGTGAAAAGAGGAGAGATTGGAGGAAACAGAGATAGCTTACGTTATAGAGAGGGGATATTAGGCAGTCTGATAACTATTGTTTTCAAAACACACAAGAAAAAAAAAGAAGAAGAAAAGAGAAGAGATATCAGCAAAATAGAGATGAAAGATGAAAAAGGGAAAAGTAGACAACAAGAAAGACAGACAGAAAAAGTAAGAAACAAACAAACAAAGAAACACAGACAGACAGACAAACAAAAAGAAGAAAAATATAAACAAAGACTGACAGACAGACAAAAAGAAACAAACAAAGACAGACAGACAAAAAGAAACAAACAAAGACAGACAGACAAAAATAAACAAAGACAGACAGACAGACAAAAATAAACAAACAAAGACAGACAGACAGACAGACAAAAAGAAATAAACAAAGACAGACAGACAGACAAAAAGAAAGAAACAAACAAAAACAGAAAGACAGACAGACAAAAAGAAAGGAAGAAAGAAACAAACAAAGACAGAAAGACAGACAACAAGAAGGAAAGAAACACAGACAGACAGACAAACAAAAAAAACAAACAAACAAAGACAGAAAGACACACAGACAAAAAGAAACAAACAATTAAAGACAGAAAGACAGACAGACAAAACGAAAGAAAGAAACAAACAAACAAAGACAGAAAGACAGACAATAAGAAAGAAAAAAACACAGACAGACAGACAAAAAAGAAAGAAACAAAAAAAAACAAAGACAGAAAGACAGACAGACAAAAAGAAACAAACAAACAAAGACAGAAAGACAGACAACAAGAAAGAAAGAAACACAGACAGACAGACAAACAAAAAGAAACAAATAAACAAAGATAG
This sequence comes from Oreohelix idahoensis, assembly GCA_024509875.1. Lineage (NCBI taxonomy): Eukaryota > Metazoa > Mollusca > Gastropoda > Stylommatophora > Oreohelicidae > Oreohelix > Oreohelix idahoensis. The sequence continues at coordinate 235,567 of JAMPIV010022554.1, forward strand.
AAAGACAGGCAGACAAAAAAAAAGAAAGAAACAAACAAACAAACAAAGACAGAAAGACAGACAACAAGAAAGAAAGAAACACAGACAGACAGACAAAAAGAAACAAACAAACAAAGACAGAAAGACAGACAAGAAGAAAGAAAGAAACACAGACAGACAGACAAACAAAAAGAAACAAACAAACAAAGACAGAAAGACAGACAGACAAAAAGAAACAAACAAACAAAGACAGAAAGACAGACAGACAAAAAGAAACAAACAAACAAAGACAGAAAGACAGACAGACAAAAAGAAAGAAAGAAAGAAACAAACAAAGACAGAAAGACAGACAACAAGAAAGAAAGAAACACAGACAGACAGACAGACAAAAAGAAACAAACAAACAAAGACAGAAAGACAGACAACAAGAAAGAAAGAAACACAGACAGACAGACAAACAAAAAGAAACAAACAAACAAAGACAGAAAGACAGACAGACAAAAAGAAACAAACAAACAAAGACAGAAAGACAGACAGACAAAAAGAAAGAAAGAAAGAAACAAACAAAGACAGAAAGACAGACAACAAGAAAGAAAGAAACACAGACAGACAGACAGACAAAAAGAAACAAACAAACAAAGACAGAAAGACAGACAACAAGAAAGAAAGAAACACAGACAGACAGACAAACAAAAAGAAACAAACAAACAAAGACAGAAAGACAGACAGACAAAAAGAAAGAAACACAGACAGACAAACAAAAAGAAACAAACAAAGACAGAAAGACAGACAGACAAAAAGAAACAAACAAACAAAGACAGACAGACAGACAGACAAAAAGAAACAAACAAACAAAGACAGAAAGACAGTCAAAAAGAAAGAAAGAAACAAACAAACAAAGACAGAAAGACAGACAACAAGAAAGAAAGAAACACAGACAGACAGACAGACAAACAAAAAGAAACAAACAAACAAAGACAGAAAGACAGACAACAAGAAAGAAAGAAACACAGACAGACAGACAAACAAAAAGAAACAAACAAACAAAGACAGAAAGACAGACAACAAGAAAGAAAGAAACACAGACAGACAGACAAAAAGAAAGAAACAAAGAAACAAAACAAAGACAGAAAGGAAGAAAGAAATGGAAGACTTAATAAAAGAAAATTGAAGAAAAAAGAAATTGAAGAAAGATAAAAGATATTGGAGGTAAACAAGAAAGATTATATGAGCAGGAAGAGAAAAGAGATGAGAAATGTGAGAACAAAAAAAAAAAACAACTCGTTAAACAACCCACGTATTCAAGTATATGAGATCATATTTAAATATGAAAGTTATTTTTATTTTCAATTTGCCGTTACCTGTAAATTGTATGCATGAGCGATTCACTTTCCTTAACCTTAACCTTTATGACCCTTGCTCTGTAACCTCAATGCTGATTAGGAATTCTAGCCATGCTTAAATATTCAGTAAGCCCTTTCTTTCATGGCCAACTGTAAGCGCGCAGTTTGTGACGATTCACAAATGGCGGTATTTTTTATTTTATTTTATTCAAGCGAGAGCGGGTAGAAATTTATTCAGATATTAATTGTTTGGTTAAAATGTAGTTAAAATTTAGCTATAATTTTAGAAGAGCATTGCTCATAAAATTTCAATGGTTAAAAAATAGTCTTTCATCCCACGCTATTTGATGACACGTGACAACCCAAATATAGTAACCAGTTCACTGCTCTCTCTCTCTAATGCCATTCATATTGTTGTTGCTAGGCAACAAACACTTTTCATTTCGTTTCGTATTCTGTTGACTAGTTTCTCCTTGTCGTCTGCACGTGCAGTTTCCCGGGGTGTGTGATGAGACAGAGAAGAAACATGGTTATTGTTCTATCAAGCATGTCGTATGAGGCGACTAACATGAGGTTGTACATGAGACTGGTAACCTCATCATGTATAAGAGAGTACTTCATAAACCATCACATAGAAACACCGTGACCTGATGGTACGGATCAAAAAGATTTGGTATATGTTTGTTGAAGACCTATGCTCCGTGGGTAACTGAAGATTGATGGTGACTACAACCACCGGGACAAGAGCTTGTGAATGTTTGGTGGGGGCTTACTGTACAGGGGTCTGTTACATTAGTGACTCCGTGGTCCAAAGAAAGCGAAAAAATAACTTATGATGATGATGATAATAGGCGAGTTTTTGTTGATGGCATGTGCTCCATTGGGCGCTGAAAGCTGCTGACTAATTTATTTGAGAAATACGAGTTAGCGCTGTTGACATCTTCTTCTGCTTCTTCTTCGTTCGTCCTGAAAAGGACGTTGGTTGCGTTGTGTCCGTTTACAGCAAAGTTGCGATATTTGCGCCTTTCGGCCGACACATCCGACTTCAGCACGACATTTTTGGGACCAGGTTAGCCTTCCCTCTTCGATCCCTACTCACTCAGCCAGACTGCAGTGATGCAGCCTGTTTCCAGGACCACCACTTAGAGGTGGAGTAGGGTCTTGGTCAGCTCTGGTTCGCTGACCCTGACGCAAGCAGTCAAGCTATGGGTCGCTAACTGCATTCCTCACTGTGTTGACATAAGTTGTATAAGAACAACGGTTCAACAACCAAGAGTCACCTGGTGATATTTGAGACAATATGAAATAGTGATGATATTGTTTCATGTATTGTACTTACATGTCAGTACATCTGATAGGTGGAACACGAATGGCTATGTCATATTCCTTGAGACTAAGCACATATGACTACATCCGATCTATTTCTCCAAACTCGAAACATGATATAAATGTTGTCTCGTTGACTGCTGAGACTGGATTACTAAGAGTGAGTCTAACCCGTGAAAATAATAGAAAGTTAAAGAACATTCAGTTTGCACGCTTTAGTTCTCAACATCCGGTGTAATGAAGTTTCCGTTGGATCACAATGTAAGATAAGCCTAAGGTACTACTCACACGGAAATGTTCTGGATAAAAACAAAGATTGGCAGAGACCAATAGAGGAGTAGTTTGTCAGAAATATTGTCGAAACAAAAGTTTGAAGCTACACAAGAAATGACGTGCGTTATGCTGGCTGTAAGGTTTATGCTGGTTGTAAGGTTTATGCTGGTTGTAAGGTTTACGTTGGTTGTAAGGTTTATGCTGGTTGTAAGGTTTACGTTGGTTGTAAGGTTTATGCTGTTTGTAAGGTTTACGTTGGTTGTAAGGTTTATGCTGGTTGTAAGGTTTACATTGGTTGTAAGGTTTATGCTGGTTGTAAGGTTAACGTTGGTTGTAAGGTTTATGCTGGTTGTAAGGTTTATGCTGGTTGTAAGGTTTACGTTGATTGTAAGGTTTATGCTGGTTGTAAGGTTTACGTTGGTTGTAAGGTTTATGCTGATTGTAAGGTTTATGCTGGTTATAAGGTTTGTGCTGGTTGTAAGGTTTATGCTGGTTCTAAGGTTTAACCTGGTTGTAAGGTTTACGTTGGTTGTAAGATTTATGCTGGTTGTAGCAAAATCTGCGAGAATAAACGCTCAATTCAGTAAGATTTAGGCATAAAACGATAATAAATACATTAGCCCGCATGTGTCTGACGGTTGGCATCTTCGACCCCAGCAGCGCTGCTTTTTGCACAGTGCTAAGCCTATAGACCGATTTCACGGTAATAGTCTGACACGCTTTTAGTTTCGTTTTCGAGAAACACTACTAATATTTAACTTTTGCCCAATCTGCTGCATACACTTTGTAGTCTAGCCTTATAATTAACTATTGGCGGAAGCGTGCCGCAATATAACTATCAGAAGTAACGCTTTCTGTCAACTGTAACGCAAAAATTTAGTAGTAATCCTTACATTGTTTGGTAGTATTACACGATACAATACTAATTAGTAACGCAAATTCTTAACCCGCCCCGTCTACACCCCGCTTCGCTGACACAGTCTGCAACGCATATACACACACTGCGAAAAAGCCAGCCAAAGCAAAACCACGCAGACAATTTTATTTCCCTCCTAGTGGTAGCATTTCTGACGTAACTAAAACAAGTTAGTTATTTGAAAAATACATGCTAGCAAGATGAAGGAGAGGAAAGATGGCGGACTTGTGTAAAATTTTATTTGACGATTGACGATGACATAAATTGGAAATTTTAAACCATTATGAAGTTCCCCATAAAAATTATATGGTAGTATGACGTAGAGTTAGCTGAGTAAGAATGCACTTTAAATAATATGATAGTCCCAGTATTAGATAAGCTATTGAAGAAATATTAATATCTAAGGACACTCGACCAGACAGACTGGCGTTCCTGCTCATGTTTTTTTGGTAACGTTAGGGGGACGCGAGCTTGGAAAAGAGGCAGGGAGGTACATTCAAATTCGCTTGGGTAAAAAGAGTATGAATGGGAAAGGGGAGCGGTAGGAAAAATGTAATCCAAACGAAACATCTTTTTGTATTGGGCATGACAAAAGCAGACTGGCCAATCGACCACCAGACGCAGAAATTATTCGAAATTATTTTGGTTTTTCATTCAGACTGCTTTTGAATTCAAGTAGTGGAACGTTTCGATTGGCCAGTGCTAGTAAATATTAGCAAAAGTCTTTGACTATTCATTGCCAGTTGAACTAAAAATTGTATTCAGATACGCTAAAAAACAGCTGTGTTAATTTTAAACTTAAATAAAGAATAAATTCACAGTCTGTGCAGTTCGGAGGAAGCTGAGGCCATTTCTTCACACAGTCAGCGTCATTTGTTTATATATTTCTTGATTGTGGTAAGGATATTTTATGAAATTTAATATGTTTGGTCCAACTACAAAGTTAGATACTGCTATTGGGGAAAAAGTGAAGGACATGTCGGAAGCAGACATTGTTGAGTCCTCACATTAAACGGTATCTAACTGATGTATGTTGTTATGATTATGTTGTCATATTATTGTATTAAAATAGATTAGTAAGCCTCTGTGTTCAATGAATACTGTTTACATGCCTGAAGCAAATATAATTGAAAAGAAAAGAAGAGAATATCATATCAAAGGAAATGTGGTTACTCCACATTATTGTATGGAGGAAAAGTATGTGAACGTACAGTGGCGTATCTACTATAAGGACCTGAGATATGGTCACAACAAGGTGGGAGTCCTGTACAATTCGGGGCGAGTGCACTTGTAAGGCACGCGAGGCTGACCCCATACCCACGTAGGAAATTAAGTGTTAGAATAAGTGATCAGAGATAAAAGGCCATGGTGTCCTTTTGTTGCAGAGGGTCTATGTTCCTGTTGCCGGCTAGTTACAGGAAACCTTGTAGTGGTTTTTGATGTTATTGTGTGGTTGCTATGTTACCTAGTGTACTGGATGAGGTCAGCTGTGAAGGCTCCTGAAGATAAAAGTTTATGTGAGTTACAGAAGGCCTTTCTGCTACCACTTATGATCTCAAACAGACTTATTCTGCTATTATGTATGTTAGCTACGTTTAATGTCTAGGGTAATGAAATGTGATGTGTAGGTAATTTAAATACTCTGACACACACAGGTAAACACTAATTCTAATAATAATAATAAGCTCTATGATCAACTCAACTAACACTGGCTTTAGAAGTTAAAGTTATAATTTTTTGAATTTTATTTAGTCCTGAACAAAATTTTCTTATGGTCAGGACGTATGAAACAATATGTATTTATCAATAAAAGTGCATATATATATATTGCATAATCAAATGAAACTTTTGTACATGTATATATGTTTACATTGGTTAATATTAACACTAACTACAGTGTCTTTGGAAAACTAGTACTGGATGTCGAGTCGGGGTGGTGTCATCATACCCGATCTCTGTTTGCACTGTTCATTGTCTTTAAAATATAGAACTGCAGTATAGTTTTTATCAACCAGGATTTGGTTTATTTCTTTATTTGTGGAAACAGTTAGATGAATCTACAGCAGGCCAGGTATTCACTTATCTGGCCTGTGACGATGCAGTAAAGAATTCAAGTGGCCCACTCCTCACAAGTGCTGGAGTAAAATGATAGGATTCTTAGGCATCCAATCTTGGACCTTTTCAAGCATCTGGCACTAGCATAGTGCCAGACCCGAAACTCTGAAACCAAAATTTGTGCCATGTGTCAACACTCTGCCTACTGCACCATTTTTTACACACAACAAAGCAAAGCAAAATTTACAAAAATCGGGTCAGATCTCTCTGACCAACTCAACACATCTCACCCAGGTGGTATCAAATAGTACCAGTTTCCCATGACTGCATTGCATCCGAAATATGTTCATTAGTCTCCTCTTCCATCCAATAAGGTGGGTGATATGTTCCCACTGATCTCAAATATAGATCTGTCTTCTATAGTCCTGGATATGTTTTCCTATATTATTTATTTGCCTCTAGGCCCTGGACTGTCGCTGAGGACCTAGAATAAGCACTCACTTGTCGTAATCATTTTTCATGATATGGCAGTATCAATCACTCAAAATATTAAATATTAAATAAAAGGGGTAATGAATTTTTCTCCTTACCACAATTCAAAATTGAAAACACAGTTACGTTGTACTAGCAAAACTCAGCTGAGCTGCTGGCTAGATTATGGCGTCCCACTGATAATATATAATCTCTCTTGGAAATCACTCTTCTAGCATTAACGAACTGTGTCTATGGACAGTCTTCTATAAAATGGCAATTGCTTCTAGAGTTTTTTCTACAATATGAAATCTTCTGTCCAATCGGCGGACTTCCCCACTACTATTCAAATATTTAAACTACAAAGTCAAATTTAGGTCCAGTTTCTGTCTAGTGTGTAATATTTGTATGTCGGTCTGTCCGTCCCAACTTGGCTTTTCCCAAAATTACACTTGTTTCTAGACGAAACTTACAAAAAACTACACAAATTTACCCCCACTTACTTATACGATTTCGAGACAAAGTTATTTTTAGCTTCTACCCTCCTATCCTGCCCCTAGTCCACCTGTAATGTTTTTCTGCATTTTTAGTCTCAAGGACGTCAAAATGTAACTTTAGTGAAAATATGCACAAATAACTGTTGGCTAGTCTGTATTGAACAATACAGTCTTTCGTCAATATCTTCCGTGTTATCTGTCCGTCTTCGTAATTAAAAGTATATTCTTTCTCTGTTAAAGATGGGCTATCAAACTAGCTAGTTTTTATTTTCCTAAACTTATTATTAAGAAAAAACCTACTTTTTTTCAAGGTTCGTTTTGAAATTTGTTTTTGTGCCCTAGTTCACGGCGTTTGCCGCTAGATTCAAACTAAAACGACTAATTACAGTAAAACGTCCAAGATACGTCTGTTTCTAACAAGAGCTAAGGTCGTTTTTTGTCCATTTCCTTACATTGTGTCAACTAGTGGCGTAATTTTTTTTCTTTAAAACTACAAATTGCGTCTTCTAGACTTTTTAGATTCAAACACGTGTTAAGACCGTCACAATTTTTTTCTTTTATCTCCGTTTCCACCCCGTTTAAAAAGATAGTTCGTTTAGTCTGCATGTATAACTAGTTAGTTTCAATGGCGCTAGGAAACGCGGGCATGGGCGAGAATGTATCAGTGTACCTTACCTATATTTTTATCCCTACATGTTATTTTACCTATTATCTTTATAAATGGAGAATTTTAACGTTGCATCACTGTAATTTCACCACAAACCTGCTGAGTACTATAAACGCCAACCGGTCTCCAACCAGACTTACATGCCGTCGAATATCCAGTAGGAGCTTTGGCGAGTGGTGAAATTGAACTTTCTGCACCTACACATTGAAATATCTTACACCAAGGACTCCCAGGTGATGAGTTAGACATCTGGGGCATCTCTGACAGTTTCTTGTGTTTCAAAATATTACACAGGACGTTTATGGGGGTAGGATGAACTACAGCCCTCATATACAGTGACTCTCCCTTTAGATAAATAAAGTGAACTCTTTTAATATTTCCTACAGGAAAGACATATATAAATACATAATAACTTGTTAGTTATTGGGCAAATTGTCCCAAAATTTTAATTGTTCTTTTCTGTAAACTATCTTGTCCTTATTTTCAAAGACCTGTCCACAAGCTATGAATGGACAGGCAAAATAAATTGTAAAAATTTGTTCAAAGAAAAACTTAACTGCTAGTTTTATTATCTTCTTTATAGAAACTTAAAGTGTTTGACTGTTGTGTACCCTCATTTCATTTCTCCCCTAGACACTAGGTACACCATACACTAGAGCCAGAAGAGTGACCGTGTGAGACCTAGGGAGGTAGCTGTAGGTTCTCTGCACATAATTCATCATCATCATTTATAGAGTCAGAGGCTTACACGTGCTTGACCTCACACGGTTAAAGCAGACACCTTTTCATTCTTTTAGGATACCATCATAACCTCCCCAGCAAAATCAACTTTGCTACACTGGTTGTAAGGTTTACGTTGGTTGTAAGGTTTATGCTGATTGTAAGGTTTATGCTGGTTGTAAGGTTTATGCTGGTTTTAAGGTTTATGCTGATTGTAAGGTTTATGCTGGTTGTAAGGTTTACGTTGGTTGTAAGGTTTATGCTGGTTGTAAGGTTTATGCGGGTTGTAAGGTTTATGCTGGTTTTAAGGTTTATGCTGGTTGTAAGGTTTATGCTGGTTGTAAGGTTTACGTTTGTTGTAAGGTTTATGCTGATTGTAAGGTTTATACTGGTTCTAAGGTTTACGTTGCCTGTAAGGTTTACGCTGGTTGTAAGGTTTAAGCTGGTTGTAAGGTTTACGTTGGTTGTAAGATTGACTTTGGTTGTAAGGTTTATGCTTTTTGTAAGGTTTATGCTGGTTGTAAGGTTTATGCTGGTTTTAAGGTTTATGCTGGTTGTAAGGTTTACGTTGGCTGTAAGGTTTACATTGGCTGTAAGGTTTACGTTGGTTTTAAGGTTTATACTGGTTGTAAGGTTTACGTTGGCTGTAAGGTTTATGTTGGTTGTAAGGTTTATGCTGGTGTTAACGTTTATACTGGTTGTAAGGTTTACGGTGATTGTAAGGTTTACGTTGGTTGTAAGGTTTATGTTGGTTGTGAGGTTTACGTTGGTTGTAAGGTTTACGTTGGCTGTAAGGTTTACGTTCTCTTTAAGGTTTACGTTGGTTTTAAGGTTTATACTGCTTGTGAGGTTTACATTGGTTATAAGGTTTACCTTGGTTGTAAGGTTTAAGCTAGTTGTAAGGTTTATGCTGGTTGTCAGGTTTAAGTTGGGTTTAAGGTTTACGTTGGCTGTAAGGTTTACGTTTTTGTAAGGGTTTTGTTGAATGTAAGGTTTATGTTGGTTGTTGTGACAGACAACTTAGCCGTCCCTGAATTTGTTAGATGATGGTAAAAACTCTCCCATAACATCGGCACCCCTGAAGTGTTGAATGATATGGTACGACCCTTCGTAACGACCCCTTCGGATAGCATCAGTGCCTCCGAATATTTTGGAATTTTTCGTCAAACGGGAATTTTTTTTCACCTGGACTCATTAGCTATGCAACCTTTCCACGCAGATGGTCAACATGTTTGCTGATTAATATGTGGACAGTTTATCTACCGTTCATTCTGGTCATCGCATTGATTTAAGGAGAGGTTAAATCACGCCCACGAATATCTCTTGAGCAAACATATGCAGTTATTTTCATTAACTTGGCCAGTGGGGGGGGGGGGGGGGGGGGGGAAGGGGCGTTGCCAGCATCAAACGATAGTAGCGACCACGATCAAAGACACGAGGGGAATCTCAGGAAAGACTAGCGGCACGCTATCAAAGAGGCAGTAGTGGTCCCTGAAACGAGCGACGCAAGTTTCCTGCCGGTGTTTCGCTTCTCGGTGTTAATCACAGAACGATCGCAGTGGGAGCGCACGGGAAAGCCGTCGCGAACGCAACGAGCGGAGATACAGAAGACCAGGGGCGGCATCTCTCTTTAGTCTGGCGGTCAGATCCCCTAAAGTTTCCTGAGATCTAAAAAGGTGTCATTTTTCTCATGTCCCACTCATCTTACATTCTATGTTAAATATATACAGACCATGAAGAAATGCATGTTATCACTCTTTGGCCAGACCTTGACAGAAGCACTAGCTATATTTGAAATCGTGTTAGATTGTCCCCTGGATTTTCATATATATTTGCAGTGAATTCTACTCTGTGCAAAACGGTAAAATATAATTGTGTAAAGTGATCAGTGTACTAGTTTATTCATTCTATTTTACTGGATTTTGTGTTAATTTAAATCTATTAAATTAAACCATCTTAATAGTTCCATTTGTAAATGTAATGATATACCTGTTATATTATTTCCAAAAATAATAGAGGCTTAAATGCTAGAGTAACTTTTAAAGTCGTGAAGGAATTTATAAGTAATAAACTTAGTTAAGTCCTATATATATATATATATAGATGTGTGTTTTAACCATTAGAACTCGCGCAGTGTTTTATTAAATACATAATTAAATACGCGAGGGTATATATATATATATATATATATATATATATATATATATATATATATATATATATATATATATATATATATATATATATATATATATATATATATATATATATATATATATATATATATAGTCTTAACGGGAAATTCATCGCGCTTTAGAATGTTATTAGATTTTTTTGTATATTACATGTCTTTTTCTTTCATACAGAGTGATCGTAACCTTTGCGATCCCAGCAATAAAGAAATCATACATCTTAAAACTTCCAGACATATTGATGAAACATTTTTAAATTTAATCTTGTGGCGGTCTGATGCAGCCTAGCTATCATAATTACATGAAAAAAAGCCTACCCAAGAACATTTAAATAAATCATCAAATTAAATTTCAACCTGTAAGATAAACTGGAAGATGAGCAGTTGCCAGTAGCGATATTTTATTTACTGCTCTCTTGTGAGAGAGTACCTATTTACCTGAACTGTGACTCGGCCTAGGTTTTCCTCACTGGATTTAAAACTTACCGGTCAGTTGCTATCATCACGCGTTGAAGAAATTTTGACACTAGCGGGAAATTAAAGAGACCACTTCATTTTCACCCCTGTATCGAACTGTGTCAGTGCCATCCCATAGACTCATTTTTTATACAATAAAACACAAGAACTCTTAGGCTTCAAGTCCGGCGATAAGTGGGAATATTTGCTATCAGCAATTCTCGCTACATCTGGGGCGGGACATCGAAGTACTAGACATTTTCACATGTCAAGAGTGTAATTACTGTTTATATAATTCTATGGATTGTCTGATGCTGCAATCGGTAAGTGTGTGTGAGTATATGAGTGTGGATCCTCACGCGCGTGCATGAATGACAGGAGATTTAATTTTGTTAAAAAAAACATTTTGTTAACTTGCCTACCGGGTAATACATTTTCTGTATACCCTGCATTGTTCCTTTAAGTGGGATATTTTGTTAACTCTGTTTACCCCCCTCCCTTTCATTTGCTTAGTAAAGGGAAGAACAATTGGGAATAACAGGATCTTTTTCTACCACCCATACCTAATATTGTAACACCTCTTTCAGAGTAATTAAATTCACAGGTGGGTTACATTACCTATGTGTTACGCACAGAATTTGTTCTAAAGACATTGCATAATTATTTCTAAAGACATTGTATAATTAGCTTGTCTGAATTGTATGCTTTAATTTTTTTCGGTCAAAGCTAGATAACCCTAGTTTGACTGTGATTACCATTTTCAATGATGGTTACCTTCTCTTGTGACGGGACGCGTTGGTCCATTTTTTTTTAAACGATGTGTGGTCATTCTCCTTATATGGTAGTATCGGTCAACTGTTTCTTGGAATGATTGAAACCAGTGTTGAGGTTGTTATTTCTGTCCATATAAGGCGCGATTTATTACAAATCTTTATCTGGAATGTTCCTACATCGTCACGTTTGATTCTTACTCAGGTGTATGCGTTCTGCGCATGTCCGGACGTTAGGTGTGTCTGGGAAGCTTTCCTGTCGGGAAGTCGATGAAAAGTTGTGAAGCAGAGAGAACGCTTCTTGCGTCTCTGTGATTCTTTGATAGGGAATTAGGAGCCCTATTGTGAGTTAGTTTAGCTTACAAGGTCCTTCCCTTGATGATTCAAACGCCTGGAGGCGTGTGTTTTTGTGGTGTTGATTTCGAAACAAGGTAATACCTCATTTAAGTTTCAAATCTGTAATCTAACTTTATGTTGACAATGGTCGATCTCTGCTCACTTACGAATTACAGAAATAGAGGTTCTTCTGCTAGAAGTCACGCCCCAGGTATCTTCATATCTGAGATTAATATGTACACGGGTCATACTTAGCCCGAAGGACAGTTCTATGTTCTATGAACGTCGCTATGTCAGCGATTGCACCTACGTCGAGGTTAGACTTAGGAATGCCTGTAGAGGTCAGCTTGACCTATACTCCTGGAACACCATCCTCGTGCGACTTATGATTAGACTCATTTAGCACATCTGATCAGTGAGAGGCGTATTGATGCACTTTTTGTAATATTGGAGCCAACAGTATAATCCCCTTGGCGCCATATCATTTTTGAGTATATGCCAGATGCATTGATGAACATAACTTATGCTGATTTTCGTGAACTGTCATGACTATGGTTTATTGTGAAATGGATGTACAGTTACCTGTCTTGTGGCGTCAGATAATAAACATTGGAAACGTCAATAGCAGTTACACCTTTATATGACTTTCCATGTCATGCTACATATGTTGTGAACTTGTGAACCACATCACCCACACTCACAGCAACCAACAACAGACCAGACAAGACACCTCACACTGCAACTTATTATATCCCTGGTGTCTATAGGGGTGGTACTCTACTGGGCTGCGGATTATCAACTTATCATTTTTGTGGTCAGTAGTCAGCCTAAATCCACCCTTATCATCGTGGTGGCCAATAACTAGTTCGTCTGTTACCAGCACTCACGGGGGTCAACAAACCCATACATCTATTATCAATCATGTTTGTACTGCACTACCTTCAAGATTCTACAATGACGTATAGCATGTCCGCTATATTGTGAAAGTACCCGGCGCTGCCCGACAGTTTATCGATTTCATAGCTTTCAGAAGGTCAAGTGCCGATTGAAGCGATTTACTCAAACTGCAGTTAAAAGGTCAAGTGCCGAGCATTGTAAGGAAGAAGTACAAGTGCCGAAACAACATTTCCTGAATCAGTAGCTCGTTTTCCTGCGTCATTACTGTTTATGGAAGCAAGTTCAGAGGTCGATCAACGTTGGATCACCATCCTTAGAATGCTGATCATCACCTGTTCTGCACCGTGCTGACGTTTGGACATATAGAAGTTAAGTAGCCTGTTTTGTTTGTGAACTGTGCCCTTATACTCTAACTGAGCCTTCTGTATTTCTTCACATTCTTGCTGTTTTTTGTTACATGTTACATGTTATATGTTATTTGTATATTTATATGTTTATATTTCAGCGGGTCGGTTGGGTAGGTGACTATCATAAGAGATACCACGTCATAGAGGTCTTATGATAGCGTTCTGGTAGGAGCAATTTCCTTAATTGGAAATTGTTAGCAATATTTATTGCTATTTTTGTTAGTTGTGACGATATGTGCAGTTTTGTTTTCGGTATTTTTTCGCATTCTTTAGTTTTGTTTTGATTTGTTTGTACTTGTAGGTCTCCTCTTTTCTATTATTCAGTTCTTTACACCATTTTTGTTTATACATTGTGACGTCATTTGTTTGTTTACATTTTTCGCATTTGTCATCACATTCTTTGTGATATTTTCTTTTAATTTTCGCTGTTTATTTAGTTGACTTTTGCGAATGTTTTCGTATTGTCTTTGATCCTTGTTATTGTTTACATTGTCTTTGATCTTTGTTACTGTTTACATTGTCTTCGATCTTTGTTATTGTTTACATAGTTCTTGCATAGTTAGCTTTCACTATTGTTACATATTTGCTCATGCACTATTGTTTGTATAGTGCACTTATCATAACTAACTGGTGGTTTTTGCTTATGCACTATTAACTGTGTAGTGCAGTTATGATAAATAACTGATTGATATATGGTTATGCACTAATTTGTGTAGTGCCCTGATGATTAAGAAGTGACTGGTGATATTATTATACATTTGATAATACAAGTTCTTTGTCAAAGACTTGTTTCCCACAGAGATTGGGATAAACATTGTGATTATACAAGTACTTTATTTAAGTCTTGTTACTATTAAGGTTGAAATAAGATAATTAATTATTTCAGGTTTTGGACTCATAATATTAGACATCATGTCTACACTTGTGTACTTTATTGAGCAAGGGAAATCCCTTGGTAAGACTGGTGATAAATTGGAAGAATATGCGACTACTCAATATGATAAAGCATTAAAGGTGGAAGAGAAAAAAATGGAAATGGAAGCTGAACAAAAGAAATTGCAGATGCAGGTGGATGAAAGGAGATTCCAAATGGAAATGGAAAAACAGAAAAGAGAAGCTGAAGCTGAAAATAAAAGACTTGAAAAAGAGGCTGAAAATAAGAGACTAGAGATAGAGGCTGAAGAGAAAAAGTTACAAAGAGAGGCTGATGAGAGAAAGGCAAAAATGGAGCATGAAAAAAAACTCTTAGCTTTGGAGTTAGAAAAGTTGAAATTGTTGAACACTGGTAATGCTAATGATGCAAATAAGGTGTCAGATAAGTTCAATGCAAGTACTTTTAAGATTAAACTACCTGTATTCAATGCTTCCAGTGACGATATAACGTTTTATCTGGATAGATTCGAACGTGCATGTAAAATACATAACATAGATAAATCACTGTATGTTTATCAGTTGTCTAATTTACTTAGAGGTGATACTTTGAGTATGTTAAGTATGGTAGATGAGCCTGACAAGAACAATTATGAGGTTATCAGGGCAGTCTTGTTAAAGAAGTACCAACTTAACGAAGACGGCTATCGTCTTCAATTTAAAAATATGTTGCCAGATACTGGAGTTGAATTCTCTGAATTCATTTCAAAGATACGTCTTACTTTTTCACGATGGGTTGAGCTGTCTAAGACAGAACATACATATGAAGCACTTATGGACTTACTACTTAGAGACAAGGTTATGTCTTCTGTCAATGAATCTTTTCTTTCTTTTCTTCATGAGCGTAAGCCTAAGATTATAAAAGAAATGGAAGAATACTGTTGCATGTATGTCACTGCGCATCCTCACGTAACCATTAGCAACTCTAAAGTAAAAGAAGGTCTGCCAGTTGCTTCGGCAGCACCTTATGGCCCAAATTTCATGCGTAAATTTCAGGGTAGCCAACAAAATTTTAATAAGAAGAGTAACCGTAATTATGCTCAGAATCATAGCAATCAATTTCAGGGTGATTCTTCTTCGCAGAACTGGAGACAAGCTGATACTCCACGGTATACTACTCCCAATAATTTTAGACATTTTCGCAAAGGTAGTCAGTATAGAGGAAACTATTTTTCGCGGAGACCTCAAAACCAATATAATAGAGGTTCTCAACAGTATAGAAATGGTAATGACAGTTATGGAAACTGGAATTCAAACCAGGATAACAATTACAGTAGGGAATTTAATGATAATTGCAGAGGCAATAATGGTCGCGGTAGATCGCAACATAAAAGAAAGAGATATCAACAGGCAAACTCTGTACAGCAGGAGTCTCAGGGAGCATGTAAACAAAGTGATGATGATAAAAACTCTAGTGCTATCACATGTTCTGCCTTTGACTTTAGTAGGGCAACTAAATGTCCCCAATGCAGTACTTTGTTCGAACCGACTACCGTAACTACTTTAAGCTGTGGTCATCCTCTTCCCGCTCTTCCTGCTGCTGTGGCGCATGACGGGAGAGGTTCTCTTATACTACATAAGGGTCTTGTAAATAGTAATCCAGTCTCAGTTTTATTTGATTCTGGATGTACTACTATCGGTGTTAGGCAATCTCTTGTAAATCCATCCTGTGCTACAGGAAAGGTCATCAAATGTGTAACATTTGGTGGCACTTTGGAAAGGAATCCTACTGCCATAATACATATTTCTATTCCTTTTTTTACGGGAGATGTCCACGCGTGTCTCCTTCCAAATCCTATTGCGGACCTTATTATTGGTAGTATTCACGGAGTTAGGGAATGTACCTCACAGCAGATTGCTGTTTGGGAGGAGCAAAACATTGAAGCTACCAATGCGGTGGTCACAAGAGCACATGCTCTGGATCCACCTCAAACTTCATTAACTGATAATAATGAAGTAGATAGCCAAAATAGTCACTGGATTATTTCACGTGACTCATTTATAAAATTGCAAGAAAAAGATCTTTCTTTACAAAAATTCTTCATTCTAGCAAAAAAAGGTGATCCAAATCAGAATACTAATAGAAAGTTTTGGATTTCTATGAAGAACGGCGTACTTGTGCGTATGGTACAAGACTCGACTACGTCCACTCATTCTCAAATTCTTGTGCCTAAGAGTATGAGATTGCAAATATTGCAACATGCTCATGACTCGCAATGTGCTGGACATATGGGTTTTTCCCGTACAAAGTCGAGGGTTCTTGCGGCTTTCTTTGTGCCATTTGTGAGCAAGGACATACAAATTTACTGTCGTTCTTGCAAAGTTTGCCAGGAGGTCAAATCGAAAGGACCACGACATGCTGCGCCTATCCGGGCTGCTGACATTCCTATTTGCCCTTTTCAGAAAATGGCAATAGATATTATCGGTCCTTTTAGGATCAAGTCGGCCAGAGGACATCAATTTATCCTTACATGTGTCGATATGTGCACACGTTGGCCAGAGGCTATACCTATCAAGAGCATCTCCATTGCCGATATCGCAGACGCTCTTTGGCTAATATTTTCTCGCTTTGGATTCCCGGAGAAATATTGTCAGACCATGGCACTCAACTTATATCCGACACTATGTCACAGGTAATGTCTATGCTACATATTAAAAGGTCTCTCAGCAGTATCTATCACCCAATGTCTAATGGGTTAGTTGAGCGTTTGAATAGGACACTAAAATCTTTACTTGGGAAAATAACTGAGGATCATCCTTAGGATTGGGACAGGGTTTTACCCGCGGCTCTCTTTGCTTATAGAGAGGTCTCCAATGAACACACAGGGTTTTCTCCTTTTGATTTTGTCTTTGGCGCGCAACCACGCGGCCCTATGTCTTTACTCCACGATCTTATCACTGCCGATAATATTAGCGATGAGACTCAATCTTCTTACGAGTATGTCATTGCTCTTAGGCAAAAGATCATCGAGGCATGCAAACTAGCAACTTCTTCATCCGAATTTGCTAAAGAAAAGGCAAGGCAGTTTGCAAATAAAAATAGATGTCTACGACAACTTTGTCCAGGTGACAAAGCACTCGTTCTTCTTCCGTCAAGGGAGAACAGACTTCTTATTGCATGGAAAGGTCCGTATGCAATAGTCTCTAAAATTTCCGATGTCGACTATGTTGTCGATATTGATGGAAAGCATAAAACTTTCCACATAAATATGCTCACGGAATTTCATGAACGACCTGACTATTTGCAGCCTATTTTCCAGGCAATGGACAATTCTCCAGTACCTCATGGTCATTACTCATCCCTGTCAGTTATACAGGATGAGGAAACTACTTTTTCTGATGTCAATCTTTCACTTCCCGTGATCCCACTTCATTCAACGGAATCTTGGAAAAACGTTTCCGTTTCTCCTAATCTTTCCGCTGAGGAACATCGACAAGTTTCTTCGATGTTACAAACATTTCAGGATATCCTTACCGACATCCCGGGACACACACATGTCATTGAACATGACATAATACTAACTGACCAAAATCCTATCAGAGTCAGACCCTATCCGATACCTATCCATTTTCAGTCACAAGTCGAAAAAGAATTGGATGAAATGATACGATTGGAAATCATTGAACCATCCACTTCAGCATACTCTTCGTCTATGGTTATTGTTCGAAAGAAGGATAATAACATTCGCATTTGCGTGGATTATCGCAAATTGAACCAAGTTACGAAGTTCGATGCTGAACCTATGCCTTCATTGGAAGAGCTACTAAACAAACTTTCTAATTCTAAATTCTTTACCAAACTCGACTTATCGAAAGATTATTGGCAAGTTCCTTTAACTGAACGAGCCAAACCTTTTACTGCTTTTTCTACACTTAGGGATTTATTCCAATGGAATTTCATGCCTTTCGGTCATATGAACGCCCCTGCTACATTCGTACGCATGATGCGTCGAATTCTCGCATATCGTACAGATGTCATAGCATACTTAGACGATATCTGTCTTTTCAGTGATTCCTGGGAAGATCACTATTTGGATTTATACGAATTGCTGTCTACTCTTCGCGAGTATAACTTGACTGCAAAACCCTCTAAAGCCTTTATAGGATTTAGTGAGATTTCTTTCCTGGGTCATCGTGTTGGTCATGGTCTTTTAAAGACAGAGGACCACAATGTTTCAAAAATACTTAACATTTCTGTCCCTAAGACGAAGAAACAAGTACGAAGCCTCTTAGGTTTGATACAATTTTACGGACGATTCATTCCGAATCTGTCCTCCATTATGGAACCGCTTTCTACTTTACTGAAGAAAGGATCGCCTAATCTGATCCGCTGGCCTCAAGAATGTCAATCCTCATTGGACCAGATTAAAACTCTGTTTCATTTCCACCTATCCTTAGGTTACCTACTATTGAGAAGACTTTTGTTCTTCGAAGTGACGCCTCTTCCACTGGAATTGGGGCAGCACTTATGCAGGAGTATTGTGATACTCTGCATCCGGTGATGTATATCTCTAGGAAACTAAATGCTGCAGAAAGGAATTACTCGGTTTTAGACCGTGAATTATTGGCTATGGTTTGGTCAATTCTCAAGTTGCAAAGATTCCTTCTAGGCGCACATTTCATTGTGGAAACCGACCAGAAAGCGCTTACTGCTATTCAGAGCAAAAACTTGAAGAGCTCGAGGTCCACTCGATATGCCATAGCTCTTCAACCCTTTCATTTCACGGTGCGAGCTATCCGTGGTTCGGATAATGTGATAGCAGACATTCTGTCTAGATGCCCACACGATTCCACTTAATTCTTCTGTCATATATATTTCCTGATATACAGTCCACTACTATAATAACATATCAGCACATATTTTCTCACTTTTTGGGAATTTATAACATTGTACCATATAATTTCCTTTTTTCTGTTACCGATTTGATCATAACGGAAGAAGGCTTAGTTAGCAATATACGGGCCAAAAGCTCACATGGCCACATTTATATATTGTATTTTGATGACTGTATTAAGAGATTTAACATTTGTCTTAAAGATTTGTGTTATTGATATTTTCGCAGCACATCATTGACGTCTGCGAGATTATGTACATTGTGGAACCATGAAGTATATCAAGTCCTATCCTAATTTGGAGCGGATTATGTCCACATCTTCTAGTACGATTATATCCATGTCTACAAGGAACAGCTGATTTATTAATATTGATTAATAATGCATTGTATAATGTACTTTTTGTTTGAATATGTGTAATTCTATAGTGCGGTATATTAGTGTATGACACCGCTGTTTGCACAACACTTCATTGTGTAATACTATGATAATATATTTAATTTCATAGATTTGTATGAGTATGATTTGGCTTGCATTATGATGTTGCCATCACTGTGGCGTATGTTGGTGGCACCTCCCTGGAATATACGTGTACACTTAGGGAAATATTTTCTGTAAGGATCTGAGATATAATCTCATTTTCGCTCCATGCGTCGAGCTAGCCTCATATTAGGCATTATATCCGCGCATCATACGTGCGTTAGGAGCCTGTTTTTTCTGGCTCTAGGATTTAAAAAAAATGTTTCATTTTTTTTCCCTGGGGGTGCGGTAATCTGTTACGCACAGAATTTGTTCTAAAGACATTGTATAATTATTTCTAAAGACATTGTATAATTAGCTTGTCTGAATTGTACACTTTAATTTTTTTCTGTCAAAGCTAGATAACCCTAGTTTGACTGTGATTACCATTTTCAATGATGGTTACCTTCTCTTGTGACGGGACGCGTTGGTCCATTTTTTTTAAACGATGTGTGGTCATTCTCCTTATATGGTAGTATCGGTCAACTGTTTCTTGGAATGATTGAAACCAGTGTTGAGGTTGTTATTTCTGTCCATATAAGGCGCGATTTATTACAAATCTTTATCTGGAATGTTCCTACATCGTCACGTTTGATTCTTACTCAGGTGTATGCGTTCTGCGCATGTCCGGACGTTAGGTGTGCCTGGGAAGCTTCCCTGTCGGGAAGTCGATGAAAAGTTGTGAAGCAGAGAGAACGCTTCTTGCGTCTCTGTGATTCTTTGATAGGGAATTAGGAGCCCTATTGTGAATTAGTTTAGCTTACAAGGTCCTTCCCTTGATGATTCAAACGCGTGGAGGCGTGTGTTTTTGTGGTGTTGATTTCGAAACAAGGTAATACCTCATTTACGTTTCAAATCTGTAATCTAACTTTATGTTGACAATGGTCGATCTCTGCTCACTTACGAATTACAGAAATAGAGGTTCTTCTACTAGAAGTCACGCCCCCAGGTATCTTCATATCTGAGATTAATATGTACACGGGTCATACTTAGCCCGAAGGACAGTTCTATGTTCTATGAACGTCGCTATGTCAGCGATTGCACCTACGTCGAGGTTAGACTTAGGAATGCCTGTAGAGGTCAGCTTGACCTATACTCCTGGAACACCATCCTCGTGCGACTTATGATTAGACTCATTTAGCACATCTGATCAGTGAGAGGCGTATTGATGCACTTTTTGTAATATTGGAGCCGACAGTATAATCCCCTTGGCGCCATATCATTTTTGAGTATATGCCAGATGCATTGATGAACATAACTTATGCTGATTTTCGTGAACTGTCATGACTATGGTTTATTGTGAAATGGATGTACAGTTACCTGTCTTGTGGCGTCAGATAATAAACATTGGAAACGTCAATAGCAGTTACACCTTTATATGACTTTCCATGTCATGCTACATATGTTGTGAACTTGTGAACCACATCACTCACACTCACAGCAACCAACAACAGACCAGACAAGACACCTCACACTGCAACTTATTATATCCCTGGTGTCTATAAGGGTGGTACTTTACTGGGCTGCGGATTATCAACTTATCATTTTTGTGGTCAGTAGTCAGCCTAAATCCACCCTTATCATCGTGGTGGCCAATAACTGTTCGTCTGTTACCAGCACTCACGGGGGTCAACAAACCCATACATCTATTATCAATCAAGTTTGTACTGCACTACCTTCAAGATTCTACAATGACGTATAGTATGTCCGCTATATTGTGAAAGTACCCGGCGCTGCCCGACAGTTTATCGATTTCATAGCTTTCAGAAGGTCAAGTGCCGATTGAAGCGATTTACTCATACTGCAGTTAAAAGGTCAAGTGCCGAGCATTGTAAGGAAGAAGGACAAGTGCCGAAACAACATTTCCTGAATCAGAAGCTCGTTTTCCTGCGTCATTACTGTTTATGGAAGCAAGTTCAGAGGTCGTTCAACGTTGGATCACCATCCTTAGAATGCTGATCATCACCTGTTCTGCACAGTGCTGACGTTTGGACATATAGAAGTTAAGTGGCCTGTTTTGTTTGTGAACTGTGCCCTTATACTCTAACTGAGCCTTCTGTATTTCTTCACATTCTTGCTGTTTTTTGTTACATGTTACATGTTATATGTTATAAGTTATTTGTATATTTATATGTTTATATTTCAGCGGGTCGGTTGGGTAGGTGACTATCATAAGAGATACCACGTCATAGAGGTCTTATGATAGCGTTCTGGTAGGAGCAATTTCCTTAATTGGAAATTGTTAGCAATATTTATTGCTATTTTTGTTAGTTGTGACGATATGTGCAGTTTTGTTTTCGGTATTTTTTCGCATTCTTTAGTTTTGTTTTGATTTGTTTGTATTTGTAGGTCTCCTCTTTTCTATTATTCAGTTCTTTACACCATTTTTGTTTATACATTGTGACGTCATTTGTTTGTTTACATTTTTCGCATTTGTCATCATATTCTTTGTGATATTTTCTTTTAGTTTTCGCTGTTTATTTAGTTGACTTTTGCGAATGTTTTCGTATTGTCTTTGATCCTTGTTATTGTTTATATTGTCTTTGATCTTTGTTATTGTTTACATTGTCTTCAATCTTTGTTATTGTTTACATAGTTCTTGCATAGTTAGCTTTCACTATTGTTACATATTTGCTCATGCACTATTGTTTGTATAGTACACTTATCATAATTAACTGGTGGTTTTTGCTTATGCACTATTAACTGTGTAGTGCAGTTATGATAAATAACTGATTGATATATGGTTATGCACTAATTTGTGTAGTGCCCTGATGATTAAGAAGTGACTGGTGATATTATTATACATTTGATAATACAAGTTCTCTGTCAAAGACTTGTTTCCCACAGAGATTGGGATAAACATTGTGATTATACAAGTACTTTATTTAAGTCTTGTTACTATTAAGGTTGAAATAAGATAATTAATTATTTCAGGTTTTGGACTCATAATATTAGACATCATGTCTACACTTGAGTACTTTATTGAGCAAGGGAAATCCCTTGGTAAGACTGGTGATAAATTGGAAGAATATGCGACTACTCAATATGATAAAGCATTAAAGGTGGAAGAGAAAAAAATGGAAATGGAAGCTGAACAAAAGAAATTGCAGATGCAGGTGGATGAAAGGAGATTCCAAATGGAAATGGAAAAACAGAAAAGAGAAGCTGAAGCTGAAAATAAAAGACTTGAAAAAGAGGCTGAAAATAAGAGACTAGAGATAGAGGCTGAAGAGAAAAAGTTACAAAGAGAGGCTGATGAGAGAAAAACTCTTAGCTTTGGAGTTAGAAAAGTTGAAATTGTTGAACACTGGTAATGCTAATGATGCAAATAAGGTGACAGATAAGTTCAATGCAAGTACTTTTAAGATTAAACTACCTGTATTCAATGCTTCCAGTGACGATATAACGTTTTATCTGCATAGATTCGAACGTGCATGTAAAACACATAACATAGATAAATCACTGTATGTTTATCAGTTGTCTAATTTACTTAGAGGTGATACTTTGAGTATGTTAAGTATGGTAGATGAGCCTGACAAGAACAATTATGAGGTTATCAGGGCAGTCTTGTTAAAGAAGTACCAACTTAACGAAGACGGCTATCGTCTTCAATTTAAAAATATGTTGCCAGATACTGGAGTTGAATTCTCTGAATTCATTTCAAAGATACGTCTTACTTTTTCACGATGGGTTGAGCTGTCTAAGACAGAACATACATATGAAGCACTTATGGACTTACTACTTAGAGACAAGGTTATGTCTTCTGTCAATGAATCTTTTCTTTCTTTTCTTCATGAGCGTAAGCCTAAGAACATAAAAGAAATGGAAGAATACTGTTGCATGTATGTCACTGCGCATCCTCATGTAACCATTAGCAACTCTAAAGTAAAAGAAGGTCTGACAGTTGCTTCGGCAGCACCTTATGGCCCAAATTTCATGCGTAAATTTCAGGGTAGCCAACAAAATTTTAATAAGAAGAGTAACCGTAATTATGCTCAGAATCATAGCAATCAATTTCAGGGTGATTCTTCTTCGCAGAACTGGAGACAAGCTGATACTCCACGGTATACTACTCCCAATAATTTTAGACATTTTCGCAAAGGTAGTCAGTATAGAGGAAACTATTTTTCGCGGAGACCTCAAAACCAATATAATAGAGGTTCTCAACAGTATAGAAATGGTAATGACAGTTATGGAAACTGGAATTCAAACCAGGATAACAATTACAGTAGGGAATTTAATGATAATTGCAGAGGCAATAATGGTCGCGGTAGATTGCAACATAAAAGAAAGATATATCAACAGGCAAACTCTGTACAGCAGGAGTCTCAGGGAGCATGTAAACAAGGTGATGATGATAAAAACTCTAGTGCTATCACATGTTCTGCCTTTGACTTTAGTAGGGCAACTAAATGTCCCCAATGCAGTACTTTGTTCGAACCGACTACCGTAACTACTTTAAGCTGTGGTCATCCTCTTCCAGCTCTTCCTGCTGCTGTGGCGCATGACGGGAGAGGTTCTCTTATACTACATAAGGGTCTTGTAAATAGTAATCCAGTCTCAGTTTTATTTGATTCTGGATGTACTACTATTGGTGTTAGGCAATCTCTTGTAAATCCATCCTGTGCTACATTAAAGGTCATCAAATGTGTAACATTTGGTGGCACTTTGGAAAGGAATCCTACTGCCATAATACATATTTCTATTCCTTTCTTTACAGGAGATGCCCACGCGTGTCTCCTTCCAAATCCTATTGCGGACCTTATTATTGGTCGTATTCACGGAGTTAGGGAATGTACCTCACAGCAGATTGCTGTTTGGGAGGAGCAAAACATTGAAGCTACCAATGCGGTGGTCACAAGAGCACATGCTCTGGATCCACCTCAAACTTCATTAACTGATAATAATGAAGTAGATAGCCAAAATAGTTACTGGATTATTTCACGTGACTCATTTATAAAATTGCAAGAAGAAGATCTTTCTTTACATAAATTCTTCATTCTAGCAAAAAAAGGTGATCCAAATCAGAATACTAATAGAAAGTCTTGGATTTCTATAAAGAACGGCGTATTTGTGCGTATGGTACATGACTCGACTACGTCCACTCATTCTCAAATTCTTGTGCCTAAGAGTATGAGATTGCAAATATTGCAACATGCTCATGACTCGCAATGTGCTGGACATATGGGTTTTTCCCGTACAAAGTCGAGGGTTCTTGCGGCTTTCTTTTTGCCATTTGTGAGCAAGGACATACGAATGTACTGTCGCTCTTGCAAAGTATGTCAGGAGGTCAAATCTAAAGGACCACGACATGCTGCGCCTATCCGGGCTGCTGACATTCCTATTCGGCCGTTTCAGAAAATGGCCATAGATATTATTGGCCCTTTTAAGGTCAAGTCGGCCAGAGGACATCAGTTTATCCTTACATGTGTCGATATGTGCACACGTTGGCCAGAGGCTATACCTCTCAAGAGCATCTCCACTGCCGATATCGCAGACGCTCTTTGGCTAATATTTTCTCGCTTGGAATTCCCGGAGAAATATTGTCAGACCATGGCACTCAACTTATGTCCGACACTATGTCACAGGTAATGTCTATGCTACATATTAAAAGGTCTCTCAGCAGTATCTATCACCCAATGTCTAATGGGTTAGTTGAGCGTTTGAATAGGACACTAAAAACTTTACTTGGGAAAATAACTGAGGATCATATTCAGGATTGGGACAGGGTTTTACCCGCGGCTCACTTTGCTTATAGAGAGGTCCCCAATGAACACACAGGGTTTTCTCCTTTTGAACTTGTCTTTGGCGCGCAACCGCGCGGCCCTATGTCTTTACTTCACGATCTTATCACTGCCGATAATATTAGCGATGAGACTCAAGCTTCTTACGAGTATGTCATTGCTCTTAGGCAAAAGATCATCGAGGCATGCAAACTAGCAACTTCTTCATCCGAATTTGCTAAAGAAAAGGCAAGGCAGTTTGCAAATAAAAATAGATGTCTACGACAACTTTGTCCAGGTGACAAAGCACTCGTTCTTCTTCCGTCAAGGGAGAACAGACTTCTTATTGCATGGAAAGGTCCGTATGCAATAGTCTCTAAAATTTCCAATGTCGACTATGTTGTCGATATTGATGGAAAGCATAAAACTTTCCACATAAATATGCCCACGGAATTTCATGAACGACCTGACTATTTGCAGCCTATTTTCCAGGCAACGGACAATTCTCCAGTACGTCATGGTCATTACTCATCCCTGTCAGTTATACAGGATGAGGAAACTACTTTTTCTGATGTCAATCTTTCACTTCCCGTGATCCCACTTCATTCAACGGAATCTTGGAAAAACGTTTCCGTTTCTCCTAATCTTTCCGCTGAGGAACATCGACAAGTTTCTTCGATGTTACAAACATTTCAGGATGTCCTTACCGACATCCCGGGACACACACATGTCATTGAACATGACATAATACTAACTGACCAAAATCCTATCAGAGTCAGACCCTATCCGATACCTATCCATTTTCAGTCACAAGTCGAAAAAGAATTGGATGAAATGATACGATTGGAAATCATTGAACCATCCACTTCAGCATACTCTTCGTCTATGGTTATTGTTCGAAAGAAGGATAATAACATTCGCATTTGCGTGGATTATCGCAAATTGAACCAAGTTACGAAGTTCGATGCTGAACCTATGCCTTCATTGGAAGAGCTACTAAACAAACTTTCTAATTCTAAATTCTTTACCAAACTCGACTTATCGAAAGGTTATTGGCAAGTTCCTTTAACTGAACGAGCCAAACCTTTTACTGCTTTTTCTACACCTAGGGGTTTATTCCAATGGAATTTCATGCCTTTCGGTCTTATGAACGCCCCTGCTACATTCGTACGCATGATGCGTCGAATTCTCGCATATCGTACAGATGTCATAGCATACTTAGACGATATCTGTCTGTTCAGTGATTCCTGGGAAGATCACTATTTGGGTTTATACGAATTGCTGTCTACTCTTCGCGAGTATAACTTGACTGCAAAACCCTCTAAAGCCTTTATAGGATTTAGTGAGATTTCTTTCCTGGGTCATCGTGTTGGTCATGGTCTTTTAAAGACAGAGGACCACAATGTTTCAAAAATACTTAACATTTCTGTCCCTAAGACGAAGAAACAAGTACGAAGTCTCTTAGGTTTGATACAATTTTACGGACGATTCATTCCGAATCTGTCCTCCATTATGGAACCGCTTTCTACTTTACTGAAGAAAGGATCGCCTAATCTGATCCGCTGGCCTCAAGAATGTCAATCCTCATTGGACCAGATTAAAACTCTATTTTCATCTCCACCTATCCTTAGGTTACCTACTATTGAGAAGACGTTTGTTCTTCGAAGTGACGCCTCGTCCACTGGGATTGGGGCAGCACTTATGCAGGAGTATTGTGATACTCTGCATCCGGTGATGTATATCTCTAGGAAACTAAATGCTGCAGAAAGGAATTACTCGGTTTTAGACCGTGAATTATTGGCTATGGTTTGGTCAATTCTCAAGTTGCAAAGATTCCTTCTAGGCGCACATTTCATTGTGGAAACCGACCAGAAAGCGCTTACTGCTATTCAGAGCAAAAACTTGAAGAGCTCGAGGTCCACTCGATATGCCATAGCTCTTCAACCCTTTCATTTCACGGTGCGAGCTATCCGTGGTTCGGATAATGTGATGGCAGACATTCTGTCTAGATGCCCACACGATTCCACTTAATTCTTCTTTCATATATATATTTCCTGATATACAGTCCACTACTATAATAACATATCAGCACATATTTTCTCACTTTTTGGGAATTTATAACATTGTACCATATAATTTCCTTTTTTCTGTTACCGATTTGATCATAACGGAAGAAGGCTTAATTAGCAATATACGGGCCAAAAGCTCACATGGCCACATTTATATATTGTATTTTGATGACTGTATTAAGAGATTTAACATTTGTCTTAAAGATTTGTGTTATTGATATTTTCGCAGCACATCATTGACGTCTGCGAGATTATGTACATTGTGGAACCATGAAGTATATCAAGTCCTATCCTAATTTGGAGCGGATTATGTCCACATCTTCTAGTACGATTATAACCATGTCTACAAGGAACAGCTGATTTATTAATATTGATTAATAATGCATTGTATAATGTACTTTTTGTTTGAATATGTGTAATTCTATAGTGCGGTATATTAGTGTATGACACCGCTGTTTGCACAACACTTCATTGTGTAATACTATGATAATATATTTAATTTCATAGATTTGTATGAGTATGATTTGGCTTGCATTATGATGTTGCCATCACTGTGGCGTATGTTGGTGGCACCTCCCTGGAATATACGTGTACACTTAGGGAAATATTTTCTCTAAGGATCTGAGATATAATCTCATTTTCGCTCCATGCGTCGAGCTAGCCTCATATTGGGCATTATATCCGCGCATCATACGTGCGTTAGGAGCCTGTTTTTTCTGGCTCTAGGATTCAAAAAAAGTTTCATTTTTTTTTCCGGGGGGTGCGGTAATCTGTTACGCACAGAATTTGTTCTAAAGACATTGTATAATTATTTCTAAAGACATTGTATAATTAGCTTGTCTGAATTGTACACTTTAATTTTTTTCGGTCAAAGCTAGATAACCCTAGTTTGACTGTGATTACCATTTTCAATGATGGTTCCCTTCTCTTGTGACGGGACGCGTTGGTCCATTTTTTTTAAACGATGTGTGGTCATTCTCCTTATATGGTAGTATCGGTCAACTGTTTCTTGGAATGATTGAAACCAGTGTTGAGGTTGTTATTTCTGTCCATATAAGGCGCGATTTATTACAAATCTTTATCTGGAATGTTCCTACATCGTCACGTTTGATTCTTACTCATGTGTATGCGTTCTGCGCATGTCCGGACGTTAGGTGTGTCTGGGAAGCTTTCCTGTCGGGAAGTCGATGAAAAGTTGTGAAGCAGAGAGAACGCTTCTTGCGTCTCTGTGATTCTTTGATAGGGAATTAGGAGCCCTATTGTGAGTTAGTTTAGCTTACAAGGTCCTTCCCTTGATGATTCAAACGCCTGGAGGCGTGTGTTTTTGTGGTGTTGATTTCGAAACAAGATAATACCTCATTTACGTTTCAAATCTGTAATCTAACTTTATGTTGAAAATGGTCGATCTCTGCTCACTTACGAATTACAGAAATAGAGGTTCTTCTACTAGAAGTCACGCCCCAGGTATCTTCATATCTGAGATTAATATGTACACGGGTCATACTTAGCCCGAAGGACAGTTCTATATTCTATGAACGTCGCTATGTCAGCGATTGCACCTACGTCGAGGTTAGACTTAGGAATGCCTGTAGAGGTCAGCTTGACCTATACTCCTGGAACACCATCCTCGTTCGACTTATGATTAGACTCATTTAGCACATCTGATCAGTGAGAGGAGTATTGATGCACTTTTTGTAATATTGGAGCCAACAGTATAATCCCCTTGGCGCCATATCATTTTTGAGTATATGCCAGATGCATTGATGAACATAACTTATGCTGATTTTCGTGAACTGTCATGACTATGGTTTATTGTGAAATGGATGTACAGTTACCTGTCTTGTGGCGTCAGATAATAAACATTGGAAACGTCAATAGCAGTTACACCTTTATATGACTTTCCATGTCATGCTACATATGTTGTGAACTTGTGAACCACATCACCCACACTCACAGCAACCAACAACAGACCAGACAAGACACCTCACACTGCAACTTATTATATCCCTGGTGTCTATAGGGGTGGTACTCTACTGGGCTGCGGATTATCAACTTATCATTTTTGTGGTCAGTAGTCAGCCTAAATCCACCATTATCACTATGTTCCTGATAATTATCTATCTTTGGACTGGGTTTATCTTTGTCTAATACAAGCGGGAAGGGCTTAGTCGATACCAATCTTCTTCACACCCCCCCCCCCCTGACCTTGTTAGTTGTATTTTCTGTACTCATGATATTTTTTATGTAACACTTGATATTTGTTTGTGATTTGATTTTAAGGTTAATAA
Source organism: Oreohelix idahoensis (assembly GCA_024509875.1). NCBI lineage: Eukaryota > Metazoa > Mollusca > Gastropoda > Stylommatophora > Oreohelicidae > Oreohelix > Oreohelix idahoensis. The sequence continues at coordinate 265,233 of JAMPIV010022554.1, forward strand.
ACATCATAAACTTATTTAGTACTGTGTTGGAATACCCAAAGCCCAAATTTCCCCTATTTGTTTAATATAGTTTGTATTCACGTGCGTCTTTGTGTTTGAAGCACCAAATCGGTGTGAGCGCTGGTGTGTGTCTGGAAACTGGCAAATAATTGTTTGACTAGGAGAGTCTGAAGAGAAGATTGAGCGGAACGATTTGTCGTAAATAAGTCTGTCTTTACTCTCCTCCAGCACTCTGTGAAGCAACTATTTTACTCTCTACATTTTCTATCACTAAGCTTTCATCATCATTCTCCACTCTAAACCGGACCACCATTTCTAAGACTCTTTCTCTCAAAATAAATTTACGACAGTTGTAAGGTTTACGATGGTTGTAAGGTTTACGTTAGTTGTAAGGTTTACGTTATTTGTAAGGTTTACGTTGGTTGTAAGGGTTACGTTGGTTGTAAGGTTTACGTTGGTTGTAAGGTTTACGGTAGTTGTAAGGTTTACGGTGGTTGTAAGCTTTACGTTCGTTGTAAGGTTTACGTTGGTTGTAACGGTTACGTTGGTTGTAAGGTTTACGTTGGTTGTGAGGTTTACATTGATTGTAAGGTTTACGCTGGTTGTAAGCTTTTGTTGGTTGTAAGGTTTACGTTGGTTGTAAGGGTTACGTTGGTTGTAAGGTTTACGTTGGTTGTAAGGTTTACGGTAGTTGTAAGGTTTACGGTGGTTGTAAGCTTTACGTTCGTTGTAAGGTTTACGTTGGTTGTAACGGTTACGTTGGTTGTAAGGTTTACGTTGGTTGTGAGGTTTACATTGATTGTAAGGTTTACGCTGGTTGTAAGCTTTTGTTGGTTGTAAGGTTTACGTTGGTTGTAAGGGTTACGTTGGTTGTAAGGTTTACGTTGGTTGTAAGGTTTACGGTAGTTGTAAGGTTTACGGTGGTTGTAAGCTTTACGTTCGTTGTAAGGTTTACGTTGGTTGTAACGGTTACGTTGGTTGTAAGGTTTACGTTGGTTGTGAGGTTTACATTGATTGTAAGTTTTACGCTGGTTGTAAGGTTTACGTTGGTTGTAAGGTTTACGATGGAATATATTAAAAGAATTAAAAAAGACATAGAAGACATGATGGTGGAGAAATACTTCAACTACAGAATAGATAAACATGACAGGTCCAGGAACGCCTCACATCAATACAGTTACTTAATTGATGGCAAATTGTTATGAAGCAACAAAGTTAAAATCCCTAAGTACTGTGATATACGTCCGAGATCTTGCTAAACCTCCTTCAAGATCATCACTTCCCTTTTCGCATCTTTTGGTAGATGGAACCACCACTGCACCAGGTCCCGTTGTAGACAGCCTGTTCTAAAACATTTATGTGTCTTCGCTGTGGCATTTTTTATAGCAATTAATTTTTACATGACGAGTTTGCCAGCTCTATGTACTGTGACAGTACGGACTGTTACGTCGGATAAACACTAAGGTGCTGCCACTTAATTATAGTTAGGGCAAGAATACTTAGCAAGATTTAACACTAAGTATTTGAACGTGTCTAGTTAGTGTAATAACACTAGTCACAAATCCTATGAGTGATTTAATTAAAGTGTTCAGAAATGACGTCATCGAACTTGGGGTAGAATTGCCCAGTAGTTAGGACGGAAGTGATGGTTTGAAAGAAGGGGGTTAAGTGAGTTGTTCTTAAGCACGGGATGAGAGAAGTCAGTTTGTGGTTACCATCTTGTAAGGCTGATTGGTTGTGTTATATTTCATGGAAAGACTGGTTAGTATATTATACAAGAACATGTACATATGAACCCGATTGAAGTTATCAAAGTGTGTAGACAGTAAATAAAAGTATTCATTCATATTTTACACCAGCCTGATCTTATTTTCCTGAGCGTCAGTAGCCAGTGACCTTTGTTTACATTAGGTAATCAAGCATATAGTGCTACCACATTTACGACGATCTTACAGCCTGCATCAGTAAAAACAGTACAAGTCTCCTAAGAACACCTGGGTTATATTACAATTTATATCTGTAATCACCACCTCTGGCAGTCGCCAGTAACACTACAGAAGAATATTGAAAGAAAATACTGCCACAAAATTCACCTGTCCCAGAAAGTTTATTTCATCCTTTTCTCACCCTGTCACACTAGACTTGATTTGGTGACACAGCCTTCCCCTTCCCCGGTCACATCTAACTTGATTTGGTGCCGTTCCCGTCCACTCTCCCGGCCACAGTACAGCTTGATGTTAGTCGTGTGTTATGATGAGAGTTTTTCAGCCTTGATGTACAGCTTCATGGAAGTCGTGTGTTATGATGAGAGTTTGTCAGCCTTGATGTACAGCTTGATGGTAGTCGTCTGTTACGATGAGAGTTTGTCAGCCTTGATGTACAGCTTGATGGTAGTCGTGTATTATGATGAGAGTTTGTCAGCCTTGATGTACAGCTTGATGGTAGTCGTGTGTTATGAGAGTTTGTCAGCCTTGATGTACAGCTTCATGGAAGTCGTGTGTTATGATGAGAGTTTGTCAGCCTTGATGTACAGCTTGATGTTAGTCGTGTGTTATGATGAGAGTTTGTCAGCCTTGATGTAAAGCTTGATGTTAGTCGTGTGTTATGATGAGAGTTTGTCAGCCTTGACGTACAGCTTCATGGTAGTCGTGTGTTATGATGAGAGTTTGTCAGCCTTGATGTACAGCTTGATGTTAGTCGTGTGTTATGATGAGAGTTTGCCAACCTTGATGTAGAGCTTGATGTTAGTCGTGTGTTATGATGAGAGTTTGTCAGCCTTGATGTACAGCTTGATGGTAATCGTGTGTTATGATGAGAGTTTGTCAGCCTTGATGTACAGCTTGATGGTAGTCGTGTGTTATGATGAGAGTTTGTCAGCTTTGATGTACAGCTTCATGGAAGTCGTGTGTTATGACGAAGCTAAGGAAGCTGTAGTCATTTTGTTTTTTGCCTATTCAGAAACTCTATGACAACTCCTAAAGGGTTTTAATCCAATAACAGTTATGTGTTCCAATTGCATGTTACCTGATATGAAATTTATATCAGTGATTTAGTCAACAGATGCATCGGGTGGGTCATGTGTCCTACTCTCATAGATGCTTATAGTCGTGAGACAATGGTCGCGATCAGTGGGGCACCTTATTTGAAGGGTGCTTATGTGGCTGTAGCTTTTATATTTTTTTTAATTATTTTTATTTTTTATTTTTTTTATTTTTACGATCTACTCTTTCAGCGAGGCGGGTGGTAGGTGGTTCGATTGCTCTGTCAGCCTATCACTTCCGTTACATTTCTGGTGTCTAGTTTCTCATTCTATCTGTTGTTTACTTATATTTGTTTATTTGTACTTAATACTGAATACGTCAAGGCACTTGGAGGCAGTAACGAAATATACGGTACTCTTTCCCGTAATTGGAATGAGTAGACTTTAAACCCTTTAACGAGGATCTAATGGAGGGCAAGTCTGTTGCCAGCGGCCGTGGGTAATTCCAGCTCCACTAGCATATATTAAAGTTACAGCAGTTAAAAAGCTCCGCGAATACGAGATTTTCATGGGCCTGGCAACATCAATATGTAAAACTAGTTGTCATAGAAACCACCTCTGCAAGCGGATGTGAACGCTTAGTGAAGGCTTTCTGGGTACCTTCTACATTGGTGGCTCTAAGCTCCGTGTCTTGTGAACCAAAAGTAGGTGCTGGCCAACTCGGAACAACTACAGTGCTTTTTAGTGCACAATAGGTTCTTGTTTGCTTCCTCGGAACAACTACAGTGCTAGTTGCATGCTCCGTAAGGAGCCAGACGCAGAAAGAAAAAGAATACTGAATACCTGACAAGTTAGTATTTTATTTTCAATTAAAAAATGCTTTTAAAAATTCTTCTCTGACTTTAACAAATGTGTTTAATCCATATCAGGAATTAGTGCAACCGCGCCTGCAGACTCAACGCAGATAAACTTTACAGCTTCAACAGAAAGTACAAAACAAGAGACGACAGCGGGAAATTCTACACCTGCAGTTGCAACAGCTACACAGAGTGCCGGTGAAAATACAACACCTGTTGTAATACCTACCGGAGATGCAGGTGAAAACACGGCACAGTATGAAACGACAACAACAGTAAAAGGTACGGAAGAAACTTCGACAGTAGTTACAGCTTCGGTAATAACAGCAACAGGAGAAAGTGCGCCACCACTACCCACAGGAACAGGTGGTGTAGGACAAGCTACAGAGACAACTGTTGCGTCGACTACAGGAGTAGAAGAGAGCACACAGACAACATCTGCGGCCACTACTGTGGGAACTGAAGTAAACACACAGACAGAGTTTGCGACAACTTCCGTGGGAACAGAACAAACTACTGGGACAATTGTTGTGGGAACAGAGACAACTACATCAACAAATGTCATAGGAATAGAGCAGACTACAGAGACAACTGTCGTGCAAACAGAAACCACTACAGAGACAACTGTCGTAAGAACAGAGTCACCTACAGAAACAACTGTCGTAGGAGCTGAGCAAACTACAGCGACGCCAGTCGTGGGAACAGAGCAGACTACAGGGACAATTGTTGCGTTTACAGCAGGAACAGAACAAAGTACAGAGACAGCGTCTGCAACAATTACAACAGCAACAGAACAAAGTACAGAGACACAGTCTGCGACACCTACAGCTGTAACTGAACTAAACACAGACACAACTATTTCGACAACCACAATTACGGCAACCGAAAACAGAACATCACAGTTGGTAACAACTGAAGATGGTGTAGGAGAAAATACTTCAACAACGTTTACATCAGCAACCACTGACAGCATCCCTCAGGCACTCACAACCACATCTGCAGCATCGACAACCGACCTATATCCTCACTACTCATACTGTGTAACTAGTTGTTTGGATAGTACCGGACAACCATTGCCTACGGGTGATTACGCTGATTGCTTCCAGTGCTCACTTTTCGTCAAATGCACGTTTGGAATAATGAGCAATGTATCATGCCTTGAAAATAACACGTTCTACGACCGACAGAGGGGTGTCTGTGTCAACGATAGCCGCGTGTGGTAAGTACGGACGGTTTGTTAAGTCGTTGTCTAAACTTGAACGTAGCTGTTTTAATCTTTTTTCTTATCTAGTTTGTCCGACTTGTGAAACGTTGGGCCACAGTTGGTTCATCATCATCATCATCATCATCATCATCATCATCATCATCATCATCATCATCATCACCATTTAGTTCCCCAAGGATCATAGGCCTTCAACAAACATATGCCAAGTCCTCCTGTCAGGTACCATCCGCTCAAGGTCTATGTTCCTTCATGTGTCTCCAGTTCTCTTTGATCCCCCACTACCTCAGTTACCCTGGAGAATTTAGAACAAGAACTGTCCTGTAATGCTATTAACATGTTTCCTCAATGTGTGTTCTGTCCATCTCCAGAGTCTTTTTCTATGTCTTGTTCCACTGAAACCTGCCTGGTTCTTGTCATCAGTTCCACATTAGTGATCTTGTCATCAGTTCTACATTAGTCATCTTGTCATCAGTTCCACATTAGTGATCTTGTCATCAGTTCTACATTAGTCATCTTGTCATCAGTTCCACATTAGTCATCTTGTCATCAGTTCTACATTAGTCATCTTGTCATCAGTTCTACATTAGTGATCTTGTCAAACGTTTCAATCCTTCTATTCTACGCAAGCACCCATTTATGAAAAGTCTGTCACTTATTGGTTGTTATGTTTGGTTGTTCTTCGTGATCAGTTGGTTCGCTTGCAATAAGAAAGGTAGTTCCATAGGAGATACTGCCGTAGTGGTGGGGTTAAGTGTTAAAGACTTTACTAATACTCTAAGTTAGGTTTATGATAGCTCTTCATGTAGTTAATGACAGCCCATCAATTATGTCATAATAGTTCTTCATTTAGTTCGTACGAGACTTCCTGTCATAAGCCGTTCATTAAAATCTTTCCCATTGTCGACGCTCAGTCTGTGTTAATTCTATCATTAATTATCTTTCTCGTGTGTTCCTGGGTCTCCGTTTCTGTCTTTTACCTTGGTGGTTCCTGAATAAGGATTGCCATTTATTGCTATCAGATTATTTCCACAATGTGCACTCCATTGCTATCATATTATTTCCACAATGTGAACTCTATTGCTATCATATTATTTCAACAATGTGAACTCTATTGCTATTATATTATTTCCACAATATGCACTCTATTGCTATCATATTATTTCCACAATGTGCACTCTACTTCTATCAGATTATTTCAACAATGTGAACTCTATTGCTATCAAATTATTTCCACAATATATACTCTATTTCTATCATATTATTTCCACAATCTGCACTCTATTGCTATCAGAGTATTTCCACAATGTGCACTCTATTGCTATCAGAGTATTTCCACAATGTGCACTCTATTGCTATCAGAGTATTTCCACAATGTGCACTCTATTGCTATCAGAGTATTTCCACAATGTGAACTCTATTGCTATCAGAGTATTTCCACAATGTGCACTCTATTGCTATCAGAGTATTTCCACAATGTGCACTCTATTCAATGTCAATGAAGTCTACTTACCTTTTGTTTGACTGGTGTTTTGTTACGTCTGACAATTCCTCATTGGTGATCGTGTCATGACATGGGACTATTTTGTTACGTCTGACAATTCCCACATTGGTGATCTTGTCATGACTTGGGACTATTTTGTTACGTCTGACAATTTCCCATTGGTGATCGTGTCATGACATGGGACTATTTTGTTACGTCTGACAATTCCCACATTGGTGATCTTGTCATGACTTGGGACTATTTTGTTACGTCTGACAATTCCCCATTGGTGATCGTGTCATGACATGGGACTATTTTGTTACGTCTGACAATTCCCCATTGTTGATCGTGTCATGACATGGGACTATTTTGTTACGTCTGACAATTCCCCTTTGGTGATCGTGTCATAACATGGGACTATTTTGTTACTTCTGACAATTCCCCATTGGTGATCGTGTCATGACATGGGACTATTTTGTTACGTCTGACAATTCCCACATTGGTGATCTTGTCATGACATGGGACTATTTTGTTTTAGTGCAAGCGTCAATTTATTAAAATCTGTAATATTGATATCTTTTTAGTTTGATCTTCTTGTTTCAAGAAGTTTCCGAAACGAAAAAAAAAAAAGAAAAACAGAAGGGCTTTCTTGACATTTGATCTGAAAGTTTGTATTTTTGTTTTTGACTTAAAGAACGTAACAGAAAATCAACAAATGTGATATCTATGTCCTTCTTGTATGTCTTGAATGCTGCTAAGGATGACTGCTCATGAGTCAGGTTATTTCGTTCAGTAGACACTTAGCTAGCTGCAAATAAAATAAAATAAAAACACGTAATTACTAGTAATCTAATCCGTTAAATAATCTAGCAGATAACTTTCATCTTCAAATTCACTTCATTTCTCATTGCCAGTGATACTGTCACAACCTTCGATATTACTACTACCACAGCAACAACAACAACGTTGGACACGACAGCTAAAGCTGTATCAGATGAAGCTACAACTCCCCAGCCAACAACTACAGCCGAGCCGCCATCACAATCAACAATAACTACATTAGCTTCTTTGTTAAATTCCACACTGATGACATTACTGAGTTCTACAGTGTCCTGGGCAACGCCAATAATATCTTCGGGAAGTTCCGAAACATCTACCACACCAGTAACATCTACTGAAATTTTCGAAACGTCTACTATGCCAGTAACATCTACAGAAAGCTCTATCACAACATCTGCAAATACCGCAATATCTACAGAAAGTACTACCACATCTTCTCCTGTCCCAATAATATCTACAGAAAGTACTACCACATCTTCCCCAGTCCCAATAATACCTACAGAAAGTACTACCACATCTTCCCCAGTACCAATAATACCTACAGAAAGTGCTACCACATCTTCCCCAGTCCCAATAATACCTACAGAAAGTGATACCACATCTTCCTCAGTCCCAATAATACCTACAGAAAGTGATACCACATCTTCCCCAGTCCCAATAATACCTACAGACAGTACTACCACATCTTCCCCAGTCCCAATAATACCTACAGAAAGTACTACCACATCTTCCCCAGTCCCAATAATACCTACAGAAAGTACTACCACATCTTCTCCAGTCCCAATAATACCTACAGAAAGTACTACCACATCTTCCCCAGTCCCAATAATATCTACAGAAAGTACTAACACATCTTCTCCAGTCCCAATAATACCTACAGAAAGTACTACCACATCTTCCCCAGTCCCAATATTACCTACAGAAAGTACTACCACATCTTCCCCAGTCCCAAAAATATCTACAGAAAGTACAACCACATCTTTTCCATTCCCAATAATATCTACAGAAAGTACTACCACATCTTCTCCAGTCCCAATAATACCTACAGAAAGTACTACCACATCTTCCCCAGTCCCAATAATATCTACAGAAAGTACTACCACATCTTCTCCAGTCCCAATAATACCTACAGAAAGTACTACCACATCTTCCTCAGTCCCAATAATACCTACAGAAAGTACTATTACATCTTCCCCAGTCCCAATAATAAATACAGAAAGTACTACCACATCTTCTCCAGTCCCAATAATACCTACAGAAAGTCCTACCAAATCTTCCCCAGTCCCAATAATACCTACAGAAAGTACTACCACATCTTCCCCAGTCCCAATAATACCTACAGAAAGTACTACCACATCTTCCCCAGTCCCAATAATACCTACAGAAAGTACTACCACATCTTCCCCAGTCCCAATAATATATACAGAAAGTACTACCACATCTTCCCCAGTCCCAATAATAAATACAGAAAGTACTACCACATCTTCCCCAGTCCCAATAATACCTACAGAAAGTACTACCACATCTTCTCCAGTCCCAATAATACCTACAGAAAGTACTACCACATCTTTCCCAGTCCCAATAATACCTACAGAAAGTACTACCACATCTTCCCCAGTCCCAATAATATATACAGAAAGTACTACCACATCTGCCCCAGTCCCAATAATAAATACAGAAAGTACTACCACATCTTCCCCAGTCCCAATAATACCTACAGAAAGTACTACCACATCTTCCCCAGTCCCAATAATATATACAGAAAGTACTACCACATCTTCCCCAGTCCCAATAATAAATACAGAAAGTACTACCACATCTTCTCCAGTCCCAATAATACCTACAGAAAGTACTACCACATCTTCCCCAGTCCCAATAATACCTACAGAAAGTACTACCACATCTTCCCCAGTCCCAATAATATCTACAGAAAATACTACCACATTTTTCACCGCACCAATAATCACAATGCTAAGTTCCACAACGATCTCAACGACGCCAGTAGTACCTGCACTAAATTCAACATCAAGCACAGTTACGTCTCCACCAGGTGTTCAAACAACCCAGACCACAACTTCTGCCCCAGCATCAACAACACAGCTGCCACTAGCATCAACTACACCTACTACTATCACAACAATTATCAGCACCCTGGCCGTCACCGCACCAACAACTCGAACTTCGGGAAGCAATACTCAAGGTAAATTATTAGTTTCTAAGATTGTTACTCGTCTTCTGCGTCGTTTGCTCCCTTATGCTCACATCTATTTATCTCATCGCTCACATACTTACTTACTTACTTACTTAGTCGTTCCCCTTCTACCGTGAGGTGTAGAGGTTTGGAAGAGAGAGCGCCAGACTATTCTATCGGCTGTCTTCCTCCTGGCCTGGTTCCATTCTAGTCCTCGGTCCTTCAAAGATTGTCTAATGTTGTCCTCCCAGCGGACTCTGGGTCGTCCTCGGGGTCTGGATCCTTGGCTCTTTGTTTCCCATGCTTGTCGTGGTAGCCGATCTTCTCCCATTCTGCAGACATGGCCAAACCATCTTAGTTGGGACTGTTCTACTTGGGTCTGTAGGGGGTGGCATTTTAGGCCTTGACGTATCGTCTGGTTGCGTACCATGTCTCTTCTTGTTACTTCAACCACCTTCCTCAGATACCTCATTTCTGAGGTTTGGATCCACATCTATTTCTCTCATTGCTCCCATACAATCACATCTGTTTTTCTCATTGCTCCCATTTAACCACATCTATTTCTCTTATCCCTTTCATATAACCCCGTCTATTTCTCTCATCTCTCTTATATAACCCCTTCTATTTCTCTCATCGCTCCCGTATATACACATCTATTTATCTCATCGCTACTATATAACCACATATATTTATTTCATCGCTCCCAAATAACCACATCGATTACTCTCATCGTTCCCCTATAACGACATTAATTTTTCTTATATAACAACATCTATTTCTCTCATGGCTCCCATTTAACCACATCTAATTATTTCATTGCTCTCATATAACCACATCTATTTCTCTTTTCACTCTCATATAACTGTCGTGAAATATTCTAATCCACATATATAAATTATCAGGTAAATATAAAGCCTAATAAATACATTTAATAAAAGGAAGAAGAATGGTAAAGAACAGTGCTGTCACAATGACTGTACTCGAAATCCCCCTTGTTTTCTACTTCGTCTGCAAATTGTAACGCTTTCACGTTGATAGTAAAAGCCTACTGTATTATTACCCGCTTTCTTCAATGAAACGTGTGCTGTATTTCTTGGAAAAACATTGAGATACGCAAGCTGAACCATGACCTAATTTTAATATTTCATTCATTCCATTTTATACACGGCGTAACTAAAGACAGATGGACTAAAGGATAGAGAGAAGGGAGAGGCATAAAGCCGAACACGTGCAACACTAAACACGCGTCGCGCGATACACAATTGCTGCCATCACGCGTGTAAGGCCACATGCACTAACTTTTTCAGACGGACAGTGATAAAAACACTAACCTTCCCAGAGTTAGGTTTTTAAATCCTGAAAAACTCTTATTAGGAAAGATGACAATAGATGGGTTTACGTTTGAAAACATTACAGTACCCAGACAGCACATCTTCGAAACAGGAGGTAGAAGAAATTGCATATTTTGAACGCAGCCACTTAGCTCTTTTAAAATTGTATATTTGGGTTCCTTAGGGCTTGCTGACAAAGAATATGTAAAACGTTACGCAAATAGTCTAGGAATTAACAAGTTATAGCCAAAATAAAATGATGGTGCTGTCAGACAACACCCAAAATCAGAATCGCTCAGTGGTAGATTTTTTAAACCACCATTGTACGGGAAATGGGCCACAAGTTACATTTGAACTGATTGGCTGGAATGATATGTAAGGCTAAACACGATTAGTCGGACTATAAATACTATCTTGGTTGTTAGGGGAGACGTAGGAAGGTAAAATTTTTTCAAACACTTGTCGAAACGTGGCTCCATTGGCCAGACTCGCTGATATAATCACTTAGGAGCGTTAGTTCGAGACCACTAGTTCAAATAAGCTTGATAAAGCAACAGTGCGTTGAAGCCAGCTCATATTTTTGCTAAATAAAAGCCTGGAACATAAGCAGATGGGAATTTGTGCCAGTATTTGTGCCAGAATTCATTGCTAGTCAACGTATCTGTGTTTATTTCCATGAATTGTGGTAAGCTTGAAACATTCAGTATCTTTTAATGAAAATTGAATGTGAATTGTTAATTTATGCCTGTATATATGTGTAGTTCAGTAGCAAACATGATGTAAAGCCTATAATGCTCCAGCCTGAACAGAAGGTGTCGGAGGAAAGTAAAACGGCATGGAATGGCCAAACAGTACACTGACACCTAGATGATTGATTAGAAAGAAATAATGCTGGAAGTGCAGAGGCGTAGTAACCATTAAGGAGGTTAATACTGGTATAAAGTATTTCAGATGAAGCTGACAGTTGGCCTAACGCTCTGAACTCAATGTTTGTGATGTATTGTGCTCAGTGTAGAACTAGAGTATCAATTAGTTATGAAGTAGAAGGTACATCCTTCTTGTTTTCAGGGACCGTGGTCTTGATGTTATTGAGCAGCACCTGGTCAGAGCTTTGCTGAATCCAGAGTCGGACAGCATACTCCTTGGTCCATTTAGCTATCAGTGAGGTGTCTCCAGAGCCCAGGGGAGAAATCGAGCAGAGGAGTCTTTTCCTGCCGCCATCACGCAAGATAAGCTGATGTGGCCAGCTGAGCTCAACATTATGTACCCCCATCTTAAAATGACATTGTAAAATAAACTTAAGAGGGGAATTAAATTGTTTTAATATCAGGAACTGAGAACATCTCCAATACTAGTTCCAATAAAGACAAACTATTGAAGTCATGATGACAAATACCAACAGAGCTTGAACAAAACAAAACCAGTATTACCTCATATTACTACTACACAACTGACACACATAGGATACTTTTAATAATATATGTCACTACAATATTCATATTGATAAATTCTGTACATATAACTTGTAATTAAAATTGATTGTGATTCCTGGTTCCCTTTGTATTTGAATCAGGACACATATACATTCATGACAGCAATGAATACATATTGTTATTTGAAAAGTTATCAGTGACTCCTTTAAGATATCCTTGTAGAGTGTTTTATGTATGTGAGTGTCACAGTGTTGTCAAGTGTAGTGGAATAAATTAAATTGTTTATCTGTCTGTTGTTGTTTTGACTTACACTTCATCATACACATACCCTAGACATATAACGTAGTCATCACACTATTCCAGAATAATTCTGACTGAGGTATACATATGTGGCAGCAAGTAAGGTTATATATAATACACTACTCTTATTAGATATATATACCTTCACAGCTGATCTCAGTCAGTACACTAAGTCCCCTATAAATATTTATAACATCCCACTTCACCACAATAACCACATCTATGTCTCTGATCTCTCACATAATCGCATATGTTTCTCCCATCACTCTCATATAACCACATCTATTTCTCTCATCACTCTCATATAACTAAATCGTTTTCTCTCACCGCTCTCATTTAACCACATCTAATTCTCTCATCGCGCACATATAACCAAATTTATTTTTCTTATCATTCTCATATAATCATTTCTATCTCTCTCATCGCTCTCATATAACCACTTCTATTTCTCTCATAAAGTTAATAGTATGGCTCAGACTTCTCTCATCGCTCTTGTATAACCACATCTATTTCTCTCAAAATGTTAATAGCCTGGTTTAGTCCTGTCTAATATCATCATAATAGTTTTCTTGTTTGATACAGAAGGAGCATAGATCAAACGCTGCAGCAGGTTTTCTGTCATGTAGCCTGCACCAAGCATCCACATGCTCGTATAATGGTGTAGCCATTAGTTCTGCATGATGATGTTGCCGGCGCTATTAACAACGTCATATTAGTCGTCATGTCGTCTCATAAAGTTACCAGTCTGTCTCAGTCTTATCACATCGCTCTCACAGAACCACATCTGTTTCTCTCCTAAAGCAGGCAGTTGTCGTGAGAAATTCTAATCCACATATATAAATTAAAAAGTAAATGTAAAGCCTAACAAATAACTTCAATAAAAGGAAAGAAGAATGGTAAAGAACAGTGCTGTCACAATGACTGTACTCGAAATCCCCCTTGTTTTCTAATTCGTCTGAAAATGGTACGTTTCACGTTGATAGTAAAAGCCTACTGCATCACTACACGCTTTCTTCAATGAAACGTGTACTGCCTTTCTAAGAAAAACCTTGAGATACGCAAGCTGACCTATATTTAATATTCCATTCATGTCATTTTATACACTAAGTTACCATAAACGAAAGACAGATGGACTAAGGATAGAAAGAAAGGGAGGGGCTGAAAGCCGGAACGCAGGCAATACTACCACAGTCTCGCGATACACAATTACTACCATCACGCGTGTAAGGCCACAAGCACTAGCTTTTTTTCAAATCGACAGTGATAAAAAAACACTACCCATACAGAGAGTTAGGTTTTAAAAACTTACAAAACGCTAATTAGGAAACATGACATTCTACTGTTTTATGTCTAAAATCCTGACATTAGTCTGACAGTACAGCAGGACTGGTGGCGGTTCTAAACATAAAAAATAAAAAAAAACTACACGACTATCCTGGAAAATACATATTTTGAACGCAGCCCCTTAGCCCCATTAAATTTATATATTTGGGTTCCTTAGGACTTGCTGACAAATAATATGTTAAACGTTACGCAAATAGTCTAGGAATTAACAAATTATAGCCAAAAGAAATAGTGAGGGATGTCAGACAACACCAAAATCAGAATCGCTCAGTGGCAGATTTTCACACCACCATTGTACGGGAAATAGGCTGACATGTTACCTCCTATTTGATTGGCGGAAAGTAAATGTAAGGCTAAACACGATTAGTCGGACTATAAATACTACTTCTTTGTTGTTAGGGAAACTTTTTTTTTTGAAAAGCTGTGTAAACATGGCACGATTGGTTAGACCCGCCAAGATAGTCAATCAGAGGCGTCAGGTTAGCACCACATTTTCAAATAAACTTACTAAAGAACCAGTGCGTTGAGCGCCAGTGCATATTTTTCTAAATAAAAGCCTGGGACATCGGCAGATCGAAATTGTGCTATATTCATTGCCAGTCAACGTAACTGTGTATTATTCCATGAATTGTGGTAAGCTTGAAATATTTGATATCTTTTTAATGAAAATTGAATGTAAATTGATAATTTATGTCTGTATATATGTGTGGTTCAGTAGCGAACATGAGGTAAAGCCTATATAGTGCTCCAACCTGAACAGAAGGTGTCGGAGGAAAGTAAAACTACATGGAATTGCCAAACAGTACACTGACACCTATCTTATCGACTAGAAAGAAATAATGCTGGAATTGCAGAGGCGTAGTAACCATTAGGGAGGAGTATACTGGTGAAAATTGTTCCAGATGAAGATAGCAGTTGGCCTACAGCTCTGAACTCAGTGTTTGTTATGTATTGTGTTCAGTCTGGAAATTTATTATAAATTAGTTCTGAAATAGGAGATACAACCTTCTTGTTTCAGGGACCGTGGTCCTAAAATTATTGAGCAGCACCTGGTCTGAGCTTTGCTGAACCTAGAGGCTGACAGCATACTCCTGGGTCCAGATAGTGACCAGTGAGGTGTCTCCAGAACACAGGGAGGCTATCGAGCAGAGGAGTCTTTTCCTGCCGCCATCACGAAAGATAAGCGTCTGTGGCCAGAGGAGCTCAACATTATGCCCCCCCCCCCCCTCAAAATCTGACTTTATAATAAAACAGAGGGAAAATACAGTGTTTAAATTGATAGAAACTGTGAACTTTTCCCCATACTATTTCCAAGATAAACAAACACTTGAAGTCATGATGACAAATAACAACATAGCTTGAAAAAACAAAACCAGTATTACCTCATATTACTACTACACAACTGACACACATAGGATAATATTAATAAAATATGTCACTACCAGGTTCATATTGATAAATTCTGTACATATAAATTGTAATTACAATTGATTGTGATTCCTGGTTCACTTTATATTTGAATCAGGATATAGATTAGTGAAAGTAATTAATACATATATATTTGAAAATTTACCAGTGACTCATTTAAGATAGTCTTATAGAGTGTTAAATGTGTGTGAGTGTCACAGTGTTGTACAGTTTTGTGGAATAAATTAAATTGTTTATCTGTCTGTTGTTGTTGTGACTTACACTTCATCATTTACATAACCCTAGACATTTAACGTAGTCATCACAATATTCCAGAATAATTCTGACTGAGGTATAATGTGGTAGCAAGTAAGGTTATCTGTAAAACACTACACCTATTAGATACAGATACCTTCACAGCTGATCTCAGTCAGTACACTAAGTCCCCCTATAAATATTTATATCATCCCACTTTACCACAAATATTGGGGTCTCGCTTCCGGAATATTGAACTTTCTCCTGTTATAGATATTGGGAATAATAAGAATTAAAAGGTATCCTTGGGTGGAAATAAATAAGGTTGAGCCCTGGTGCCTGTAGTGTCCTTAGATAATTATTGAAAGATTGAATTGTTTACAATTGCATGTTAGACAATGGCCGACTTGGCAAAATTTCGATCTGCTGCTGTACAGACTGCGAAAGAGTTAGGAATGGACGGGCAAATTATGATTGCTTATGTCACTGCTGAATGTGACAAATATATTGAACGGGAAGAAAGAAGATTAGAAAAAGAGGCCGAAAGAAAGTTAGAGGCTGAGGCTAAGAGGTTGCAGATTGAGGCTGACAAAGAGGCTAAAGCATTGGAAGCCGAGGAAAAAAGACAGGCTGCAGAAAGAGAAGAGAAGAAATTAGCTGCAGAAAGGGAAGACAAGAGATTAGCTGCAGAGAGGGAAGCAGAAAAGGAGGAGAAGAGATTACAAAGGGAACATGAGTTACGACTAAGGGAGTTTGAGTTTCAAGGCCATGCTCCTGAAAATGGTGCCAGTCCCTTTGCCTCTGATGCCACTGCTAGTCAGGGAGCCTCAACCTCAGCTATGAATTTTCATTTAGATCATTTCGTTGAGGAAGACGATGATATTGAGAGCTATCTAAATAGATATGAACTATTAGCTACCACATATGGGTTAGAGAGAGAAAGGTGGAGCTTAAAGTTATCTCAAGGTCTTCGTGGGGCAGCTTATGAAGTTTTTGCCAAAATGAGCAGAGGTGATCAGGAAAATTATGACATGCTAAAGCAGGCTCTTTTGTTAAGATATGAAAAGAACGCAGAATTTTATAGGAAAAAATTTAGGAATGCTAAACTACTGTCAGGTGTAACCTATCAACAGTTCTCTGCACGGTTAGAGACATACTTGGAGAAATGGACTTCTCTGGGGGAAAACCCAAGATCTTAAGGAAATGGTCCTTATAGAACAATTATGAGAGTCCATGGCTCCAGACCTGAGAAAGTTTCTCATGGAACAAGGTGCAGAGAGGCTAAGTGAGTTGCTAAATGTTGCTGAAAGGTATCAAGCGGCTCAGGCAGAGGTATCAGGTAACAAAAAGAAACAGGTGGAAAATGTTAGGGCACCACAGAACTTTAATAAATTTGATCCTAGAGATCAAAACAAAGGTAAGCACCAATTTGATAGGCCACGGTATGACAATAAAAATAAAACCCCACAATTCGATGAAAGGAAATATGATGAAAGAAAATCTTTCAACCAAGGGAAAAGGTGGTGTAAAAATTGTAAAATGAACAATCATGACACTGACCGTTGCAGAAGGAACCCTATAGTTATGGCCACCCTTCAGGTCAGGTCGACCTCAAGAAAGGAGGAGGATATTATGTTAGATACCACTCCAGAAGAGATGAGGAAGGCACAGGCGGGGGATAAGACCCTCAAGCCTTGTTTCAGGAAATTGTCAACTTGTCATACTACTCCAGGCAAGGGAGATTTTTACATGAAAAACAAGTTGATTTACAGGAAGACTGGAGCTAGATCCAAAGGTCAGGGACAGCTGGTACTTCCTAAGAGATATAGGGCAGAATTAATAAGGAGCCTACATGTGAAACCAGATGGCGACCATGAAAAAATAGGTACCATCATCCAAAGGTGGCTCACAATTATTATTGGCCCAAGGCAAGGTGGGACATTGAGAATTTTGTAGAAAGGTGTAGCATAGCACATGAGGGAACACCCACAAGTGAGAACATTGATCAGGACCTGGACACGCCAAGGGGCAAAATTAGGCCTGAAAATACAAAGAGAAATAAATTTGATAAAGTGGACCAAATGGAATGGGAAGCCCCTTTTCACGGACAAGCTTCACTTAACCGTTTTACAATGGCCCTATGCGGAGAGTGCAAAAAGATGTCTTACCCCAGGATAAGCCGAAAATCCCTCAATCGGACTTAAACAAACTGGAGGAAGAGGATGTAGAGAGGAAATCTCTCATCAAGAATTCTAAGTGGGGAGACAGCCCCAAGAAAAAAATTGGTAGCGGTCGTTTTGTGAATGATAAATCTGGGAAGAAAAATCATCACTATAGCGCTTCAAGTGGAAGAGACCATACCGGTGCATGGACAAATAGGTCCACAAAATTAAAGGTCCATATGTAGCTCTGTTAAGAACGTGGACTGATGAAAAAGCAGAGGAAAATATTACATCCTCATACCAATATGTGAATGAGCTGACCACTCGTTTAAAAACTGGCTGGAAACTTGCCAATGAAAATTTGAAACAAGCCAGGAAGAAACATGCTGCCTATTATAACAGGAAAGCTAAAGACAGAGATTTGGCTGTGGGAGAGAGGGTACTGCTTCTTCTACCCGGTAGTCAGAATAAGTTACAAATTGGATGGCAAGGTCCATATACAGTTCTAGAGAAGGTGTCTAGAACAAATTATAAGATAGATAAGAAGGGGAAAGAAAAAATCTATCATGTGAATCTCCTGAAGAAATATTTGGAAAGAGAACATCAGGAAGAGACACACTTGTTGACCTTGTCCATTGCCATGGAGATGACATAGGAACCACTTTCATCATTTGAATATCCATTGCACCCCTGTGAGACAGCGGCACAGGTGAAAATCAGTACACATTTAACGAAAACTCAGAAAGAGAGAGTGCAACGGGTTCTAGATAATCATGCAGAGGTGTTAACAGACCAACCAGGGCATACAAACTTATTGGAATATGATATGAAGCTGATAGACCCCACACCTGTCTGTATGAAACCCTATTCGATTCCTTTTGCTAAGGTGAAAGCTTTGAAGGAAGAGATAGACTATTTGTTGAAGGAAGGAATTATTTCACACAGTGAATCTTCGTATAGTTCCGGTGTTGTACTCCTAAGGAAGCCCTCTGGAGAACATAGACTCTGTATAGATTACAGGAGACTGAATGATATTACAGAAGGACAGGTGGATCCATTGCCGGATACAAATCAGTTGTTTGCCAGACTAAATAAAGCTAAATATTTCTCAAAAGTGGATCTGAGTAAAGGGTACTATCAGATTCCAGTAAAGCCTGAGGTTAGACCATACCTAGCTTTTAGTACCTCAGAAGGACACTATGAGTTTAATAGATTGCCATTTGGATTGAAGAATGCGCCTAGTGTCTTCTCTAGAATGATGAGAAAATTATTGGACCCTCTGAATAATCCATGTATCACAAATTTCATGGATGATATCCTTATAGCAACAGAAACATTTGAGGAACACATTGACTCTCTGAACATGCTGTTTAATCGACTTAGGAAGCGAATTTAACAGCCCGACCAACCAAATGTTGCGTTGGATGTAAAGAATTGGAATTCTTGGGACACACAGTTTATCAGGGAAACATGACCCCTGACCCCAAGAATTTAGAGAAACTAAAGAAAGCCCCAAGACCACAAACCAAGAAAGACGTGAGATCCTTTGTCTCATTATGTGGTTTCTACCAAAAGTATATCAAAAACTTTAATTCCATATGTGCACCGTTAACTGATTTGACACGTAAGGGAAATCCAGATCGAATTACATGGACACCACAATGTGAAATGGCTTACCAAGAATTGAAGGAAAAGCTCACAAGTAAACCTATTTTGAAATTACCTGACTTAAGTCAAGAATTCATAGTAAGGACAGATGCCAGTAATATTGGGTTAGGTGCAACTTTGCTACAGAAATCAGATGCATTGGATGGGGAATTAAGCCCAGTGGCATATGCTAGCAGAAAGTTGAATAAAGCTGAAACCAATTACTCAACTAGCGAAAAGGAATGTCTTGCAGTAATATGGGCGATAAAGAAATTCAATATTTATCTGTATGGGAAGGCATTTAAGTTGCAAACGGATCACAAACCTTTGTCGTTTCTAGCACAGGCTAGACATGAGAATTCTAGATTACTCCGTTGGTCATTATTGATGCAGCCATTTGAGTTTAGCATAGAGTATATAAGTGGAAAAACAAATCTGGGAGGGGATTTTTTAAGCCGCCATCCGTGTGATGAGAATCACCCTAAACTCCAGGAAAAATAATAAATTTCTTTATGTGTATATAGAATTATAGACTGACATATAACGTCTGTTTTAAGTGGGGAGGATTTGTCGTGAGAAATTCTAATCCACATATATAAATTAAAAAGTAAATGTAAAGCCTAACAAATAACTTCAATAAAAGGAAAGAAGAATGGTAAAGAACAGTGCTGTCACAATGACTGTACTCGAAATCCCCCTTGTTTTCTAATTCGTCTGCAAATTGTAACGTTTCACGTTGATAGTAAAAGACTACTGCATCACTACACGCTTTCTTCAATAAAACGTGTACTGCCTTTCTAAGAAAAACCTTGAGATACGCAAGCTGACCTATATTTAATATTCCATTCATGTCATTTTATACACTAAGTTACCATAAACGAAAGACAGATGGACTAAGGATAGAAAGAAAGGGAGGGGCTGAAAGCCGGAACGCAGGCAATACTACCACAGTCTCGCGATACACAATTACTACCATCACGCGTGTAAGGCCACAAGCACTAGCTTTTTTTTCAAATCGACAGTGATAAAAAACACTACCCATACAGAGAGTTAGGTTTTAAAAACTTACAAAACGCTTATTAGGAAACATGACATTCTACTGTTTTATGTCTAAAATCCTGACATTAGTCTGACAGTACAGCAGGACAGGTGGCGGTTCTAAACATAAAAAAAAAATAATAAAAACTACACGACTATCCTGGAAAATACATATTTTGAACGCAGCCCCTTAGCCCCATTAAATTTATATATATTTGGGTTCCTTAGGACTTGCTGACAAATAATATGTTAAACGTTACGCAAATAGTCTAGGAATTAACAAATTATAGCCAAAAGAAATAGTGAGGGATGTCAGACAACACCAAAATCAGAATCGCTCAGTGGCAGATTTTCACACCACCATTGTACGGGAAATAGGCTGACATGTTACCTCCTATTTGATTGGCGGAAAGTAAATGTAAGGCTAAACACGATTAGTCGGACTATAAATACTACTTCTTTGTTGTTAGGGAAACGTGAGTAAGGGTACTTTTTTTTGAAAAGCTGTGTAAACATGGCACGATTGGTTAGACCCGTCAATATAGTCAATCAGAGGCGTCAGGTCAGCACCACATTTTCAAATAAAATTACTAAAGAACCAGTGCGTTGAGCGCCAGTGCATATTTTTCTAAATAAAAGCCTGGGACATCGGCAGATCGAAATTGTGCTATATTCATTGCCAGTCAACGTAACTGTGTATTATTCCATGAATTGTGGTAAGCTTGAAATATTTGATATCTTTTTAATGAAAATTGAATGTAAATTGATAATTTATGTCTGTATATATGTGTGGTTCAGTAGCGAACATGAGGTAAAGCCTATATAGTGCTCCAACCTGAACAGAAGGTGGCGGAGGAAAGTAAAACTACATGGAATTGCCAAACAGTACACTGACACCTATCTTATTGACTAGAAAGAAATAATGCTGGAATTGCAGAGGCGTAGTAACCATTAGGGAGGAGTATACTGGTGAAAATTGTTCCAGATGAAGATAGCAGTTGGCCTACCGCTCTGAACTCAGTGTTTGTTATGTATTGTGTTCAGTCTGGAAATTTATTATAAATTAGTTCTGAAATAGGAGGTACAACCTTCTTGTTTCAGGGACCGTGGTCCTAAAATTATTGAGCAGCACCTGGTCTGAGCTTTGCTGAACCTAGAGGCTGACAGCATACTCCTGGGTCCAGATAGTGACCAGTGAGGTGTCTCCAGAACACAGGGAGGCTATCGAGCAGAGGAGTCTTTTTCTGCCGCCATCACGAAAGATAAGCGTCTGTGGCCAGAGGAGCTCAACATTATGCCCCCCCCCCCCCCCCTCAAAATCTGACTTTATAATAAAACAGAGGGAAAATACAGTGTTTAAATTGATAGAAACTGTGAACTTCTCCCCATACTATTTCCCAGATAAACAAACACTTGAAGTCATGATGACAAATAACAACATAGCTTGAAAAAACAAAACCAGTATTACCTCATATTACTACTACACAACTGACACACATAGGATAATATTCATAAAATATGTCACTACCAGGTTCATATTGATAAATTCTGTACATATAAATTGTAATTACAATTGATTGTGATTCCTGGTTCACTTTATATTTGAATCAGGATATAGATTAGTGAAAGTAATTAATACATATATATTTGAAAATTTACCAGTGACTCATTTAAGATAGTCTTATAGAGTGTTAAATGTGTGTGAGTGTCACAGTGTTGTACAGTGTTGTGGAATAAATTAAATTGTTTATCTGTCTGTTGTTGTTGTGACTTACACTTCATCATTTACATAACCCATCATCATCTCATAATCGGAACCTCTTCTACCCCGTGAAACGAGGTGTAGAGGGTACCCAAGTGCGCAAGGCCCATGGGTGGACATGTAATCGAAGTGACTTGGCAAACAGGTGATTAGCCCATTGTTCCCGAACTTGCCCTCATGTGTACTCATATTCGCTATAAAACCTCCGAACTATCGAGACGTCTTTCCAGCCAAAATGGACAAAGCCTCATATACCCGAAGGTTTCGAGGGATGTCCTTCCTCATCTGCACAAAGGCATTTATAGAGGAACTCTCAGGACCCGTAGGTCTGAGGAAAGGAGCAAATCTGAAGACAGGCACAGCAGTCTTTGGTAATGGGAGGTCTCCACTCAGAGTGGTGTACCACACACAGTCAGTAAAGACAAAGGTCGCCTGCGGCGCATTTACATAACCCTAGACATTTAACGTAGTCATCACAATATTCCAGAATAATTCTGACTGAGGTATAATGTGGTAGCAAGTAAGGTTATCTGTAAAACACTACACCTATTAGATACAGATACCTTCACAGCTGATCTCAGTCAGTACACTAAGTCCCCTATAAATATTTATATCATCCCACTTTACCACAGCAGTCCATGCCAGGCGTCTGTCCTATAACTTGCTCTATGTCTCTCATACATTTGGCGGTCTGTCTCTGACTTCTCTCGTTGCCATAGTTTCTTCCTGGTGATGTCAAGCTGTCAGTATGTTCCTCTAGTCAAGCCGACATTCTAGTTAGACTTTTCTGCTGTATATGTGTCTTCCCCATACGTCTGTCTCTCAGATTTTTATTTTGTTGACCAGGAGGTAAATGATAAGGCTCTTAGTACGAAAATTATCACATGATCTCCTGTCATCGGTGTAGTATATAGTTACTGTACCAATTAAAGTTATGTCATATGTGGTACAGTTCTTCGTTTTATCTTCCAAGTTCAAGTTAATATTATTACTGGTCAACTTTGCCAGAGGTGGTAATTCTTGGATGATACTAATCCTTCTTAATTCCCAGGTTCGTTCAGTTCCTTCGTTGATGTTATAGTGACTTCTCATATAGTGGTAGTGTAAACAATAATGGCATACGTTCAGCAACATTCCTGAAAACAAAAATCTTTCTTATGCATAAGGTATTCACAATCAAATACTTACAAGAGAGCATAATTGCTGATCTCCTATAGAAATAAACACTAACTGTAAACCCCAGAATCAATATCTATCTTCCGATAGAATAACACTTGCTTGAGGTAGCTGGACATATGTATATACTCATAAGAGCAAGTCTGTAAAACCACAGACATACAACCTGTCCGCACAGCTGCTCGAATCTTCTCAGCACTCTACTGATCAACTAATGACCAACTCATGACCTCTGGTCATCTCAGCGTGGTGTGTTTCCTTGCTACTCTCTGATTCGTTAACCAAAAATGTTTTGGATTAAATTTATTGGTCAATCAACGCTGTTCTCGAACATTCTATTTACGTCTCTAGATGATCACTCACTTTTAGTAAACGTGAACTGTTACCTTGAACTATTGTCAGTAGCAATTATTATTATTTTCATTCATTATTTTTTTCTTTGTGAGCTGTCCTAACTGTTTATGTCATTCTAACAATAGCACAAATAATGCTAGTGTAGGCCTCTCGGTGACACTCCTCCTGACAACGAGTAGCTTGATTCTGTGTTTTCTCTACGTCATTCTTCTTTGGGGCTATTTTTATTTATTGCTTTAATCCAATCGTCTGTCTTCCGTTTTAACCTTTCTTCCATTTTCTTTGACAGGTCTACCAGTTCTTCCGTGTCCACATATTTTGTGGTCGTACATTCACGTTGTAAAGTTTACAGCTAGTGTTCATAGGTGCTTCATGTGGGCTGTTTAATGATGTTTGTTATGATATTTTAGGGCAGTCATAACCAGAGCCTGTTCTAGGAATGTTTAAAGGTGGTGTTTGGTCTCGAGATGGTATGTCGTACAAGGCCGCTAATATGAGGTTGTGTATTCGGCTGGCAACATCATCATGTCACACAAATTGTCACAGCAACAACCGCTGTAAGAACACGTGACTACTTGATGCAGACTTCCTGTGTGACTAAGTTGCAGAAGTGGTTCCATGCTCCGCAAGGAGATGAAATGATAATGAAGATGTCACATGACATCCTGTTTCCTGAGGTTTTAGTTAACATTGTCTATTTCCTTTACCCTGTCGTCAAATCTCCCACACTAGGACGACTTGAAAAGGTGGATGAGATCATTACGTTCTGATGAGGAGTCTCTACCCTCATATTTTTACTTAGCTAGCTCTTTGCTCTGTATAACTCAATATTTTGGTAACAGGGATTTCTGCTTGTTTGATTGACAGGTTACATACCCAGTCCTGGAGGTGAGGCTGAGAGCTTCTGGTACGCCATTGATATGGTCAACACATATTCCAATCAGAAAATGCGGGCCGGGGCTCGGAGCGTCAGAAGTTTTACTGCAGAGGTAGGTGTTCGAAATGTGAATATAGAGAGATGGACAGAGAGAAAACGAGAGAAACAGAGAGAGAAATAGAGAGAGGGAGAAATAAACAGAGAGAGAGAAATATAAGGATAGAAGTAGAGAGAGAAATAGACAGAGAAATGGGCAGAGAGAGAAATAGAGAGAGAGAGAGAGAGAGAGAGAGAGAGAAGTAAGTAGAGAGAGAAATAGAAAGAAATAAAGAGAGAGAAGTATAGAAAGAAATAGATAGAGAAATAGACACAGAGAGAAATAGAGAGAGAATCAGAAAAAGAAACAGAGAGAGAAATAGAGAGAGTGAAATAGAGAGACAAAGAGAACGAACGAACGAACGAACTTTATTTTCAAAGGGTTAAGAATTGGGCACGCAGGCCCGTCTGACATTCTGCCCTTCCTCTCTCTCTCATCATGTATACTGTATCCTTCCATCCTCACATTTACTTTAAGCATTATTAAGGCATTTATCATTATAAAAGTAATTTAACATCATACATTTGCAATAATAGAGAAATAGAGAGATACAGAGAGAGAGAGAGAGAGAGAGAGAGAGAGAGAGAGAGAGAGAGAGAGAGAGAGAGAGAAAGAGAAAGAGAAAGAGAAATAGAGAGAAAGAGAAACAGAGAGAGAAAGATAAATAGAGAAAGAGAAATAGAGAGAGAAAGGGAAAGAGAAATAGAGAGAAAGAGAAAAGAAATAGAGAGTCAAAGATAGAGAGATAGAGAGAGAAAGAGAAATAAAGAGAAAGAGAAACAGAGAGAGAGAAAGATAAATAGAGAACGAGAAATAGAGAGAGAAAGAGAAAGAGAAAAAGAAATAGTATCCTTCTATCACAAACTAACATAATATTATGATTATTGTCCAGGCCAGGATTGCGGGCACACAGCCAGGTCTGTCAGACACGTACTACCGGATTTATGATGTCTGGCTTGTAGAAACTGTGGTAAGCTCTCATTAGACATTTCTTGATAATAGCCATAATGTTGACAAAACCACGTCAGGTATGAGAACAAGAGTTTTACTGAAAGACATTAGGAGGGTGGGGAGTACGAGAAGTCACAGCAACTGGGTCTGATGTCCATAGGGAACAGACAAAATATTGGGCACAAAAATAGCCTGATTGTCTTACGCCTCTACACGATGTTACCTCCCACATATATCTTCGCAGTAAGATGGAGTTTGTGACAACAACAACAATAATAGAATATGTCAAACTCGGGCAACTAATATGAAGGTTGTCATGGGCCTGGCATCGTCATGATTTCAAACAAATTGTTAACAGAACCACCTATGCATTATTACGTGAATGTTTGGTGCAAGGGGACCAGATACATTTGTGGCTCCTTGCTACGTCAGGAGTACAAGGAAAATAGATGCTGATGATGATGGCGGTGATGATGGTGATGATGATGGCGGTGATAATGGTGATGATGATGTGGTGATGATGGGGATTGGGGGGTTGGAGATATGCCCTGAAATACATATACCTTGGCAGTAACATAAAGTTGCAGAAACGCTCCTAAAAGATATTAGCTCCTATATATATATATATATATATATATATATATATATATATATATATATATATATATATATATATATATATATATATATATATATATATATATATATATATATATATATATATATATATATATATATACATGAGTGTGTGTATGTATGTGTGTATATAGACCACAAATATAGTTAAAGGAGAGTACAACAATATTAATATAATAAAACACAAGGACTGAGGGGCGCTCACTGACAAATATCAGAAAAAACAAACGAAATCAAGAACAGAATAAAAAGCAAGAGTTCTCAACACAGATACCAAGTCAGTCTTATTGTATGGCTGCAAAACATGGAGAATAACAGCAATAACAACGAAGAAAGTACTAACATTCATAAATGGGCGGTACTAGCGTAGAGTAGAAAGATTGAAGTCATATGACAAGATCACAAATGTGGAACCGATGACAAGAACAAGGCAAGTGTCAGTGGAACAAGAGATGACAAGAACAAGGTAAGTGTCAGTGGAACAAGAGATGACAAGAACAAGGTAAGTGTCAGTGGAACAAGAGATGACAAGAACCAGGCAAGTGTCAGTGGAACAAGAGATGACAAGAACCAGGCAAGTGTCAGTGGAGCAAGAGATGACGAGAACCAAGCAAGTGTCAGTGGAACAAGAGATGACAAGAACCAGGCAAGTGTCAGTGGAACAAGAGATGACAAGAACCAGGCAAGTGTCAGTGGAACAAGAGATGACAAGAACCAGGCAAGTGTCAGTGGAACAAGAGATGACAAAAACCAGGCAAGTGTCAGTGGAACAAGTGATGACAAGAACCAGACAAGTGTCAGTGGAACAAGAGATGACAAGAACCAGGCAAGTGTCAGTGGAACAAGAGATGACAAGAACCAGACAAGTGTCAGTGGAACAAGAGATGACAAGAACCAGACAAGTGTCAGTGGAACAAGAGATGACAAGAACCAGGCAAGTGTTAGTGGAACAAGAGATGACAAGAACCAGGCAAGTGTCAGTGGAACAAGAGATGACAAGAACCAGGCAAGTATCAGTGGAACAAGAGATGACAAGAACCAGGCAAGTATCATTGGAACAAGAGATGACAAAATCCAAACAAGTGTCAGTGGAACAAGAGATGACAAGAACAAGGCAAGTGTCAGTGGAACAAGAGATGACAAGAACCAGGCAAGTGTCAGTGGAAGAAGAGATGACAAGAACAAGGCAAGTGTCAGTGGAACAAGAGATGACAAGAACCAGGCAAGTGTCAGTGGAACAAGAGATGACAAGAACCAGCCAAGTGTCAGTGGAACAAAAGACGACAAGAACCAGACAAGTGTCAGTGGAACAAGAGATGACAAGAACCAGGCAAGTGTCACTGGAACAAGAGATGACAAGAACCAGGCAAGTGTCAGTGGAACAAGAGATGACAAGAACCAGGCAAGTGTCAGTGGAACAAGAGATGACAAGAACCAGGCAAGTGTCAGTGGAACAAGAGATGACAAGAACCAGGCAAGTGTCAGTGAAACAAGAGATGACAAGAACTAGACAAGTGTCAGTGGAACAAGAGATGACAAGAACCAGGCAAGTGTCTGTGGAACAACAGATGACAAGAACCAGGCAAGTGACAGTGGAAGAAGAGATGACAAGAACAAGGCAAGTGTCAGTGGAACAAGAGATGACAAGAACCAGGCAAGTTTCAGTGGAACAAGAGATGACAAGAACCAGGCAAGTGTCAGTGGAACAAGAGATGACAAGAACCAGGCAAGTTTCAGTGGAACAAGAGATGACAAGAACCAGGCAAGTGTCAGTGGAACAAGAGATGCCAAGAACCAGGCAAGTGTCAGTGGAACAAGAGATGAGATGAAGACGCAGGTAATGGGTTGGAAACAAATTAAAGAGGCTTGTTGATTACATTACCAGGTTGTCTTTATTCTGGAACCAACAGGTTAAGACAGGGCGACGACGACGCTGGAACCAACAGGTTAAGACAAGGAGACAACGACGCTGGAATCACCAGGTTAAGACAAGGAGACAACGACGCTGGAATCACCAGGTTAAGACAAGGAGACAACGACGCTGGAATCACCAGGTTAAGACAAGGAGACAACGACGCTGGAATCACCAGGTTAAGACAATGGACGAAGTCAGAAAAACAGACAAAGAAGAGAGCTACAGGCGGAAATGAAGATAGTAAAAACAAGACAAGGAAAGACCTTGACCTGACGGCACGTGACAGTGACACGTTTGTTGAAGGCTGTCCATGAAAAGTGGCGATAATGATGCTGATTATTATTATGATTATCATTATAATTTCAAGTACACTTTTTTTCCTGTATATCGTTAATAATTCGTCAACATAATTATAATATATATAATTATTTATTTCTTCATGTTTAGTATTAAAACAAAAACGTTCATTGTCGCCAATAAGTTTTCCCAGTGTGCTAAAATATTCTTCTATTAATTATTGTCAACAGTGTTTTAACATAGAGGACAACATGGGAGCAGACTATCAGAAATGTCCTCTGGCAGATCCATCCACGGACACATCCCGGACTTTCTGGACACAGATCTGGGATTTTAAAGTCTTGTACTCTCCCCAGAACACAAACGGAAAACGCCTGGACATGATTTTCATGATGCCCCAGAACTGACACCTTCTGGAAGCAAGCAGCATCATTCAAAGCGACAACATTTAACTACAACAATGCCATTTGAAATAAGTTATCGACCAAAAATTTAACAACAACAAACTTGACAGTTAAGTCACTTAACTTTGATGCCTTATTGAGCACTACCATCGTGTAAATATTTTTGTCTTTGCCTTTCTATGTTTACCTATAAGCTCCCAAATGGAACACATGCCCTCACTTAGCTCAGTACATGCCATCACTTAGCTCAGTACATGCCCTCACTTAGCTCAGTATATGCCCTCGCTTAGCTCAGTAAATGCCCTTACTTAGCTCAGTACATGCCCTCACTTAGCTCAGTACATGCCCTCACTTAGCTCAGTACATGCCCTCACTTAGCTCAGTACATGCCCTCACTTAGCTCAGTCTATGCCCTCACTTAGCTCAGTACATGCCCTCACTTAGCTCAGTCCACGAGCTCTTCATCAAGTTTATTCTTCTTATTTATTCATGTGTGTATATCTGTCTTAGCTTCATCTACACTGTCACGTGACTTTTCATGATCCTATCAGAGGTAGAGGAAGATTGAAAACAACATGAAGACGAGAACCGGATAGAAATTATAGAAATAATGAAGATATGTACCCAACGGGCTGATCACCCGTTTGCCAGTCACTTTGATTACGGAAACAACAACAAACGGATTGATTTGTCGTTGCCCTAAAGACGCCATTAGGCGTGATGGGAACAACGGCAAAGAAAATCTATTCGCTGTTGCCCTTAAGACGCCACTAGGCGTAATGGCCACTGACTGCTTTGCCGGTCGTTGGCTAAGGACGGAAGAAGAATAAGAAGATATGTAAACAGCGTTAACTGAGGCAGAGATAGGAAAACTTTGTATGAATTTTCTGAGAACCTACTCTCCTTGGGTAACTCTAACAATTAATCTCCATCAAGCATGTTGTGTACATTAACTCTTCAAGAACATGGTTGTGTTCACATGTTTCTTCAACCTATTCCCCGTACACTGTCATACGTCAACTAGAATATTTTCCACAAATAAAATCAGTGGTTAGTGCCCTGGCTTCCTAGCTCGGTGGTCCATGGTTCGATCCCCAGTTGAGGTGGGATTTTGTAGACGCAAACGGCTCGTGGGTCGACCTAGCTTCATGAATTGGATACCCAAGTAACTTATGGGAAGGTTAAAGGCGGCCGGCGTGACGCTGGCCGCATCACGCCTAGTGTGCCGATGGTCATGAAAATAAAGGCGTAAGACCATATTCCCATTTGCCTCAATGGGCATGTAACGGGATTCTTTACCTTTTTTTTTAACTTGAGGCTATGTGTTCTAAATATACTTTTTTCTCTGTTGCTCATATGTTGGGAATCTTTGAAGTAGATATTCAGCAGTTATTTTATCATTGCCACAGTTAGACTCATCGGTTTCCCATGTTTGACGCCACGAAAATTTCTGTGACTTTTCATTTTCATGTTGTACTCAAAGTCTGTTCTTTTCATATTATTTTTTTTTTTTTTTGTAAGTACGGTAATGTTATGTATAGTAGGAAAGGAAATGGAATGAGGATTAATGAAATATAAATTTGGAACCAAACAAAACAAAGATTTAGTTCAGATAAAACGACATCAAACACCGGCTTATCGTCACTAGCCTCTAAGAAAGATTAGCCCTGAATATTGGCCTCTGGTCCTGTAAGAGTTAATGGTAAAACATGGAGATTACAGAACATAGTATGAAATAGTTGTATCAAATATCAGCTCCTTTTTTCTGGTTGATTGTTTTGATATTCCATGTTCCTATGTTTATGTGATGTTCCATGTTCCTATGTTTATGTGATGTTCCATGTTCCTATGTTTATGTGATGTTCCATGTTCCTATGTTTATATTTCTGCAGGCCTTTTCTCAGAATAATTCATTTCTGCAAAATGTGGGAGCCATTCTTCATTATGGACATCCTTACTTGTTAGAAAAGTTAACTCTGTATTGTCCATTTTAACAGCGGACTCCTTCCTATGGTGACCAGGATTTGCCTACATAGATATTTCTATTTTTGTTTTAAATGACCTTGTTCCACTATTTTGACTTGGGTAGACATTGTGAGGCCTCAATCTCTTCCACGGCGGGCAGCTGTTTTTTTTAATTTTTAATAATTTTTAAATTTATTTTTATAGTCTACATTTGAAAAATGGAAAAGAAGTCCAATAGCAGATACTACTACCACCATCACCACCACCACCACAACTACCACCATCATTACCACCACCACTACTACAACTACTATTAATCGGTACAGGTTGACTCGTAGTAGATACTGCCGTAGAGGAATGCAGTTTTAGGGACTTCACTTGTTGGCGATGTCGTTGAGGTATTTGTCTCCTTGTGGCTTAGTACGTACCTTTCAACCAAGACATAAGGCCGTCGGTTTTGTCAGAGTGTAAAATGTCATTAACCAAATAAGTGAACTACGTCATGTCTCGTGCAGTTTAAATAAATACTTAGCCATGAAAAGAACTACTAGTGTCTATCAGCTAGTATCATGAAACCCTGCCTGCTGGGGCTGACACTGAAAAGGGCTGACCCTGCAAATGACCGACCTTGGAAAGGACTGACCATGAAAAACGGCTGACCGTGAAAAGGGTTGACTATGACTATGGAACAGGGATGACCATGAAATAAAGCTGTTTTCAAAAACCTCATCTACACTAAGTCTCAGCTTTATAAGGTAAGGTGATCAGTTATTTTGTTTCGCTGCTTTTGCCGTCCCTAGCTCACGAACGGATTGGGGTATCCATTTATACAGAAAGCCAAGATCAACACAGCTCTCCTTACAATTTCAGTATTGCAAACTGTGGAAACTTAAAATCAATACGCAGAACTGTATACACCATTTTCTCCTGCAGCCACAAAATAGCAAATAGAGCCATCAACATCAACCCATCAACATCAACCCATCAACCCATCAACATCAACCCATCAACATCAACCAATCAACATTAACCCATCAACATCAACCCATCAACATCATCAACCCATCAATATCAACCCATCAACATCACCAACCCATCAATATCAACCCATCAACATCAACCCATCAACATCATCAACCCATCAACATCAACCCATCAACATCAACCCATCAACATCATCAACCCATCAACATCAACCCATCAACATCATCAACCCATCAACATCAGCCCATCAACATCAACCCATCAACATCAACTCATCAACATCAACCCATCAACATCAACCCATCAACATCAACCCATCAACATCAACCCATCAACATCAACCCATCAACATCAAAAACTGAATGTGGAAACACTAACAAAAAATTAATCCCCAGTCTATCTGGGAGTAAAACTAGACAGACAATTGAAACTAGACAGACGATTGAAACTAGACAGACAATTGAAACTAGACAGACAATTGAAACTAGACAGACAATTGAAACTAGACAGACAATTGAAACTAGACAGACAATTGAAACTAGACAGACAATTGAAACTAGATAGACACATCTACACCCTCACTGAAAAAGCAGGTAAGTGCCTAAACATCATCAAACGACAAGCTAGTACAAATTAGGGAGCGGATAAACAAACTCTTCGCCGACTTTATCTCAGCTATGTGAGATCAGTGATAGACTATAACCTTCCCCTTCAAACCATTGTGAGTGCTAACACCAAATCATCTCTCTACCGTGTGCAGAACCAAGCTCTCAGGTTAATTTGTGGAGGGATGAGATCAACACCCACAGCCGTATGTGAGATAGATGCCAATATCGAGCCGCTTGACATCAGGTGTAAAAGAGCACTGATTGAAGCTGTAGAGAGATACAGGCGAGAAGAGAAAGACCACCCAAACAAAGTACTTATTGATACTTGGAAACAAACACGAAGACTGAAACAACTATCTCTCCTGGACATAGCCAAAGAGGAAAATGATAAACAATATCTCCAGCAAGAGAGAGAATTGGAAAACAAATACTTTTGACCACCCCCTAGGGAGAACTTCCATCATCCAACTGTCAAAACACAACTGATAGATATAATGGCCAACAAGGAAACACTATCCATAGTCTTGAAGACGTATGCCTTGGAGACCATAAACAGCTACCCAACATCAGCAATCCAGGCCTACACAGATAGTTCAGCTTTCAAGACCACCTCTTTTGCAGGATATGGCGTCTGCATTTGGTATTCGGATGAGTTCTGCGACACCTATGGTGAGGCTGAGGCCATCAAGACAGCCATTGAAATACTACACCAACAGTTTGACCTTAAGGAACTAAACCCTTCAGACATAGTGAGTTTCACTGACTCCATGTCTGTTTTGGAGGCACTTAAACAGACTCTATATGAAAACAAAGACATCTTTCTTATAGGAAGAGTGATTCACAACTTGATCACAGCCTACGCCATCAGTGTAACCCTACATTGGATCTCTGGACACAGTGATCTAACAGGAAATGAGACAGCTGATAGACTTGCTAAAACAGGAGCCTCTAAACAGCAAAAGGACAGATCCGGCAGCATGGGAACAGTCAAACATATTTTCAGAAACAACACAAGGGAAATCTGGCTTAACAGATCTGGCTTAACTGGCCCAAATGGCCGAAATGTCTTTAATGAAATGACCTTCCCAAAAGACAACGACAACATAAACAGACTCAACAGGAAAAATCAAAGTCTTATCTTTCAGTTCCGAACAGGACACGCCAGAGTCAATAGCCATCAACCCTCAGCACCTACCCATGTGTAGACGCTGCTCTCATCCCTATGAAACAACCAGACACCTCCTCATGGAGTGTCCATCACTCACACATGCCAGGAAAAAGCTTTTACAGACACCTCTGACAGTCACGAACTCACTATATGGAACATTAAAACAACTACAGAAAACCTGAACTTTTTTAAGAATGGCATTGGGCTGCCAAGAGTAGATATGTTCAGCAGCTATGGGATATCGACAACAACAACAGTAAGGTAGACTGGAGCGTGGTGCCAATTGGTTTTTACCTCAGTTTCTTTGCTTCGAAATGCAAGCAATTCTGTATTTACAATCCCTTAATTCAGCGAAAACAAAAACTTAACTTACGTTGTTTTTTTTTTTTTAGTTATTCCCCTTTGTTAGTGAAGTTAACTTGATTTATTTCCCCTTATTAGTTAACGTTCTTGTTTTATTTCTCCCTTTTGGATCTTGTTGCAACGTTGGGTCCGTTTAAGATATTTTTTGTTTTTTTATCTTCTTCACTTATTTCATTAATTCCATCTCGATTATTGTATTTCTTCTCCTTACATTCCTTCATCTTTCCAGCCTCCTCTATCAACGCAGATTCAACACAAAGCAATGAATGAAATTTATGTTTTCTTCTTTTTTCCCTTTTTCTCGCATGTGACTCCTTTTGAAACTTGTTTGCGCCAAATTACGTTATATAGTGGTGATATATGTTGGTATTCGTTTTTCATGGTGAGTGCGCTAATGTTTTTTTTTTTTTTTTTCGTACGCCCGCTAATACTCGAGGCGAAATCTCAGGTTATTATTAATGTCTAACCTGACATTGATTTTACGTGAGTATCCCTTTTCTTGTACAGAGACAGGTGTCCCTCGCCATTCAGGCAGATACTCGCCGATTTCGGAGGTACCCATTAGAGCTGGGTCGGCTCAGGAGCCGCCAATCCCTGGTCGACGACACTTCTTCAAATGTCCTCGCCAGGTCTCGAGTTAATCCAGTCCAAATCCCGGTCGACGAAAAATCCTCAAATACCGTCGCCCGGGTTTGATCCTGAATCACCCGGTCGCCAGAGCGGTGTTGTAACCACTACGCTAGCGCGGCTCCAGTGCGCTAATGTGATTCACAGTTTTCCTCAATAAACTTGAACGATATGCTTGGTAAATGTTCCGTTATCTAGACATGTGACATTAAACTCTGATTCCTGACTTTCTGGAATGTCTCTAAGGCCCAACCACTCTTTGCCAAGTACGTATTGGTTATCAAGGGTACCAACAGCAGCAAGGTTCCAATACTTGGTACGAACTCAGGGGTTAGGGTAAGGGTTGTGTCCTCTTTCTTAGTGATGTCCTCTTTCTTAGTGATCGCAATTATCAAGTACTAAATAGTGGTTATGGGGGTGAGGTGAGGTAGGGAGTAACGAACAAGTACTGAGTAATGGTTATTCCAGTGGGAGCAGGGAATTACCAGCAAGTATCAACTAATTGTTGTTGCAAGTGGGGGTAGGGGGGCTACAAAAAAATAACACATAGTGGTCATGGAAGGGCCCAGGAAGAATTAAGCAATGATTAATGTTAGCTCGTTAAGCCCCCACCTCTGATTAACTCAGGGGAATTCTTATTATTCTGATATAGCTCTGTTTAGAGCGTGTGTAGTAAATTGACTGAGACAAACATGCAGTACATTTAAAAGGATTAAATCGAAAATAAATTTGTAAAATTACAAATAACAAAATTTAATAACCACTTAAGTTTGAACAGTTTGAAAATAATTTGAAAATAATTGAATAGTTTAGAAGAAAAGTTTTATCATTGATGGATAATAGAGACGATGAAAAAAGTTCACTTTGGCAGCTTATATATGGAACTTAGCTGCCAATGACGGGTCGGCTTCTTCTGATGGGTTGGTTCTTTTTACACTGCTCCCGCTCGTCGCTGGTCAAGGTAGTCGTGTGTAGCCTGTTTCCCAGATATGTCAAGGAGAGTCTACAAAGTTGGTCCTTTGTCTTAAAGCGTAGGCCACTTGTCCCTTCTATTCCAGAGATAGTACTTTCTGCTGGTACCACCAACAACTATGATTAGGAACAGAAACGAAACGCTCTTCTGAGTATTCCGTTTCCCAACACACACTTATGTGTCCCCTTTCTTCTATTCTACC
The DNA here is from genome assembly GCA_024509875.1 of Oreohelix idahoensis. Taxonomy (NCBI): domain Eukaryota; kingdom Metazoa; phylum Mollusca; class Gastropoda; order Stylommatophora; family Oreohelicidae; genus Oreohelix; species Oreohelix idahoensis. The sequence goes on from JAMPIV010022554.1 coordinate 301,082, forward strand.
ATCCCATTTATCTCAGAATTTACCCTCGGTGAGAATTAAATTTAATCCCTCGGGATAAAATTTTCTTTTACATTTAAATTGAATAGCTTTAGCTTTACATTACATTTAAGTGAAAAGGTTAATAGTTCAGATAGAATATGTTTACATTTACATTTCCACTGATTGAAAAGTGTTCACAATACAAATTGAAAATGTTTTCATTTATGTTTACACTGATTTGAAAAGTTTGAAACGTCCATTAATTTTAAAGTGCATATGTTAACATCGACATTTACACTGGTTTGAAACTGTAAGTATTATACTTAGAATGTACATCATTTCTTTCATCTTTCCCTCCCTGCTCAGCAAGGAACCTGGGTCTCTTTATGCGTTTAGTTCTCTTTAAAAAACTAGCAATAAAGCAGTATCCAGCCCTTGGCTGTGGTGGTTCATGAAATCACCATTCTATACGCTGATGTTGCCAGCCTCAAATGACGGGAACACCCACTATCGATTTTCACTAAAATCTAAAATTCACATGGTAATTTAAATATATATGTTAGTCCACATGTTAGTAATAAAATATAGAATGTAAAATCACAACTTAAGCCAATCCTGGCTCACACACTTTTTGCTCAGACTAATAAAAGGCACTGGCAGTTGCCTTATTACTCGTACTTGGGGTCGTTAATTGGAACTTTAATTCCTTTTCTGGCTCCGTGTGTTTCTTTCAGTTTCCTCAGACAGCAGCTTTCCTTATTAAAATGATAGAGAGTTCCTGGGCTGAACTGTAAGTCCTAATGAATACTCCAAAATAAGGTGTCCGAACTGATAAATGGAAATTCTGAATTCTAACTGGCACGTCTGGTGTCTTTGGCAAGCGTGAATCTCGCAGTGAAAAAAACACTGAAATGTGTCAGGTTATATTCACTGTCTTACCCCACCCTGTTTGTTCTGGGGCTCAAACGATCAGCCAATCTGATTTGAATATTTTCTATGACTCATCTAGTGCACAATTTCAAACATTACTTTTCTGAAAATGGGCTGTAAACATCCGATTGCCGGCAGACAAACTTACAGACATATCGGTAACCTCACACGACAATGTATGTAAGATGTAACAAATTATTACTTTCGCTAAAGTAGTGGTTTTTTTTTTCATTAGTTACGTGAGTTACAGCTCTCAAATGTCATGCTTCTGATCATGTGTCTTCACAACTTCCTGCCTCCATTACAATTTATCAATTTTGCTTTTGACTTCTTTCCATGCCACGATGACTCTGGTTCATTCTTTGCATCTCAGCCTCCATAGTCCTCCGCCAGGTTGTTTTTGGTCGGCCTCTCTTTCGTTTTCCTTCAGGGGTCCAAAGCATAGCTGTTCTTGTGGTGGCATCGGGGTCTCTTCTGAGGACATGGCCAACCCAGCTCCAGCGTCTGCCAGCTATGATACGTTGCCTTTAGTGCCTTCCCTATTTGTTAACTAATTGTCCACGACTCACTCCCATATGTCAGGATTAATACTGAAGAACTTTCTTTTTTACTTTCAATGACAAAGAATTGTTGCATAAAATACTCTTCATTTTATAGAATGCTACTTTTGCCTGAGCTATTCTGCTCTTCACGTCTGGAATACGCTTCAATACATTTAAGAGTCAAAAAAAAAAAAAAATCGCCGTGTCCCGCATAGGTCTCCGCTGTATAAATAACAAAAAAAAAAAAACAATAATAACATAATTAATATTGATACAATAACTATTGTTACAAAACTCTTCCTACCACTTTTGTTAATGATACTGAGATGATGTTATTTTTGTTATTATTGCTTTTATTTTCTGTGAACGTGTTCTAGTTAAGTGAGAGTTCAATAGAAAGATGTAAAAAATATATGACGTGGGAAACTATGTTGCCTGAAAGTAAAGTTGCGTGTCAGAAATATTGCCATTATAATTTATAACATGCCAGTTAATATGTGTGCGTGTATGTGTTGTGTCAAGCCAAATTAAAAGTGTTAAGGCTATACGACCTTTTTTGTTGTATTTCATCTATTGCCTGTACGTTAACATCTTCTGTAAACGAACTTTCTAATTTTTACGTTCTCTAAAGAACAATGAAAAAAAATCCCGTCAGCTTTTCGGGACAATACTGAAAAGGCGCTCATTGCATCGTGACGGCTAAACTGAACACCTACTGAACGAGTGCACAAGCTTTGCATCTTTTTGGGGTGTGTTAACTTTGGCCATAAGTCAAGTGATAACTTTGACCATAAGTCAAGTGATAACTTTGGCCATAAGTCAAGTGATAACTTTGGCCATAAGTCAAGTGATAACTTTGGCCATAAGTCAAGTGATAACTTTGACCATAAGTCAAGTGATAACTTTGGCCATAAGTCAAGTGATAACTTTGGCCATAAGTCAAGTGATAACTTTGGCCATAAGTCAAGTGATAACTTTGGCCATAAATCAAGTGATAACTTTGACCATAAGTCAAGTGATAACTTTGACAATAAGTCAAGTGATAACTTTGGCCATAAGTCAAGTGATAACTTTGGCCATAAGTCAAGTGATAACTTTGGTCATAAGTCAAGTGATGACTTTGGCTATAAGTCAAGTGATGACTTTGGCCATAAGTCAAGTTATAACTTTGACCATAAGTCAAGTGATAACTTTGACCATAAGTCAAGTGATAACTTTGGCCATAAGTCAAGTGATAACTTTGGCCATAAGTCAAGTGATAACTTTGGCCATAAGTCAAGTGATAACTTTGGCCATAAGTCAAGTGATAACTTTGGCCATAAGTCAAGTGATAACTTTGGCCATAAGTCAAGTGATAACTTTGGCCATAAGTCAAGTGATAACTTTGGCTATAAGTCAAGTGATAACTTTGGCCATATTCAAGTGTTAACTTTGGCCATAAGTCAAGTGATAACTGTCATAAAATTAACAAGTGATACAACGTAAAAATATCTCCAAAGGATAAAATGTAAGGATAAAAACATAATGCGTAAGCTGCTGATAGTACATGATCGCCCTGACCGCGGGTCATCACCCTCCATAAAAATTGACTTGTTAGACGGGAAATCAAAACGGTTACCATTTGGAGGGATGAGAACGGCGGATCAAAAGGAAAAAAAATATGACTGGAAAAAATTGCGTGAGACTAGCAAGGCTAAGGAGACGCAATTGGGGGGGGGGGGGGGAACGGGGGAAAAAAGTCACGTTCCCCAAGTTGACATAAAGTAAGGAACTCGACAGAAGGGACCCTGGATATGATACGCCACAGTCATTTTTTGGACGCTTTTGCGATACCAAGCCTTTTATTTGAATTCAGCGGAAAAAACGCAGATGCTTGAAATATTACAAAATTTAAAAAGTAACTTTTTCTTAATATTGATGTTAGGAATATAAAAATTAGATGGCCGGATGACCCATCTTGAGCAGTGAAATAATATACTTTTAATTTTACAGACGGATAGATAATAATGAAGATAATGACAAAAGACAGTGTTGTTCACATCAGCGAAAGACTGCATTGAATCTAACATATCACTATTTGCACAAAAACCGCGACCTTGAGACGCAAGTGTTCAAATCTAGTTAGAATGAAAGCGGGGGATATTGGTGGGAGCTGTGTCTAAAAATAACTTTTAACGACAAAATTTTGGAGGGGAGAGAAAGGTTGGTTCAAAAATCAAGTACGTTTTTTGTGAAAACGCAAGTAGAGACGGACAGACTAACAGATAAAAATCCATACTTGACTGAAGCATGACTGAAATGACTTTAGTGTAGGAAATTTGAATTTAAAAAAAAACCAAGGCATTGATTGGCCACAGACAATCATATTATCCGCGCTCAGACGAGCTTTTTTGCCATTCCTCAATAGTTGTCCAGTGATAGACACAGTAAATTTCAAGTGTGGTGATTTTCAAATGAAATAAATTGAAATAAGTTCAGGGACGCCATACTATAGCCAGCAGCTCAGCTGAGTTTTGCTAGCATTTCTGTGTTCTTTATTCATAATCTGAGCTGTGAGTTCGATCTTGACACTAAGGTGGTGTCAAATGCTGATTAATAATTGAAGTGAGGACCCGTGCAGTGTACATTTCGGCAGAACATCTTTGTATTGCTCAAGCACGGAGAGGTGGGGCCATCAGATTCCAGCACCAGAACAAATCTGGCAAAGTTAAGTAGGCTAGCTGGCCTGCTGAACTTACACCAACTTCATAAAACTAGCACCCAAGAGAATTTACTACTGAAGCATCCCATTTTCTTCCATCATTAATGGACAATGTTTTGTAGGCATAAACAGGGAGGGATGAAGCCACCCCAACAGCACATCCATTCATAGTTTTCCCAGGAAAATTAACATTACGAACAGTAATACTATAATTAATCTTGAAGATTGCATATGTAAACATCTTTCATTTAACATGCCCTTTATTCATGCCATTCATTCATAAATTTCAAAATCTTTGCATAAGTTCTGGCCAAAATAAAACCTTGGTTCAGAACAAATAAATTTAAAAAAAAGATTTTCTATTCTAAATTTAACCAGCTGAATTTAGTTCATTGTGTTATAAATTTTATTGATAGTATTAGACTTAATTAATATCTGTGTGTGTTTGTATATGTCCATACAACACATTGCATTCAGTACCCTAGATTTTAACGTAGCCACATTCATTAGTAAAAAAAAAAGATATGTGTGAGGTCATAAAGTGGTAGCACGAAAGGGCCTTCTGTATATTCACAGCTACAATTATCTCAGGAGCCTTCACAGCTGACCTCACGCATCACACTAGGTGATAACACCACCATACAATACCATCAAAATCCACTACAATAACTTTGACTACAAAGATCTAATGAATCTGCATTTGTATCGACATCCTGCAGTTGATGAGAAATTCATGGTTTTCTTCACAAAAGCACAATGTCTTTAAAAAAAAACACACAATTTTCAAAATCAAAATATGCCTACTAGGAATGTGTTCTGACATGATTTTGACATGTTTAGATTCAGGATAATATAAACTATAAGAACTTAAACTTATCCCAGTTTTTATAGTTGCCCAATTTTGACTTAAAATTCGTTGCGCCTTTCCCGTTCTGGGTTTGTGGTTGAGTATTGATAACGCATTTTAACCCCATGTCACGGGGGTTTCTCTTGTTTATTGTATCAAACAAACAAAGACTGTAAAAATTCTACTAAAACGAGCACAACAATGAACGCAGAAAAATTAAACCTAACATTCGAACGTGGTTCCATTCAATATGTTTTTTATTTCCCTCGACAGTTTGAGAACTACTGAAAGCGATTAAAGAAATAATAGATATCGGTCAATGCAGTGTGTAGTAACTGAAAAATAAAAAAAACATTGACTTCACAAAGTTGTTGATAAAGGGGATGTCATTATATGGGGAGTAATCCTAGCACTAGTTGGCAGACGGTATAGGACGCGTCACCTTATTGTATTCTTGTGTTGACTGGGCGAGTTCTTGCATTAACGTGTGTATTAATTGCTTGCTAATGTTCCTGTTAGCGAAAATAAAACACGTGACCAAACTGTAAGGACTTATACATTCGGACATGCGCCCTAATTTAACTGACGGAGTTTGTGTTTAAGTTAAAAGGGGCGCACCTTGTCAAAATGAGGCTGAACACCTTATTTTTGTAAAGTTATTGAAGATAATAAGCTTTTCCGGGCATGCCAGTCCGTTCGCTAGAAGCGAAAGTGGTAGGACCTCGATTCCTTCATGGAAGTACCTAGGTTTAATTTTTATATTTATTTAGGTTCTTATGTGTCCCATCTAGCCTTCACTTTCTTTCCTTTCCCTGACGAAGGCCTTGTGGTCGTAACGTTGACTATTTTCTTTGTCTTTTGTCCTCGTAAGACGAATTACCTGTTATCGTTTTTTTTCCACACCCATGCATTGAAGATAATAAATGTCATTTGTTCATGTCTATACAGCTTCGACAGACCACAGGCCTTCAACAAATGTTTACCCAGTCTCCCTGTCTTGTGCCATTCGTTCAATAACTTTTCATTTCTTCTCCTCTTTCGTGCATGTCTCAGTTCCTGTCCCATGTGTGTTTCCGTGGTAAAGCAAAGAATAGTAACTTCACCCTACCATACATGTCTTTGGAGACGAGTAAGGAGGGTTGAGCTTTGGATCAGCTACCTCTATCCTGGAGAGATCGTGAAATCCAGGGCCAAATCTAGTGAACAGTCTTTCTCTGCCTACTTTTTTCCTTCCTTTGACGTGTTTGCATTCTATTGACGAGACACGATTCTTTCAGTCACGCTTCATTCTGACCGCCGGTTATGGAAAAGCGAGATGCCAATTTAAGAAGGAAAAACAAAAACCTGTCTTTTTAAGCCTCATGCAGCGCTGATAAATACTAAGCTCTGAAAAGAGTTACTAGTGTCTATTAGAGTCTTGCTGGTATAATGAAGTCCCGAAAAGGGCTTGTTCTGAAGAAGTACTGCTAACATACCGGCGCCCAGCGTTTCTGATTGTTAAGGTGGCTACATGTCTTCTAAGACTGTCGGCGCCCCAGCGTTTCTGATTGTGAAGGTGGCTACATGTCCTCTAAGACTGTAGGCGCCCAGCGTTTCTGATTGTGAGGGTGGCTACATGTCCTCTAAGACTGTCGGCGCCCAGCGTTTCTGATTGTGAAGGTGGCTACATGTCCTCTAAGACTGTCGGCGCCCAGCGTTTCTGATTGTGAAGGTTGCTACATGTCCTCTAAGACTGTCGGCGCCCAGCGTTTCTGATTGTGAAGGTGGCTACATGTCCTCTAAGACTGTCGGCGCCCAGCGTTTCTGATTGTGAAGGTGCCTACATGTCCTCTAAGACTGTCGGCGCCCAGCGTTTCTGATTGTGAAGGTGGCTACATGTCTTCTAAGACTGTCGGCGCCCCAGCGTATCTGATTGTGAAGGTGGCTACATGTCTTCTAAGAATGTCGGCGCCCAGCGTGTCTGATTGTAAAGGTGGCTACATGTCTTCTAAGACTGTCGGCTCCAGTAGAGGAGTAAGGTGACAGCATGGCATTCTCCTAATAAGTTAAGGGAGAAACTGTCTCAGGAGACGTTCCACTGCTGACTTTATAATAAAGATAGATGCGGTTATTTGAAGAAGAAAAAGGAGAAGAAGTTAGGGAGGAGGACGAGAAGAAGAAGATAAAAAAAGATGATTAATAACTTGTGTACAACGCTGTAGCCGCAAAGTCGCGCTTGAAATCTCAACAATCCAAAAAAAGACATGGACGAGTCCATTATAAGAAATAATAAGGAGGTTCCAACCCAGACCTGCTAAAATTATATCAAGTTTAAGAATGCTGAATGCGTCACAAATCTTCCTGTCAGTTGAAGATCTTTGTGAATAGATTAGTCTAATTTACTAAGTAATCCTCTCAACCACAGAATAATAAAACCACACGTTAAGACGTCAGGTAAACAGAGCAGGTCATAAAAAATGGGCTTTGTTCAAACATAAAAAATGTTGATGAGGTGTGCGATTTATTAAAAGACATCTTTTGAGTTCAGTAACTTAATAAAGAACTCGTTTACTCTTCAGAACTCGGTCTAGAAAATCGGGGGTGTCGCTATTCCCTTTTTGTTCACTGTAAACACGTTTACAGACTTTGTATTGCTTAGCTTCCGTTTCTAGGCCAGGCCAGCATTAGCGAGTGTTCCGCTGATGGAATGAAAATCTCTACCTGAGACGTATAACTAAGGTACGTGAATTAAATCAGTGAATTAAATGTGTTTTATGGTATAAATTAGTTGACACGGTATTACGGTCTGTTTCAGATGTAATCTAGCTAATACTATAGAATAGAAAAGTTATCGAAGTGATGGCGTCTATAATCAGTTGTTTCCCAGTCTTATATTCGATAGTCACGTTGAATTGTCGTGCTAATGACCAATGTCCACGAAGCACTATTAATGTGGTGCTGAGCTGGCAGTGCGATTAGTCACGCTTCACTCCCGTAGTGAGGCTGTAGCTCCGTTAGGATGGTGCTGGGTTCGATTTCCCGGTAAGTCTATGACTTTTGTTGGCTCGTGTCGTTCGCGTGGGTCTCTAAAAAGACTAAGGAAGAACATCACCACGCCAACCTCACGCATGTCGTACATGGCGTCTAATATGACGTTCTGCTTGGCACCAGCAACTTCATCATGTAACACAAATAGCCACAGAACAAACTAAGGCAAGAACATGTGGATGCTCGCTACAGGCTTTCTTTCAGTGGACCCGCTACACTGTTGACTTCTTGTTCTGTCAGTGGACCAGCTACACTGTTGACTTCTTGTTCTGTCAGTGGACCAGCTACACTTGTGCCTTCTTGTTCTGTCAGTAGACTAGCTACACTTGTGCCTTCTTGCTCTGTCAGTGGACCAGCTACACTTGTGCCTTCTTGCTCTGTCAGTGGACCAGCTACACTTGTGCCTTCTTGCTTTGTCAGTAGACCAGCTACACTTTGAATAACCGCCTATATCTTTTGAAACGTTGACATCTAATGAAAGAACCCACTTATTTATAATAAATTTATAGCATCTCAATCATCTAATGCCGTAACTTTAAGCGTACTCACTATAATAGTGGCCAACATCATAAAACATGTCGTAACAATTATGTACATCTATATATCCTTGTAATGAGAAATGGGTGTTGGAAGATGGTAAAATGTATGATTATTTATATTTACAAATTAAAATAAATAATAGTAAACAAATCTTGGATGAATCTTCCAATGAAATTATAAAAGTCTGTCACAGTATATTTTTTATATATCTTGCTATCTAGTCTCTAGCTGTTATCATCATCAACATTCGCTTTAGAAACTGTTCACAGTGTTTGTTGGATGGATACACATGCAACTCATCTTGTGTTTGCTCGAGGTTCCTGAGACACACTGACGATCAGGAAGACTTTCCTTCAGCCCGCCCTATAACTAGGGGGACTAAGCTGTTGAAGATTGTTTGACCACTAGGCTTCAGTTAGCAGGATCAAAGGTCCTCACGTCTTTAGTTTATACTTGATCACGAACTCGATCATGAGCTCGATCAGGAATAATCATAAAACCTGGAACAAAAGGTAATAGGTGGCCATGGTGTTCCATCAATCTCACCAACCACTAACATTCATGAGGCGACCATGTCTTCAGTGTTTGTATATAAATGAATGATTCGTGGTAGTATGTTACAGAGATAGCATTATAAGATAATGTCTACTGTGCAGAAATAACAAAATACATGAATAAATCACATGTTATGATACATTGGTACGATAGAACCCTTGCCTTCGACTTATGGATGCCAAGTCACTTATGTACTTGGTGGTATGTCGTAAGCTTCCAGGCAAGAACTTAGCCATGATATATATATATATATATATATATATATATATATATATATAGATATATATATATATATATATATATATATATATATATATATATATATATATATGGCTAACCAATTAATGGTTATGCTTCCTGACAATGCCGGTGGAGGTTATCGCTGGTTAGTGTCATTGGCTTCTTGTATACCCTTTTTATTATATCTGATACCATCAAATCATAAACAAAATCTGAAATAAAAGGATACACTAGTCAACAACCAAAATGTACCAGAAATGAAAATAGCTGATCTTAACTAATTTTGGTGTGCTGAAAACGAAAATGACATTTAAAAAAGTTGATTGGCTCTAGTTTTCAAGATATATGCTACTAGTTTATTTAATTACGGACAATTTATATATATGACGCAACTATTGTGGGCGATTGCATAATTTTTTCTAATGACCAATAAAAATGTAACTAGAAGTTGATGATGCAATCATACCTATGATTACATCACCTTTGTGTATAAATATCTTATCTCTGATAAAATTTTGCCATTAGTTAGTGCATTTGTCCTTATCAAAAGTATCGTAGTTAGAAATGCCTAGGACATGTGTGAACAGGGCTAATAATTTCTGTTATATATGTGGTGAGGTGACATTTCTATCACAAAAACGAAATATAACTAAAGTGATTAAGAAGGCGTACAGTTTGTATTTTGGCTGCAGAATAGGAGATCAAGATAAGAGCTGGGCGCCACACATATGCTGCAATACATGTGCAGCACATCTTAAACTGTGGTTGACTGGCAAAAGGCAAGCTATGCCTTTTGCAGTCCCAATGATTTGGAGGGAGCCCACTAATCATCTCAACAACTGTTACTTTTGCATGGTCCCTCCAATTGGGAAAGGCATATCAAAAAAGAAAAAATGGACTCTGGAATATCCAAACATCCCTCTGCAATACGTCCGGTACCACATGGCGATGACCTACCAGTTCCCAAAGTGCCAGAATCATTTTCAGCTGCTTCCACTGATGAAGAAGAGGACATTGGTGGTCCTGAACCATCAACCTCAAGCGACCCAGATTTTGACCAAACTACATCCACTAAACCACACTTAATAACCCAAGGTGAGCTGAATGATCTTGTAAGAGATCTGAATTTACCGAAGAACAAGGCGGAGTTTTTGGGTTCCAGATTGCAACAGTGGAGTCTCCTGGCAGAAGATGTTACAATTTCTGTGTATAGGAACCGCCAGAAGCCGCTTATTACATTCTTTTTCAAAGCGGGTGACCTTTCTGCGTGCCACAACATTTCTGGTTTAATGGCAGCCCTCAAAATCAATTACATACCGGAAGAGTGGAGGCTTTTCATTGATTCATCCAAGACGAGTCTTAAAGCTGTTTTGTTGAATAATGGTAATGTGTTACCGTCAATTCCAGTTGGTCACGCAGTTCATATGAAAGAAACTTATGAAAACATTAAGCAGCTTTTGAAGTGTATAAACTACGATCATCATCATTGGTCACTTTGCGGTGACTTAAAAGTGGTCGCTCTTTTGCTTGGACTACAGGGTGGATACACCAAGTACTGTTGCTTTCTCTGTGAGTGGGATAGCCGTGCACGGAGTGACCATTACATCAGAAGTCATTGGCCAATCAGGCAGTCATTGCAGTCTGGCAGTAAGAACGTTGAGAACCCAGCACTTGTCGATACCAGCAAGATTGTATTGCCACCCTTGCACATTAAGCTGGGTCTCATGAAAAACTTTGTCAAGGCAATGGAGAAAACAGATGAGGCTTTCAAATACCTCATCAGAAAATTTCCAAGATTGAGTGAAGCTAAAATAAGAGATGGAGTATTTGTTGGTCCGCAAATTCGAAAACTTCTTCATGATGACGAGTTTCTTTGCGTGTTGCATGGCAAGGAAAAAGCAGCATGGCTAGCATATAAGTCAGTGGTGGACAATTTTCTTGGAAACAACAGATCTGATAATTACAATGAAATTGTAGAAAATTTCCTTCTGAAGTATAAGAGTCTTGGCTGCACCATGTCTTTGAAAATTCATTTTCTGGATTCTCATCTGGATTTCTTTACGTCAAACTGTGGAGCGGTCAGTGATGAGCATGGTGAACGATTTCACCAGGACATTGCTGCTATGGAGACAAGGTATCAAGGCAATTGGAGCCCTTCAATGCTTGCTGATTACTGTTAGACTGTGACAAGAGACACCTCATCGATTGACTACATGAAGCAAGCAAAGAGAGCTCGAACAGCGACTGAATAATGACGGAATGGGTTCAAATGTGCCTTTTTAAAACATGATATGTGAACTTTAAATAATGTTTTTATTTTTTCTATCATTTTATGTTGAAATATCAATTAATTGAGTATGTAACCACAATTTTTATAATGCTAAAGTGGAAAGACTAGCTGTTCACCCCAGAGAATTAAACACGCATACATTATTTGTATTACTGTAATGTAACTTCATTATTTAAAAAAAAAACCAGAGCCAATTGGGGAATTTCATTATGATATTTGAAATCAGCATGTCAAAATCAATAAGAAATGATATATTTAATGTCTGGTACAAAAAACGTTTGAAAATTTGTTGACTAGTGATATTAGTCACACATATATCTTTAATAAACTTACAAACCTTCTTAGGATTAATAAACGCACGGTGAGGCTGTATTTGTTGAAGTCTATCTGCCCTGCATGCAGTGTGAAAAAACTTTTCCTGCAGATACTGTCTTCCAGTTTTTCACTTTGCCTTCTGGATTTAGTGTGTGTAATTTTAAACGCGCCACTGTGTCCTTATATTTGGGCGACTCTCCCGTACGAGAAAGCATTGTCTGAAGTTCGATATGTTTTTTCGTTTAATCTTTATCGAAATCCGTGGAGGTATGTATTATTAATAAATTTTCAAAGATCATGAGCTAACTATTAGCAGATGTGATGACTATGAAAAATATCAATTATTTTTAAAACTATTTATATTTGAATAATATCCTTTTGGATATCATTCATACTCTATCTCCTTTGGTGAATTATTATTATTTAAATTCCTTTCAACCAGGCTTGCTCTTGTAGCTTTATATTTTCTTTCCAGCTAATGCAAACTTTTAAGGTCGGCCATGTTTAATATATTCGCTATCCCTACCTTCATCAATGCTGGTCAGCTAGACGAAGCGCAACTTTTTCAGCCACTTTCAAACTTCGAAGCAATTCCGACAGCGTTGTCCCTGCAGTCTTATCTCTCTCTCTGTGTGTGTGTGTGTGTGTGTGTGTGTGTGTGTGTGTGTGTGTGTGTGATTGTGTGTGATTGTGTGTGTGTGTGGCGTTACACATTATTTCACAAACAAAGCAAGTGGTCCCAAATCTCGCTACAGACCAGCTACACTGGTGCCTTCTTGCTCTGTCAGTAGACCAGCTACACTGGTACCTTTTTGCTCTGTCAGTAGACCAGCTACACTCGTGCCTTCTTGCTCAGTCACGAGAAAATAGATGAATGAATGAATATCACTTATGTCGATTTTCTGTTATCTAGTTTTTAACTTTTTTTTTTCTCGCGAGTACCCGCAGCATACACATTATTATTTAAGGTAACAGGTGAACTTTGTCAAAATGTCTGCCCGATGTTTGGAGTTGTGACGTAGATGTTTAAGAAATTAAGTTACATGTCTTCGTTGAGCATTAGAATGAGGCCATTAACAGAAGATAAAGCTAGTCCCAACGTAAAAGTAGTCCCAAGCTAAAGGTACACATAAATTGACAGACGCGTTGGCAAAGGTGCAACCACCTTGGTCTTCAAAGCATGTATACACTGCCTAGACAGCGCAGACTACGCTGGTTTGGCCACGTCCGAATCATGGAAGATGATCGCATCCCGAAAGATATCTTCTCCGGACAACTGACAGATGGCAAAAGAACAGTTGGACGACCTCTGCTGAGATTCAAAGATGTGTGCAAGAGAGACGTGAGAACACTGGACATAAATCCAGCAATCTGGGAGAATGATGCTGCCGATCGCAACAAGTTTGGGGGAAAAGAAGCTCTCGCGGCAAGAAGAAGAGAGGAGAAAACGTCGAAAGGAACACCATGAAATAAGCAGCTGAGGGCTGTCACCTGAGGGGCGTATTCCCATTGTCAGAAATGACTGAAGGGCTGTCACCTCAGGGGCGTATTCCCATTGTCAGAAATGACTGAAGGGCTGTCACCTCAGGGGCGTATTCCCATTGTCAGAAATGACTGAAGGGCTGTCACCTCAGGGGCGTATTCCCATTGTCAGAAATGACTGAAGGGTTGTCACCTCAGGGGCGTATTCCCATTGTCAGAAATGACTGAAGGGGCTGTTATTATTATTATTATTACTGCTACTAATGCTGCTCCTGCTTCTATTTCTTCTACTATTACTATTACTACAGCTACTACTGCTATACTACTACTACTGCTGCTACTACTATTAATGCTGCTAGTAATACTACTACTACCACTACTGCAACTACTACTGCTGCTGATATAACTACTACTACTACTACATCTGCTGTTACTGAAGGGCGCTACCACCTCAGGGGCACATTCCATAGTCAGCTAGGACTGAAGGGCGCTACTTAAGACACAGAAAAGTTAGTTCCATGGCAGAAGTTGTCATTGCGGAGGGAAATGTCAGAGAATTCATTATACCAGCTCTCAGTCTTGTAAGTTGGTGCGACAGGCTCCATTCCTAGCAATCGTGACCTTACGTAACTCAATTGCAGAGTCCAGTAACTATATTTTACATCTCAGTAGACTGGAGCGTGACGCTACCAGGTTCGAACCCGGCACTTTTGCCGCCAGAAGTCATCTCTCCAACCACTGTGCTACATATAATGTGTCTTATCCTTTAGCATTCTTCTTTATTATTATCCTCATCAGTCATCAAAGACAACATCATCAACATCATAACCTTCTTTTTTTATCTACAGTTTCTTCTTTCTTCAACCACTTTTATCAATATCTTCTTCTTAATCGTTTTTATATGTGACCGAATTAGGTTACACAGATGCAAGATAAAGTGAGAATTCTCATAGCGAGGTGACAGCAAGTCAGTATGATACTGAACAGGGACAAGATAAAGATGCTGAGAACAAATACTGCAAATTATAATGAACCTGCAGTTGGATATAACACCCCTCCAAAATATTGGACTCATCCATATAATCTTGATATAAGGAAATGCAGGGACTGCAACAAGATGATGGTAAAAGGTAGATTAGAGAGAGGAGCAAATAAAAAGGAATAAATCTTACCAGGACAAATGACGAGGAAAAAAACCAAGGTTACGGCCCCATGGCCTTCGTCAGGGACAGACAAACAAAAACAGCAAGAAAAGATAGTGAGTACTAAGTAATTAACATGAAAAATAAATGCGAGTGTAACCTGATTAGAGTCACGTGGCTGGACTACAATGGCTGCCACTGCCTAAGGAAATAGAGATAAAATACTAAATACTCAAAAAAAGAGAACCACTAAGTGAGATAAAAATCTAAGACGAAGGGAAAAAGGAAGAGAGAAAAAAAATTAATTAAATAGAAGGGACCGATCAATGATTTTTTTTAAATAGAGAGACAGACAGACAGACATGCAGTTAGGCCGGTAGATAGGTAGATAAACAGACAGACAGACAGGTAGTCAGACAGGCAGTTAGACAGACATTTAATATATCTTGACAGTAATATTGACAACATTAGAGAAACCGACAGTGATAATAAAATATATATATACATATTAAGGGTAGAGTAACTTTCATCTCATTCGGAAATATGTGGATATGAAAAGACATAAAGTGGAACCCAAAAATGTTGGCCACAAACGTCAAGTCAGTTACTATTGTATGGCTTGGAATAACGAAGAACAATGACAATGTCAAACCAGTACGTTACATACTGTCATAAATGGGAACGTGTGTAAAACAGAAGGATTCAAATGGCTTGACAAAGATCACCAACGTGGAAATTAGAGCAAGAACCAGACACGTGACAGAAAAACAAGACGTAAGACCAAAAAGTAGGCATTAGACAGACAACACGCTGGGAATACCAGCCAATAGCATCACAGGCCAGTCATTGTTCTGTATTTGCCAGGATACTAGAAAAGAGAAGACGAAAAAGTCTCCCTGAAGATCGTTAAGTAAATAATGAAAAATATGAAGACTTGACATGCAGAGTTCTTCATGAAGGTCAACTTACAGAACCACTTGGAGTATGAACTGGAGTGCGGCAGGAATGTGTATAGTCACTACTTGTTTTTCTTACTGGCTACAGCTTGGGTTATGAAATGAAGACCGAAAATCACACGGGGAAGATAACTACAGACATACATAAAAGGGTTTATCAACCAATACTCTATAGCTTCCCACTGAGCATAACGCCTTAAACCAACACATGCCAATTGTCAGAACGCACTTATCATGGATAACACTCCACTGTGCTGCACCACTGTAATGTGGATTTAGAATAACAATAATGATAATAGTAATAAGCGCGCTCCTCTAGGAGTAGGACCACACCACAATGGCTGACATAAGTAATCAACACCTTTAATAGAAATTTCCCTTTAATAGATAAGCCCACACAATCAGGCCTCACTCGGCCAACAGTATAATAAAGCCAATGTAACTTGCCTCAATAACAGCTGAATCTATCAAGATCATACACTCCAGTATGACTTACTGAATGAACACTGCAATGACTATCGCTCACAATGAACGGCAAAAACTGTGACAATGGTACACTCAACTCATTGACACCCTATAAATCTGCGATCTATGGAAAATGCCCACTAGATACTATACAAATCTAGAATTACACTCAAACCGAAATATGGCAAGCACTTATAACAATCAGTCCATGGCATGAACTTCACAGCAAGAATGCTGGCAAGGGAAAATTTATCCGCCCTCACTCGGACGCTGGCTAGCAACCTTCTCTCTAACTTCGCGCCTAATATTTTCCGCTTCCGCTAGTCAGATGACTTGCCGGTTTAGTTATCTCAATGTTGCCAACCTCAATGTTGCCAGTCTGATTTTTCGTACAGCAGATGCACTGCGAAATCGCGCCGTGACACCAAGTCTTCCTATCACGTGCCATCTGCTCAAGTTCTGTCCACGTCTTCCTTATCCTTGTCATTTCTATGTCCAGTATTTTCTTTAGCTGACCTGTTCATGTTGTTTGTTTAAGATTTGGTGGTTTAACATTCCTACAAGATGTGATAACCAGATAATACCCAACCCTCCTTTGCCGCTTTTACGACATACATGGTAGTTTACAGTGTTACTGTTCCTTGCTCCCCTCTTTAAATAAATAAAGAACATAAATAGGTATGTCGTAGACTCTAGTAATAAATAAAGAACATAAATAGGTATGTCGTAGACTCTAGTAATAAATAAAGAACATAAATAGGTATGTCGTAGACTCTAGTAATAAATAAAGAACATAAATAGGTATGACACAGACTCTAGTAATAAATAAAGAACATAAATAGGTATGTCGTAGACTCTAGTAATAAATAAAGAACATAAATAGGTATGACACAGACTCTAGTAAATAAATAAAGAACATAAATAGGTATGTCGTAGACTCTAGTAATAAATAAAGAACATAAATAGGTATGACACAGACTCTAGTAAATAAATAAAGAACATAAATAGGTATGACACAGACTCTAGTAATAAATAAAGAACATAAATAGGTATGACACAGACTCTAGTAATAAATAAAGAACATAAATTGGTATGACACAGACTCTAGTAATAAATAAAGAACATAAATAGGTATGTCGTAGACTCTAGTAATAAATAAAGAACATAAATAGGTATGACACAGACTCTAGTAATAAATAAAGAACATAAATTGGTATGACACAGACTCTAGTAATAAATAAAGAACATAAATAGGTATGTCGTAGACTCTAGTAATAAATAAAGAACATAAATAGGTATAAGAACTTTAGTAATAAATAAAGAACATAAATAGGTATGACACAGACTCTAGTAATAAATAAAGAACATAAATAGGTATGACACAGACTCTAGTAAATAAATAAAGAACATAAATAGGTATGTCGTAGACTCTAGTAATAAATAAAGAACATAAATAGGTATGACACAGACTCTAGTAAATAAATAAAGAACATAAATAGGTATGACACAGACTCTAGTAATAAATAAAGAACATAAATAGGTATGTCGTAGACTCTAGTAATAAATAAATAAATAATGACACAGACCTCTAGTATAAATAAAGAACATAAATTGGTATGACACAGACTCTAGTAATAAATAAAGAACATAAATAGGTATGACACAGACTCTAGTAAATAAATAAAGAACATAAATAGGTATGACACAGACTCTAGTAATAAATAAAGAACATAAATAGGTATGACACAGACTCTAGTAATAAATAAAGAACATAAATTGGTATGACACAGACTCTAGTAATAAATAAAGAACATAAATAGGTATGTCGTAGACTCTAGTAATAAATAAAGAACATAAATAGGTATGACACAGACTCTAGTAATAAATAAAGAACATAAATTGGTATGACACAGACTCTAGTAATAAATAAAGAACATAAATAGGTATGTCGTAGACTCTAGTAATAAATAAAGAACATAAATAGGTATGTCGTAGACTCTAGTAATAAATAAAGAACATAAATAGGTATGACACAGACTCTAGTAATAAATAAAGAACATAAATAGGTATGACACAGACTCTAGTAAATAAATAAAGAACATAAATAGGTATGTCGTAGACTCTAGTAATAAATAAAGAACATAAATAGGTATGACACAGACTCTAGTAAATAAATAAAGAACATAAATAGGTATGTCGTAGACTCTAGTAATAAATAAAGAACATAAATAGGTATGACACAGACTCTAGTAAATAAATAAAGAACATAAATAGGTATGACACAGACTCTAGTAATAAATAAAGAACATAAATTGGTATGACACAGACTCTAGTAATAAATAAAGAACATAAATAGGTATGTCGCAGACTCTAGTAATACGAGCGTAAATAAAGAAGTAGAAAACTAGACGACAGAAAAAGCAACAAAATTGCTAGGCTTACCGGGAACTTTAACATTACTACGTTACTACGATAGTGAATCGTAACTCAACCTCACAGCCAACTAAGCACCACAAAAATAGTGCTTCGTGGACTGTGGACATTAGCACGACCGGCTCAACGTAATTACAGAATTTCGGATCAAGGAACGACCCAGACTAAATATAAACGCAACCACTTCTATAGTTTTTCTATTCATCAGTATTGCGCCAGGTAATACAATACTTACTTGGTCGTTCCTCTTCCACACAATGGATAACAACATTTGATAACGTCATACGTTGAACAGGCCGGATCTAACGTTAAGCTGTAATGGTAATGGGATATAACCTCAATGTAATAAAATTGAATTAATTTTTCATTATATTGGCGGTTGTTTCATGTAAATTAGTTAGACATGAGGTGAGAAATAACAGTTTGAAAATACAAAGTGACTTGTGAATCACCATACAGCAGAAACTATAAATAAAATTCTGAGTCACACAGTGTCCCGTCTTTGTTGTCTTTATCTGTTCACACAATAACTGAAGCCATCAAACTGTTTACCCGGGTGTAGAATTCTAATTTAGGAGGACATCTTCATTTTAATTAAATGCGTCATCGCTCAGAGATTTCACATGCGTAAAAGTTCCGTTGCGCAATACAATATCGATTAGATCTGTTATCTCGAAGACCCGGATTACAATAGGGCAGTGATCGGCAACACAGGACCGGTCTGGATCTACTTTGGAAACACTGAGCTCTGTAAAGAACTACTTTGATAAAATCATGTCTATTTTCAAGTTTTTATAGTTTTTGACACAAGGAATAAGTACACCCTACACATAACTTTTATCTCGCTGGCGTTGATGCAAGTGGTAGAAATGTTGACAAAGGAGAATTAAAGATGTTGCAGAAAGCCAACAACCAGCAGTTGTAACAGGAGCAAGTAGTTGTAGTTGTTATTGTATACATAATTCTGTTGTCATTATGTATGTGTAGGCTACTATGATAGAGGACTACAGCTGTAGTAATAGTGGTAATTAGTGGTTGTTGTAGTAACGGTAGTGATGGTTTTGTAGTTGTTGCAGTAGTAGTTATGGATTAGTAATTGTAGCAGTGGTAGTTAAGGATAAGCAGTAGCTGCCCTAGTGGTGTTAGTAGTAGTGGTGGTACTTGTAGTTGTAATAGTATTAGCTTTGGTAGTAGTAGTGGTAGTAGTATTAGTGGTAATAATAATATTAATAGTAGCGGTAGTAGTTGTAGTAGACGTAGTAGACGTAGTCGTAGTAGTAGTAGCATTAGTAGTAAAAGTAGTAGTAGTATCAGTACTAACAGTAAGGGTGGTGATGATGACAGTTGTGGTTGCTGTTGTTGTTGTTGTTTAACTAGGACTGCTGATTTTCTCACTCTTTAGCAGCCAATACCAAGTTGAAGACTCCTTGGTATTATCTACACTGTAGATCTAGGCTTTTCCTGTGGCTTTTCTGACATTCCGAAATGTGTTGAGTTGAAATCGTGAGCTCCAGATTCTCCAGCTTGCCTTGTATTTAAAGGATCGTCACATCTTAACCCAAGCTATGAGTAAGCAGTGTGTGGCTAACTGTGCATGCCCCGCCATCCAAGGGGGCTCTCCAACTATGCAGCGCTAAAATACTGTACTCTGGTTCTGGGCTCTCCTATGGAACTGTCACGTCCTTCACAAAGCCACTTCTTAGCTCTCCCTGCCTATCACTGGGTCCAGCGTGAGATCCTCCTGCAAGCAGTGCAACCAGGTCAATGCCAAAAAATTACGTCTAGCGCTCAAGTGACTTCTCCAAGTTTAGTGTGCAATGCTGGGTTCTCCAGGGAACAGTCGAAGGTAAACGGAGAAAAGGAAGGCAAAGAAAATGCTGGGCTGATAACATCAAAGAATGGGCAGGACACGGTTTTTCCACACTTGTACGCATTGCTGAGGATAGAGAGCAATGGAGGACCCTGTCTGCTGATGCTTCCACCATGGTACCCCTACGACCCATGACGGGCTACGGGTGTAGATAAGATGATGCTGGGTTCTCAACAAGTTTCACCCCAGGGGATATCCCTTGAAGTGTGTGAACGATTTCAAGAGTCGGTGATGGTGTAATTAAAGCCTCACAGACAGAGGTTCACTTCCATATATATATATATATATATATATATATATATATATATATATATATATATATATATATATATATATATATATATATATATATATATATATATATATATATATATATATATATATATATATATATATATATAGAGTGTAGCATTGCGTATAGCTGGTGGTCATTTAAGAAGGATAACTCCAGATATGCCTCTATGCATACAGTAATGGTAGTATTAATAATGGTTGAAGTAGTGGTAGCAATAGTAGTATTGGTAATACTAATAGTGCTGGTGATAGTGGTAGTAGTATCGGTTGTTGTAGTACTAATGGTAGTAGCGGTGGTAATAGTAGGTAGTACTAGCAGCACAAACAGTAGTGGTAGTAGCATTAGTAGTAGTAGTAGTAGTAGTAGTAGTAGTAGTGGTAGTAATAGTAGTAGTAGTAGTAGTAGTAATAGTTTAGTAATCCTAGACGTTTTCTAATATTGTTTTTAAAAAATGCTGCAAGTTTAAAGTAATTACAAGAATAGATAGGAGCTAAAGAACGAACGAACGAACTTTATTTTCAAAGGGTTGAGAATTGGGAACGCAAGCCCGTTTGACATTCTGCCCTTCCTTTCTATTATCATTTCATACTGAATTCATTTATTCTGACATTCAGTTTACATATCAATTATGCTATTTTATTTTACTATTACAACTTTGTATTACTTTAAATTCAAAGTTGTAAAGGTAAAATAAAATAGCATACTCATATTTACATTATCTAGCTATTGCCATGAAATCAAATATGTTGAAAAGTACAGACATCATTATTAGAACTTACACTCTATATTATAAGGAAAGATAATCCGATTTCGGGGGAATGTAATCAGAACCCACAAAGTATTCGAAAAGTCTACGATTGTATGAATAGAGACTCGGTAGGAAAAACAACAAGAAAAGTGCAGAAATTGAATAAAGAAAACAATATTAATTGATATTTGTAATCAGACATCATAGCAATTAGTTCCGAAAATGCACAGAGACACGACAAAGATTACGTAAAAAAAGTGCAAGGAATGATCACTTCTTAATCTTCAGTCCGCAGATCTCCAAATGTTCAGTGGATGGATTCCAGTGGGTTCGTGTACATAACTTAAAATTGAAGATGTAATGTTCTTTCACTCTGCTTTTATGTGCATTTTTTTCCAACAAGGGGTCATAGCCTCCATCGAACAATTAGAGTGGCCCATAGTCGTCAATTAGAAAATACTAATTCTCAACCATTAAAAGGCAATCGAATAATTTTTGTTGCCAGACATTGATCTGCCATCTTTGAGTACCATAGATTGAGGATGTATGAGAATCTCTGATTGAAGATCTTTAAGAATCACCGACTGACGATAGTGACAATGTGTGTACTATAATCTCTTGTGAGTTACAGCTCAATGAAGGTCGACTGTAATGGATCTCTGTAGTACCATCTTCTGTCTCTTGCCATGATGGTGAGCTCTGATAGACTCTTTCCTGTCCATCTCTTGATGTTATCTTCCCACTTACATCGATGTCTCTTGCACGTTTACCTACAACTTTTCCTTCTATTATGGTCTTCTTCATGGTGTTATGTCTTTTTACATGGCCAAAATAATTTAGCTCTCTAATTTTGATCTCCTTCATTAATTCTCTTTTCATTCCTAGGTTTTCTAGGACCTTTTTATTTGTTTTCTTCTTTTTCCATGAGATGCGCCCCATTCTTCTATATATCCACAATCTTCTATATGTCCACAATCTTCTATATGTCCACAATCTTCTATATGTCCACATCTAAGGGCCTCAGTTCTTTCTATTAATTGTTTGTTCATTGTCCATGTTTCTACAGTATTACGTTAATGGAGACTTTAGTAGTAGTAGTAGTAGTAGTATTAGTAGAAGTAGTAGTAGTAGTAGTAGTAGTAGTAGTGGTAGTAGTAGTGGTAGTAGTAGTAGTGGTAGTAGGAGTAGTTGTAATAATAGTAGTAGTAATAATAATAATAGTAGTAGAGGTATTTATATTAGTGGTATATTTATAGCAACTGATTAGTCTCAGTTTTTGTAACGGGTGCTGGTTCCTTCAATTATATTTGTTGGTTGAATATTAAGATCACTCTCTTGACTTGTTCAATGTTAGTTATTTTATTGGTTAGCTCTGACAATCTAAGAAGTCCCTTCAAATTCTGATTTGCATAATTTACGATAATTGATTTTTCTTATGAAGAGTTCATCGTGCTGATAAATATAAACATTGAACAGCTGCGGAACCAAACCCGTAACGTAATGAAGATATCAAGCCTTCAGTTTGAGTCCACATGTATTGGCGGTTTTCACATTTTACAACATCCAACATTTCATAATCTTCATATACAGTTCATTATAATAAGAAATTCCCAGTAATACAAGTAAGTATCCGTCCGTGTCAAAATAATATGTCAGATGAACATCATGGCTGTATACATGCGCTGCTGTAATCAGACAGCCAGAAATGAGCGCATGAGTTCTCGACAGCTACAAAATGAATCTTAATTCGATTCTCCTTCCATCATTTAGTTTACATAATAAATCTCATACTTTATCTTAATATCTGAACTGACCCCTGAGTTCTATATTGAATTCATACATAGGCTATATACTAAGCCTCTCCTTGGAAGGAATACAAGACACGACTTCTCTGCTTGACGGACAGCATAAAGAAGGGTAACGTAACCAAGTCTCTAAGCGTGACCTTCCCAACGCGAACACGTCATAATCTTAGCATATATTTCGCGTTCAGTAGTCCGTAAAATATCGACATATTCTATTAATGTTATTGACCCCAAACATTGCGCACCGCTAACCCCAGCAGACGCCGTCATTTAACATAACACCGTAACAGATTTCCTGTCCGACGGGGGAAAAAAATCTATTAGATAGATTTTTTTTTTCTTGAACAATATTAATCAAATTATCAAAAATTTAACAAAACCCGACGTATGGCCTACGATGTTCTATCTAGAACAGTGTCGCGGTCATGTCAGTAATATTTTATGATAAAATAAACGTCATATCATACCTATAACTTATATTAAATAAAGAAATGTCACTGTCCTTAATTAATTAACTAATTAATTTGATGTATGTATAGACTAACTACTAATGTGAGGTGTTATTAAAATTATTCTTACTAATTGAAATTAAAATAATTAATTATAATATGTACGTATGGTACTAACTAATTAATATCTAATTAAAGAAAATGAGAAATAGTATCAGAGAAAAAAAAATAAAAATTGAGAAGTACGGACAATTAAAACTAAATACTAAAGTATACATTAAATTAGTAATGCGTGTGAAAATGAAGTATAAGGATAGATACCTAATTAAATTAACGCAATCAGAAAGAAAAGAACAGAAAAAAATTGATACATTTTAAGTATACCTATGAAATATCATCATCTAATATCTATCACCTTAATAATTAAACTATTTCAAATGTTTAATTGGTGTGATATTTTTTTTTCCTTCATCTTTTCTTCTGTATATTTTATTTTTTTTAATTTCATCACACTTCAACTTTATTGTATTCTATATTAATTTAATAACTAGCAAATTTAACAATATTGGACATGAAGATCCAATCGTTGTTACATCCTATTGACTTGTATGAAAGTTCTTTAAGAAACAAAGTTCATCTTATCCAATTCTGATATGATGATCCAACCGTCGTTAATTCCTTTATTGAAATTTTGAACGTAATTTGAATAAGTCATTTCAGTTTATGTATCATCACAGTATTTGTCCAGTCTTTATCAGCAATTATTCCTTTTTACTACTTTGCAATAGAAATGAGTGATACGCAAAGTCCAAGTGAAGTCCAAATTTTCAACCGATCTGTAAAACTTGATACTTTGATAACAATAGTTTATTTCGAAATTTCCTCATCGAAGTAGGAAGTCCATATGAAGTATTGTATATTCTTACGTAGCATTAATACTGTTCATTGCAAATGTAATGCTTGATTAGTCAGTAAATTTTCTTGAAATAATAATAATAGTCATTCAGAATCCGTGGGATGTCTTGATAAAGTATCGGCCATTATGTTCTCAGTTCCTGGTATAGATTCTATTTCGAAATCATAGGGTTGCAGCGCAATTGCAAATCGTGCAAGCTTTGGACTTTTATGGTTTGAACGCCGCAATGACGCAACAGACTTTTGATCCGTCTGTATTAGAAATGGTGATCCAAGTAGGAACTTTTCAAGTATGGTAATTGCCCATATCACGGCCAGCAACTCTTTGTCCACCGTCGAATATTTCGTTTCAGGAGTTTTTAGCTTGCGTGAGATGTATAATACAGAATGAAGGATATCATCGTGATATTGGAGTAGACAAGCCCCGAGTCCGTAATTACTCGCAGCTGTACGGAGGACAAACTTTTTAGAAGCATCTGGTAATCTTAAAACTGGTGGGCATGAAAAAATGTTCAAGATACTGCGAAAAGTTCTGTCACATTCGTCTGTCCAATTTATCCTTAACGGCATGTTCTTCTTTAATAAAGATGACAAGACAGCCGTGATAGATGACAAGTTAACTTATGCTGTATTGGGCTGAGCATAGTTAATACCAATAAGGACATTACTGTTTCTTGTATGCATGGTAAAAAACAAACAAGACAGAAAACATGTGTACAAATTTGAAGATGTCGAGAAACAAAAATGTTTTTCGAGAAGAAAAAATCAATAAATCAATCTATATTAGGATAGATGATTATGAAAGACCAGAAATGATGACTGACAATGCTGAGTCATCAAAGATGTGACGAATAGGGTTAAAGTACCCTGTTATCTGCGAGACGCAGAATCAGATACTAATTGCAATCTCAAAGAATGGTGTTGAAAATAAGCACCATTGTCAAGCTCGATAATCTTTCGAGCGTCTCTATTGTTACGACATGTAACCAGAGCTTCACCATACCTGTTGTTGGTAGGTGGCAACAGACGCACGAACCTAACGTCTGCCGTGTAATTAAAGAAATTACTAAGTGCCTGCCATGTAACGTCATGTGGCAGATTGCGCATTAACACCGTGCGAGAATACGTACTTTTCCCAATATATGTAGTATCATTGTCACGAAATTGTGCACAATGACGATATGTATTCTTTGTCCTATAAACCAAGTTAACTTTCTCCTTTGCCATAGACATAGTTTATTTATTGGATGAGGTATCATCCTGACTGAACTTAGGTTGATACCTATCATTACCAAACGTAGTAGGTTTCCTACATGTCGTAGACATGTCTTGGTTGGGCAAAGTAAAACCTTTGCCGTTAGACTTATTTGTCTTAAATTCATTATCCCTGTTCCTTCTAACTCCAACATTATTCTTCACCATATTATTCTTCTTCGTAACATCTTTGTCAATGTTGACAACGGCAACAGTTTTCTTAGGATCAGTTATAATCTGATCCTGTCGCCAACATTTATTTTCAGAATTGGCAGTAGTGTCCTGACGAGGAAAAGTATATCTCCCTCGAAATGATCTTTTCATTTTGTTGGGTTGTGCTGAACTGGTCTTATTACATGGAGTATCCTTAGTATGTTGTACAATAGATCTATCATCCTCATCAGTTTCCGGGATAGTACTCAGAGTGAAGTTGGAAACTGCTGTGCCACATGTATTCATTTTGTTGGCACGAAGTGTAGCCATCGCAACAACAGCGTTAGCGTT
The DNA here is from genome assembly GCA_024509875.1 of Oreohelix idahoensis. NCBI lineage: Eukaryota > Metazoa > Mollusca > Gastropoda > Stylommatophora > Oreohelicidae > Oreohelix > Oreohelix idahoensis. Next base: position 327,366 of record JAMPIV010022554.1, read on the forward strand.
GCTAAAAGATTGCAAATTTTTTTTCTCCCATTCATTAATTTCTTTAAGAGTGCAATCCTTACTGCCATGGATGCGTCCTACTGTAAGATCAGCTGATGGATTCTGTAACATGCACACCTTGACATTACCTGTAAAAAATGGTGTGCTAACATATACTATGGCAGTGGGGTAGTACTCAATAGTACCCCCGAAGGTCATACACCTGATGTGTTCCCCTGTAGCATAACTGGGGTGAACGAGTGATTGTCGGACTCCGATAGTGGTTGATCCCGTATCCCTTAAAACTGAGACCACAGTACCATTTACTAATCCTCTATTGAACATCAGGGTGCCTGTGCCGTCGTTCGCCGAAAGACCAACTGCTGTATGAAGGTGTCAACAATTCAGCACAGTTTCTTTGGCCTTCTGAAAAATAGCGTTACAATCTTGGCAACTATTTGCCACATTAAAGTTAACAGCACAAAATGAAGACGAAGATTGTGACTGATTATTATTATCAGAAACACTAGGGATCGTACCATCCGTGAGTGCCGCCCCTGCATTGTGATCACACTGTGATGGTCTACGTGACTGAGACCGATGACGAGAATAATCATTTGAATTATCCCGTTGTCCCCTATTGTAACTGTTATCTCGATGTCTCGAGCTATGATTATTGTTATTCCAATTGTTACCATTTTTGTTATTATATGAACGGTTATAATGTCCGTTATGTTGACCATTGTCATATCTCGATTGAGGTGAATAATTTCTATTTTATGGTTTTCCTCTATTAAAATCATTTTTACTGTTAAAGTTATTCTGTCCCTTATGAAAATTAACGTTATAATTTCCTTTGAACCTACTTCTCTCTACGCTGTGTGTTCTTGGTATGTCATGATTGGAGTATGCCATATTAGAAGCCACAGGTAGAGGTTCCCTTATCAAAGAGTTAGAAATGTTTGCATTCGGATGCGCAGTACAATAATTTAATGAAATGTTTTCTAACTCCTCGATTGTAGATGGTTTTCGTTCTTGCAAATATGCAAAGAACGGTGGGCTGACAGAGGATAACACTTTGTCACGTAGCAACAGATCAACTAATTTGTCGTATGATTTGTTGACATCTGCTAATTCAAGCCATCTATTAAATGTATTGCGTATGTTCGCAATAAATCCTGCAAAGTCTTTAGTAGATTTGTTCCATTTCATGCCTTCGTTCCTCCCTTTCCTGTCTAGCAATTTCTCTTTGCCTATTTTCTTTTTCTATTTCTTTCATCTCCTGTCGTGCTCTCCTGTCTTCTTCTTTTTCCTCTTCTTGTTTTAAAATTGCTATCCGTTCTGCTTCGTCTCGTTTATATTCTGCTTTATATTTTTCAAATTTCTAGTGCGTATGCTTCTAAAGATTCTCCCTTTTTCCCAAAATCTTTACCATTTTTAATAAAATGATCCAAGGTAAGCATCTTGACTTTTATCCTGTAAGTAATTATAGATCTATAATAATCGACAATAAAATTTATGTCCTTATTTGTAACAGCTCAAAGTATGACTACTCAATATCACCAACTATAATATCCTCTTAATAATTGTTGTAAGTTCAACAACTATTCAATATTTTCTAATAATATTATATGTAATCAATAATATATATCATAAATAGTTATGATATTTATTTATTTAGGATGCCGAATTTATATCATGCACCTAATATCACTATTAAATAATTATGGGCATTATCAGTCCATAATTATATTAATCAATTAAAGATATGTGCTAAGTCAACAATATAGTACCATGAAAGTGTAATATTATTATATTATAGATATAGTTTTTCAATTCAACACCTATCCATAGTGTGAATACAAGAAAATAATTCAATAAATTATTTTAATTTAATATTTACTTGCAATTATCAAGTTATGACTTTATGCCTTATTCATCATCTATAAAATGCTTTATTAAAGACTTGGACTACTACTGCAGCTTTATAATATAGCTTAAGTCCATATCACTTTCAGAAAAGATTTAATTAAATTACTTTAATATCTTATTATTGATTAAATTATCATACTATAAACATATTATTAATGTATGAAATACACAGAAACAATACAATTCATCAAACAAGGTTTTACAAAACAGTATCACATCACAAAGTTACAATTTCAGACCAAAAATGAATATACCAAAACAAGCAGAATAATCGGAAGTAAGAAGGTCAAGGTTGAACTAAATTCAGAATGAACCTGCGTACACAAAAATGGTGACATAACAGTGGACTCATTGACGATTATTACATTAGAAATAAAAGATAGCAAGGTCAGAATAACACTATAGATTACGAACATTATTTTACAAAACTGAATAAAATAACAACTGAATACAATTTAGAATACACCAGTTATTAACACGACTTCACAGCTAAAACACTGAAGTCCAATAATTACACATGCAGACGAAGAGTCCAATCGGTAGAATCTTCGATAGGGTTCTCTGCAAAAATGTAAATATTTAACTACCCTATAGAACATTCAGAATCAATTTCGTCATCCTTAGAGCCATATCATTGATTCAGAACCGCCGCACCAACATCACACGACATGTAAAATAACATAAACAACAATTAACATTTAGCAGTATAAAAATGAACATGGCGTTAAGCAGGACAAATAGGACCAAATGTGTAACGCTCAAACAAGTTACTTATCTTTTTAGTAGTAATCTAGTACATTGTCTGCTTCGCCAACAGACTCATGAGCTCGTATGTAATGATGAAGACGGTAGCAATTTGTTTCCTTCGTTGTTTTGGAGCTGCAAACGTATTTCTGAAGGGCATTGATTTTCGCCGGCATTTCAAACGATTCAGACTGTTGCCAAGGGCATGACGTCACCGGTGTTCCGTATAACAATGTCCGTTTAAGCTCGAAAGGAAAAATGTTCTAATTCTTCGGTTCTCTCTTTGAATAAAACTTTCAAGACCACTACTGGCTCACCAGTTGTAACGGGTGCTGGTTCCTTTATTTATATTTGTTGGTTGAATATTAAGATCACTCTCTTGACTTGTTCAATGTTAGTTATTTTATTGGTTAGCTCTGACAATCTAAGAAGTCCCTTCAAATTCTGATTTGCATAATTTACGATAATTGATTTTTCTTATGAAGAGTTCATCGTGCTGATAAATATAAACATTGAACAGCTGCGGAACATAACCCGTAACGTAATGAAGATATCAAGCCTTCAGTTTGAGTCCACATGTATTGGCGGTTTTCACATTTTACAACATCCAACATTTCATAATCTTCATATACAGTTCATTATAATAAGAAATTCCCAGTAATACAAGTAAGTATCCGTCCGTGTCAAAATAATATGTCAGATGAACATCATGGCTGTATACATGCGCTGCTGTAATCAGACAGCCAGAAATGAGCGCATGAGTTCTCGACAGCTACAAAGTGAATCTTAATTCGATTCTCCTTCCATCATTTAGTTTACATAATAAATCTCATACTTTATCTTAATATCTGAACTGACCCCTGAGTTCTATATTGAATTCATACATAGGCTATATACTAAGCCTCTCCTTGGAAGGAATACAAAACACGACTTCTCTGCTTGACGGACAGCATAAAGAAGAGTAACGTAACCAAGTCACCAAGCGTGACCTTCCCAACGCGAACACGTCATAATCTTAGCATATATTTCGCGTTCAGTAGTCCGTAAAATATCGACATATTCTATTAATGTTATTGACCCCAAACATTGCGCACCGCTAACCCCAGCAGACGCCGTCATTTAACATAACACCGTAACAGTTTTCAGTTTGTAAATTAGTTGTTTAGATATAAGTATATGTTTCATGTTGTTGAATGTAGCTTTGACCATTCCTATTCTTTTCTTGATTTCTGTTTCACATCTGTCATCTTCTGTTATTGTATGACAAAGATAGGAGACACTCTTGACTTGTTCCAGGATTTTCCCACTTATTCTTCTCTTTAATGTTGGCGTATCGCCTGTTTTGATAATTATTGTCGTACAGAAGGTTAATTGTTTAATTTGGCCCGTCGGAGTATAGAGTGGATGTCGACAGATACGCGAGAAGGTATAGAAATAGATTTTCACTGGTGGTAGAATTGAGGAAAAGATATGTCTCTGGAGTAATTAGGAAATCTCTTCCAGCCTATCCGGTTAAATATACTGTTGTTGATTTGGGGGTGGTGCAGAAGAAATCATATTAGCAGTCATATCATGTTAGAACGGGGGTTCTTGTCTGAGCCATCCTAGATGTGTAGACTCACACTAGATGTTGCGTCGTATCAATGTAGGCCACCATAAATAATACAGGTCTTGCTCAGGTATCGAAGGTGTAAGGGCTGCGTAGGTGAGTGAGTGTCAAGTTGACCTGGAGACAATGTTTTGACTGATATAGGTCACCAGGCATAGAGGTACTGACAGGGGTGTCACACAAACTCACTCTCAAGTGTGTATACGCTTGATATCTATAGATTGCTTCAAGAAAGGGTGGTTGGTGTGATATGTAGATGAGTAGACATCAATAGATGGATGCGAATGCGTGTATAGGTTCTGACAGGTCACAGTCCATCCACACAACCACATGTAGAAGTCAGTAATTGTAGACAATAGCTGACTTTTCATGGATTTATTGACGATACAAGACAATGTAAGCTCATCATCATATCAATAGTCAGTACAATACTTGACGACATACAGCATAGCAATGGTGAATAATATAATTGACATCAATGCATCATAGACGACTGTAGATATATTCAGGTGCTGAAACCATCATCCTTTTCTAGCTACAGCCAAGATATATAGATGTAGGAGATTAAATTAACTCTCCCTTTCTGACCCCTAGCAAGACAGACATATCTTCTGGAGTACATCAGGCAATGTCCTCTAAGTTCCTTTAGTAGCAAAGGTGTCAAACCTTGACCGACGTGATGCCGCCGGAGCAACATAGTTCAACGAACAGATAGCCCTTCGGACATGCACGAAACCGATGCACAACAAGACATGGTGATTCATGAGCTGAAACTTCTCATGACAGTAGACTCTTTCCCACCCAGTGGGAAAGCTAGCAAGAAGATTACCAAAATGTTAATCATTAAAGCTGGCGACAAATAATAATATGAAGAGCAATTACCTTTCTTAAGAAATAAACACCACAACTCACACGCCTCCAGGCGTTTTGGATCAAAAGGGGAAAATCATCTGTAGATAAACTAACAACACAAGAGGACTTTCATTTTCCCTTCAAAAATGATCACGGACGCTGAAACGCGTCTCGCTCTGATCGAAAAAACTGCTAGACTCATAGAACGGAAGTCTTTTCAAACCCCCTAAACTCGACACATGCGCAGTAGCGCTTGACCCCTGAGTTAAACTCAAACGGGACGATGTTGGACACATACCAAGAAAAGATACTGACCAAATCGAGCCTTATATGGTCAGGGAATAAACATCAACTCTGGTTACAAATATTCCAAGAAAAGCTGACCTATTCGCCATATAAGGATAACAGCCAGATCTAGATCTAATAATAGACCGCACTTGTTAAGACACAAGAGCGGGTAACAACCATTGTAAAAATGTAACCTCAGATAACCAAGAGTTATGCACCTTTGATTACAAAAAATTAAAGTGTACAAACAAGACAGTTAAATATATATTGACTCAGAATAATCTGTGCCTAACAGTTTACCGCACCCCCCGGGAAAAAAAGTGAAACATTTTTTTTTAAATCCAAGAGCAAGATCCAACAGGCTCCTAACGCACGAATGATGCGCGGACAAAACGTATCACCAAAAAATATAATGCTTAATGTGAAGCTAGCTCGACGCATGGAGCGTCAGGTGAGACTATATCTCAGATCCTTAGAGAAAGTATTTCCCTAAGTATACACATATTCCAGGGAGGTGCCACCAACATACACCACAGTGCTGGCAACATTATAATGCAAGCAAAATTATACACATACAAATTTGTCTGACATTAAATATATTATCAAAGGATTAAACAATGGAATGTCATCAAAACTGCGGTGTCATATCCTAATATACCGCATTATAGAGATATACACATCTTAATAACCAAACACTACATTATGTAAGAATGTAATAATATTATGATACAATGCATTATACATAATACTAATTAAGTTGATGATCCCAGAAGACATGGACATAAATTAAGAGGGCACATCTACTGAGTCGTTCCAAGGTAAGTTAGTACTTCGCTATACTTCATGGTTGACACAATGTACAGAATCTCGCACACATCAATGATTTGCTGCGAAAATATAAATAACACAATTCTATATGATAATGTTAGATTTTCTAATACAGTAATCAAAATACATTCTTGACTATAAATTGTGGCCATGAGAACTTTTGGCCCTTATATTGCTAACTTAGCCTTCTTCCGTTATACCAAATCGGTAACAGAAAAAGGAAATCATACAGTACAAAGTTATAAATTCCCATAAAGTGAGAACAGATTTGCTGATATATAATTATAGTAGAGACCTGTTATAAATCTCGACGTCTATCAGGAAATATAGGACAGAAAAGTTAAGTGGAATTATGTGGGCATCTGGACAGAATGTCTGCCATCACATTATCGGAACCACGGATAGCTCGCACCGTGAAATGAAAGGGTTGAAGAGCAATGGCATATCGAATGGACCTCGAGCACTTCAAGTTTTTACTCTGAATAACAGTAAGAGCTTTTTGGTCGGTTTCCACAATGAAATGCGCGCCCAGAAGGAAACTTTGTAACTTGAGAATTGACCAAACCATAGCCAACAATTCACGGTCTAGAACCGAGTAATTCCTCTCTGCCGCATTTAGTTTCCTAGAGATATACATCACCGGATGCAGAGTATCTGAATACTCCTGCATTAGTGCTGCCCCAATCCCAGTGGATGAGTCGTCACTTCGAAGAACAAAAGTCTTCTCAATAGTAGGTAACCTTAAGTTAGGTGGAGATGAAAATAAAGTTTTAATCTGGTCCAATGAGGATTGGCATTCTTGAGACCAGCGGATCAGATTAGGCGATCCTTTTTTCAATAAGGTTGAAAGAGGTGACATAATGGAGGACAGATTCGGAATGAATCGTCTGTAAAATTGTATTAAACCTAAGAGACTACGTACTTGTTTTTTCGTCTTAGGAACAGAAATGTTTAGTATTTTGGAAATATTGTGGTCCTCTGTCTTTAAGAGACCACGACCAACACGGTGACCCAGGAAAGAAATTTTGCTAAATCCTATAAAGGTTTTAGAGGGTTTTGCAGTTGAATTATACTCGCGAAGAGTAGACTGCAATTCGTATAAACCCAAATAGTGATCTTCCTAGGAATCACTGAAGAGACAGATATCGTCTAAGTATGCTATGACATCTGTACGATATGAGAGAATTCGACGCATCATGCGTACGAACGTAGCAGGGGCGTTCATAAGGCTGAAAGACATGAAATTCCATTGAAATAAACCCCTAGGTGTAGAAAAAGCAGTAAGAGGTTTGGCACGTTCAGTTAAAGGAACTTGCCAATAACCTTTCGATAAGTCGAGTTTGGTAAATAATCTAGAATTATAATGTTTGTTTAGTAGCTCTTCTAATGAAGGCATAGGTTCAGCATCGAACTTCGTAACTTGGTTCAATTTGCGATAATCAACGCAAAGGCGTATGTTATTGTCTTTCTTTCGAACAATAACCATGGACGAAGAGTATGCTGAAGTGGATGGTTCAATTATTTTCAATTGTATCTTTTCATCCAATTCTTTTTCGACTTGTGATTGAAAATGGATAGGTATAGTACAGGGTCGGACTCTGATAGGATTATGGTCAGTAAGTATTATGTCATGTTCAATGACATGTATGTGTCCAGGAATGTCGGTAAGGACATCCTGAAACGTTTGTAACATCGAAGAGACTTGTCGATGTTCCTCAGCGGAAAGATTAGGAGAAACAGTAACGTTTTTCCAAGATTCCGTAGAATGAAGTGGGATCACAGGAAGAGGAAGATTGACATCTGAGAAAGTAGTTTCCTCATCATGTATAACTGACAGGGATGAGTAGTGACCATGAGGTACTGGAGAATCGTCCGTCGCCTGGAAAATAGGCTGCAAATAGTCCGGTCTTTCATGAAATTCCGTGAGCATATTTATATGGAACGTTTTATGCTTCCCATCAATATCGACAACATAGTCGACCTCGGAAATCTTTGAGACTATCGTATACGGACCTTTCCATGCAATAAGAAGTCTGTTCTCCCTAGAAGGAAGTAGAACGAGTGCTTTGTCACCCGGACAAAGTTGTCGTAGACATCTATTCTTATTTGCAAATTGCCTTGCCTTTTCTTTAGCAAATTAGGATGAAGAAGTTGCTAGTATGCATGCCTCGATGATCTTTTGCCTCAGAGCAATGACATACTCATATGAAGATTGTGTGTCATCGCTAATATTATCAGCAGTGATGAGATCGTGGAGCAAAGACATAGGGCCGTGCGGTCGCGCGCCAAAGACAAGTTCAAAAGGAGAAAACCCTGTGTGTTCATTGGGAACCTCTCTATAAGCAAAGAGAGCCGCGGGTAAAACCCTGTCCCAATCCTGAGGATGATCCTCAGTTATCTTCCCAAGTAAAGTCTTGAGTGTTCTATTTAAACGCTCAACTACCCCATTCGACATTGGGTGATAAATACTGCTGAGAGACCTTTTAGTATGCAGAGTAGACATTACCTGCGACATAGTGTCTGATATAAGTTGAGTGCCATGGTCTGACAATATTTCTCTGGGAATCCCAAACGAGAAAATATCAGCCAAAGAGCGTCTGCGATATCGGCAGTGGAGATGCTCTTAAGAGATATAGCCTCTGGCCAACGTGTGCACATGTCGACACATGTAAGGATAAACTGATGTCCTCTGGCCGACTTGATCATAAAAGGACCAATAATATCTATTGCCATTTTCTGAAACGGCCGAATAGGAATGTCTACAGCTTGGATAGGCGCTGCATGTCGTGGTCCTCTAGATTTGACCTCTTGATATATTATGCAAGATCGGTAGTAAATTCGTATGTCCTTGTTCACAAATGGCCAAAAGAAAGCCGCAAGAACTCTCGACTTTGTACGGGAAAAACCCATATGTCCAGGACATTGCGAGTCATGAGCATGTTGCAATATTTGTAATCTCATACTCTTAGGCACAAGATTTGTGAATGTGTAGACGCAGTCGAGTCTTGTACCATACGCACAAGTACGCCTTTCTTCATAGTAATCCAAGATTTTCGATTTGTATTCTGATTTGGATCACCTTTTTTTGCTAGAATGAAAAAATTTTTTAAAGAAGGATCTTCTTCTTGCAATTTTATAAAAGAGTCACGTGAAATAACCAAGTGACTATTTTGGCTATGTACTTCATTATTATCAGTTAATGAAGTTTGAGGTATCTCAAGAGCTTGTGCTCTTGTGACCACTGCATTGGAAGCTTGAATATTTTGTTCTTCCCAAGCAGCAATCTGCTGTGGAGTACATTCCCTAACTCCGTGAATACGACCGATATGAGATCCGCAATACTGTTTGGTAGAAGACACGCGTGCACATCTCCCGTAAAGAAGGGAGTAGCAATATGAATTATAGCAGTAGGATACTTTTCCAAAGTGCCACCAAATGTGACACATTTGATCACCTTTCCTGTAGCACAGGATGGATCTACAAGAGATTGCTTAACTCAAATAGTAGTGCATTAAGAATCAAAAAGGACTGAGACTGGATTATTATTTACTAGACCTTTATGTAGGATAAGAGAACCTCTCCCGTCATGCGCAACTGCAGCAGGAAGAGCGGGAAGAGGGTGACCACAGCTCAAGGTAGTTACAGTAGTCGGTTCGAACAAAGTAGTGCATTGGGGGCATTCAGTTGCTCTCCCTAAGTCAAAGGCAGAACATATGACAGCGCTAGAGTTTTTATTATCATCAACCTGTTTACAGGCTCCCTGAGACTCTTGCTGTACAGAGTTTGCCTGCTGATATCTCTTTTTTTGTGTTGAGATCTACCGCGACTATTATTGCTTCTGAAATTATCATTGTATTCTCTATTGTAACTGTTATCCTGGTTTGAATCCCAGTTTCCATAATTATCATTATCATTTCCACATTGATGAGAACATCTATTAGTTTGGTTTTGAGGTCTCCACGAAGAATAGTTTTAATAGCCTATATTATGACTAACTCTGTGAAAATGTCTATAATTATTGGGTACAGAATAACGAGGACTGTCAGCCCGTCTCCAGTTCTTCGAAGAAGAACCGCTATGTGATTGATTGCCCTGATTCTGAGCGTAATTACGGTTACTTTTCCTATTAAAATTTTGTTGAGTACCCTGAAATTTACGAAAGAAGTTTGGGCCATATGGTGCTGCCGAAGCAACTGGCAAACCTTCCTTCACTTTAGAGTTGCTAATGGTTACATGAGGGTGCGCAGTGACATACTGGCAACAATATTCTTCCATTTCTTCTATGTTTTTAAGCTTATGCTCATGAAGAAAAGCAAGAAAAGACTCATTGACAGAAGACATAACTTTGTCTCTAAGTAGTAAGTCCATAAGTGCTTCAAATGTATGTTCTGTCTTAGACAGCTCAACCCAACGTGTAAACGTGAGACGTATTTTTGCAATAAATTCAGAGAATTCTACTCCAGTTTCTGGCAGCATATTTTTGAATTGAAAACGATAGCCGTCTTCGTTAAGTTGGTATTTCTTTAATAAGGCCGCCCTGACAACCTCATAATTGTTCTTGTCAGGATCATCTACCATGCTTAGCATACTCAGAGTTTCACCTTTAAGTATATTCGACAACTGTCCAACATATAGTGATTTATCTATATTATGTGTTTTACATGACCGTTCAAATCTGTCCAGTTAGAACGTATATCGTCACTGGAAGCATTGAAAGCTGGTTGTTTAATCCTGAAAGTACTAGCATTAGACTTGTCAGAAGATGACACCTTATTTGGATCATTAGCATTACCCATGTTCATCAACTTAAACTTCTATAGCTCCAAAGCTAAGAGTTTTTCTTCATGCTCCACTTTTGCTTTTTCTGTTCTCTCTTCAGCCTCTCTTTGTAACTTTCTCTCTTCAGCCTCTTTTTCTAGTCTTTTATTTTCAGCCTCTTTTTCTAGTCTTTTATTTTCAGCCTCTTTTTCCAGTCTTTTATTTTCAGCTTCCTTTTCCTGTCTTTTGTTTTCAGCCTCTATTTCCAGTCTTTTATTTTCAGCTTCCATTTGTAGCTGGATTATCTTCTCATCAGCTTCTCTTTTTTGTTTTTCCATTTCCATCTCTAATCTCCTTTCATCCACCTGCATCTGCAATTTTAAATTCTCAGCTTCTGTTTTCTTTTGTTCAGCTTCTATTTTCATTCTTTTTTTATTATTACTTTAATGCCTTGGCATATTGAACAGTCGCAAATTCTTCCAATTTATCACCAGTCTTGCTAAGGGATTTCCCTTGCTCAATAAAGTACCCAAGTGTAGACATATTGTCTAATAATATGAGTTCAAAACCTGAAATAATAAATTATCTTATTCCAACCTTAATGGTAACAAGTCTTAAATAAAGTACTTGTATAATCACATTATATTATCCCAATATCTGTGGGAGACAAGTCTTTGGCAAAGAACTTGTATAATCACCTGTATAACACCACCAGTCAATTATCATAAGTGCACTACACAGCTAATAGTGCATGACCAAATATGTCTATCAATAGTGAATGACAACAAAGAACAATGTAAACAATGAACAAAGATCAAAGACAACACGAAAACATTTGCAGAAGTCAACTAAATATACAGCAAAACTAAAGAAAATATCAAAAAGAATGTGATCATGGCTGCGAAAATCATACAAAATACATGACACCACAGTGTATAAACATAAAGTTGTATAAAACTAAACAATAGGAAAGGGAGACCTACAAATACAAACAAATCAAAACAAAACTAAAAAAAACCGAAAAAATATGACGAAAACAACGGAAGGTACAGTTCGTCACACCTAAACAACAATAGCAACGAATGTCGCTAGCAAATATCACAAAGAAAATTAGCAGAGTCCCTACAGAAACGCTGTTATAGGACCTCTGTAACGTGGCATAACCTTATAACAGACTCCGCCCAACCGAAAAACCCGCTGAAATATAAACACATATAAATGACATATAACATATAAACATGCAGCATATAAAGTTTGTGCAAGAAGGCTTAGTTAGACAATACAATGGCACAGTCCACAAACAAAACAGGCCACTTATCTTTAGCAAATCCTATCGTCAAAACTGCAACGAACAGGGAGTAATCAGCATCCTAAAGATTCGATGATCCAACGCTGATCAAACTTCTGAACTTGCATCGACCAAACTGTAATGACGACAATACTTGACCTTCTGATGTCAACATAAACAATCGTATCGGTACTTGTCCTGCTAACGTTACTATAGACACTCGTATCGGCACTTGTCAGTCTAATGTCACGACGAACTTGACAATGTGACCATGAAAACCCCAACGAGCTGGCACACCATAAATGTTAATGCTGAACGCTAGCCACCATGGTGTTAAAAGATGTTAAATGTACTGTTGTTGATTTGGGGGTGGTCCTGAAGAAACCATATTAGCAGTCATATCATGTTAGAACGGGGGTTCTTGTCTGAGCCATCCTAGATGTGTAGACTCACACTAGATGTTGCGTCGTATCAATGTAGGCCACTATCAATAATACAGGTCTTGCTCAGGTATCGAAGGTGTAAGTGCTGCGTAGGTGAGTGAGTATGAAGTTGACCTGGAGACAATGTTTTGACTGATATAGGTCACCAATCATAGAGGTGATGACAGGGGTGTCACACAAACTCACTCTCAAGTGTGTATACGCTTGATATCTATAGATTGCTTCAAGAAGGGGTGGTTGGTGTGATATGTAGATGAGTAGACATCAATAGATGGATGCGAATGCGTGTATAGGTTCTGACAGGTCACAGTCCATCCACACAACCACATGTAGAAGTCAGTAATTGTAGACAATAGCTGACATTTCATGGATTTATTGACGATACAAGACAATGGACGCTCATCATCATATCAATAGTCAGTACAATACTTGACGACATACAGCATAGCAATGGTGAATAATATAATTGACATCAATGCATCATAGACGACTGTAGATATATTCAGGTGCTGAAACCATCATCCTTTTATAGCTACAGCCAAGATATATAGATGTAGAAGATTAAATCAACTCTCCCTTTCTGACCCCTAGCAAGACAGACATGTCTTCTGGAGTACATCAGGCAATGTCCTCTAAGTTCCTTTAGTAGCAAAGGTGTCAAACCTTGACCGACGTGATACCGCCGGAGCAACAGAGTTCAACGAACAGATAGCCCTTCGGGCATGCACCAACCCGATGCATAACAAGACATGGTGATTTGTGAGCTGAAACTTCTCATGACAGTAGACTCTTTCCCGCCCAGTGGGAAAGCTAGCAAGCAGACTACTAAAATGTTAATCATTAAAGCTGGCGACAAATAATAATATGAAGAGCAATTACCTTTCTTCAGAAATAAACACCACAACTCACACGCCTCCAGGCGTTTTGAATCACAAGGGGAAAATCATCTGCAGATAAACTAACAACACAAGAGGACTTCCATTTTTCCGTCAAAAATGATCACGGACGCTGAAACGCGTCTCGCTCTGATTGAAAAAACTGCTAGACTCCAAGAACGGAAGTCTTTTCAAACCCACCTAAACTCGACACATGCGCAGTAGCGCTTGACCCCTGAGTTAAACTCAAACGGGACGATGTTGGACACATACCAAGCAAAGATACTGACCAAATCGAGCCTTATATGGTCAGGGAATAAACATCAACTCTGGTTACAAATATTCCAAGAAAAGCTGACCTATTCGCCATATAAGGATAACAACCAGACCGATATCTAATAATAGACTGCACTTGTTAAGACACAAGAGCGGGTAACAACCATTGTAAAAATGTAACCTTAGATAACCAAGAGTTATGCACCTTTGATTACAAAAAATTAAAGTGTACAAACAAGACTGTTAAATATATATTGACTCAGAAAAATCTGTGCGTAACACACAGCTATGTGACAACAAGACACACGAACGTGAAAAAAACTAAGGATAAATAGGTATGGGTCTGACCAACACACAAAGGTAAGTTTCTTTGTAGTTTATTATCATTAAACCCGACAACATCAAAAATATCAAAGAAAAGATCAAAGAGTCATTTACATGCATATGAAATAAAGTAGGAAAAGTGCACCCTCCCCCGAAATGGAGAAAAGAACCCAAAATTATTAACCCAAAGGTTGAAGGTTAGCACTCTGTTACAGAATAAACAGTATTGGTACTCTATGAAACCCAGTAAAATAAACAAAAGTTAGACAAATTATATATATATATATATATATATATATATATATATATATATATATATATATATATATATATTCATGGATAGTTTTCCCCCAAATATGAAAATACTTGCACACTCTTTCAAATAGTGGCCACTCTCACACTCTTACCTAATTGCCTATCATGGTAGCTTTGTAATATCCCTTGGTAATAGAATTAGTCCATCAATATATTATCTATTTTCAATTAATATTCTGTCACCCCAGTTGTCGTAGATCCACATTGGCTCCAGTTCATCCCCAGAAATTAGTTAATGAGGTGAACGCCTAATCTGGTTCTTCTCCTAGAAGTGTTATTATAAATAGTCAAAACTGTGAGAGTTCTTGAGATTTGATCTTTAACGGGAAAAATACTTCCAGTATTGGGAACCATCTGGTTGCTAAAATTTTGTTCATATGCTTATGATGGTTCTTCTATCGGACAACACTGTGTTGAAGCGCCGATTATGCACAGCGTAAGTAGCTAGAGAGATCTTCCTCTCGCTGTGGCTGGTAAAAATATATATAATCTGTGTTTGGTAAGTCCAGTATTTTTAAAAAAATTATTGTCCTCCAATACTCTCTGGCGAGTGCGCGTTCACAAATGAAATTGGTGACGCACAAGCCGAGCAAAGGAGAAAATACCAAATCGAAAAAAAAAGAAAAAAAGAAAGAGACCGCTGGACGCCCTTGTAATCAGGTCAGAAAATTCAGAAATGAGAATCTTCACGAAACGCTAATATCAAATCCGAACAAGGAAATAGTTTAAGGCTGTGCGCTAGAACACTTCCAAAATCTGACTGACAACTCACAATGGGGTTAAGAAAACGACAGTATATATATCATTGGATTTCTCTGATCTCTAATGTTGTTAATTTCTCGTCCCGGTGAGACCCAACATTCAGACGATAGGCGTGTCAAGATAAAAGACTTACGGCCGGTCTATTGAGGTTTCTCGTCGAGAGTTTTCGACCGGCATCAAAAGACTTTCTGTTCGTCTAGCGGGTTTCTCTTTAAGAATGCCCGCTTTTGAAGATCAAAGAGCCCAGGGGTTTCTAACTTGACCTTAGTACGATACTTCAAAAGAGTCTGTGTTTTTATCTCTCCCACGTGCTTGCCTGTCTGAGAACTATTATGATTGACATATGCTCGCGTGAGGGAACTAGGTAAACACAGCCTGATTTACTTCCCTGTTATGACTGATAGGTCACGCAGTTTGTAAACATTACCGTAGCTCGTGTTAAAAGAAAAGAAGGCGGGACAAAATAGTACGTTGCAGAAATAGACAGTTGGTATATATGCCTGTTTAGCTAGCAAATCATAGGGCAGGTATTAGGTTGCAATAAGCTGTCAGATTATACTGTTTACTCTTTTTCCATTACACTTCACAATTATCATAGTTTTAATTGTCACAATGTTAATGACTTACGCTTTTATTATGGATCAACTTTTATTATTATTTTGGGATTCCCTGTGCTGTCCACACGTTTGTGTATGATCTGACACAAGGCTTTGATGTGACTTGTTTAAAAAAAAAGTGACTCAATTTTATGAAGAAATCACAAGGATTGGGGTCAGGAAATGAAAGCCATTTGAAACCAAGATGGAATGTAAATATCCGTTCTATGCATAAGGAAATATTTATTTAGCTAGTGGTTCGTACCTCTCAAATTTAACTCTTTATGTCACAAGTGATGTATTTCAGTACTAAGTCATACAGGAAAATTATATCCAAAAATACTCGAGCAAAGAATACGACCCATCGTGGTACGCTATGTCTCAGGATGGATTTGGGGCGACCTCTTCTCTGTTGTACCCTGCACTAACCATTCACGTCTTCTTGCAGTAGTGATTTTGTTGTAAAGTGGAGTGGATAGGTAGGTCCGCCTCTAATTCTAAAGGTACCGGGTTCGTTCCCCGTACTGATGGACATTCTTTTCAGTACCTGTGGTTTCTAATGATGTCATACTCCCCATTGGTCTCTTGGGTAGTGAGATAGTTTGCCTTGCCTACTCGGATATGAGCGAAAAAATAGGTTCCTTGTGCACGTTGCGGACGTTAAAAAATTCCTTGGCTTTTGGAAATCGTAAAGAGTAGGCTATACGGCTGCTGGCCTGGCAAGTGTAAAAATTAATAAACTTACAAACCACAAAAATATTTATAGAATGTGTGATTCCTGTATACATACATTGGGATCCTCACTGGTGCTACGGTGTTTGTGCACTGTGCTGAGATCCTCCTGGTGTGATCTAAGGGGGCAGATCGGAGCGTTGACGGAGTATTCTGTGTGCAATGAATATGGTCCTCAAAAACAGAACCAATAGCTAAATAATATTTTGATACATTGGAAGTCTATGCCACACATACGTTGTTGTTGTACAGCCTGTAAAAGTGCATGGGTAAATTTGACTGTTAAAAAAGCGAACACGCCGCGGCTCTTGACAGATCACTGAACTATATCGTCGCGCATCATACGCCAAGTTGGACCCAAAGGAGTTACAGTTGCGTGCAGCGAACTTAATAATAATAATAATAAATTCTTTAAGCGCCAAACACGGCGCATAAGGCAGAAACCAGTGCTCTCCAGGTTGTTCGTTGTGACGCCACTCCTCTTAGCTCTTGCACATTATTTAGGCCCAACGTTCTTCCTTCTCTTATTATTGTTCTTCTGAGTGTTTCTTTTGGTCTTCCTTTTTTTCCGCTTACCCTCAGGAACCCAAGTGAGCGCCTGTAGTGGTATTCTGTTGTTTTGCATTCGTAGGACATGACCGATATATGACCATCGTCTTTTTCCTTATATAGTCGGAGACATATTTCTGCCTAGAGTCTTCTCTTATTTGTCGATTAGTCTTGAATTCTTTCCAACTGATGTTCATGAGTTTTCTAAGACATTTGTTCTCGAATGTATTCAGCTTGTTCTCCAATGATTTTGTTATTTTCCAACTCTCACAGCCGTATTTTAACACTGAGATAACATTTTAATTAAACAGACGAAGCTTGGTATGTATATTCAATGATCGTAATTTCCAAATGTTAGATAATCTATTGAAGGCGCTAGCTGCCAAAGCAATTCTAGTATGGATTTCTCTTGTTGTGTCACCATCCTGAGTCATTTACTGCCTAAATAATTGAAACTTTCAACTTTCTGTAGTTTTTTCCCCGTTCAAGATGATATCAAAGGTCTCGTTAGAAAAGTTCATAGCTTTAGTTTTAGAGGCATTTATTTGGAGACCAATTTTAACCGAGAGATGACACAAATTATTTATTGCTTCTTGGGATTGTCTTGGTGTTGAACTTAAGAATGCTACATCATCTGCGAAATCCAGGTCCCCCAGGAATTTTCCATTTGTCCATTTTATACCCAATTTTCATTGTGGGTATAGTTTCTCATAACCCAATCAATAGCTATTCCAAAAAGTAGTGGTGACATAATACAGCCTTGTTTCACCCCTGTTTCTACTGTAAACCATTCTGTATTCCCTTTATTTGTTCTAACACAACATCTTGCATTGTCATATAGCGCTTTGATTATATTCACATATTTTGTTGGAAAACCATAGATTGTAAGTATCTTCCACAATGATGGGCGGTGTAGACTATCAAAGGCTTTTTGAAAATCGACGAAGGTGATAATAAGTGGCGATTGCCTTTCCACTGATTCTTCTATAATTGTTCTTAGTGTGAATATTTGATCAATACATGATCGTTTCGGCCTGAAACCCGCTTGTTCTTCTCTGATCTTTTCGTCAGCATGCAATTTAAGTCTTTCTAACATCATGCAACATAATAATTTTCCAGGTACTGATAATAGAGATATACCACGCCAGTTATTACAGTCTGATAGATCACCTTTCTTCGGTAACTTTGCAGCGAACTTAGGGCTTCCTAATACATTAACAAATTTAAGTACGGAATAGTGATGAGAAATTGTGTTATTAGAAGTGGGGCAATATGTAATAACAAGAGAGTTCTTTCTTTAATCATTGAATTTTCTTCTTGTTTTCTTCCAGTGTCCATAGATGCTAAAACCATGACAGAGCATCAAAGGCCTTACTTGAGTTCGTAATTAACTATGGCGCTCTTCAGAAAGCAGACTCGGTTATTGTTGCTCATCTGCTTATTCTGTCCCGCCTTCCCACGAGCAGATTATGTGTCTGGAACAGACGAGACAGACAGCCAGAGCCAAACAAACCCGGGCAGGCAGCTATTATCTGACAAATACGATCACACTATAAGACCGGACGAATATCGCTACCGCTATGACATCTGCGAATATCCTGACGATACCACCCTTGGCCGAAACCGCTGGTACTTGTCTTTGAATGCTAAGTGGAACAGTGAATGGGCGCAAGTTCGTAATGAACCACAAGTTCTGCACATTAAGGTCTGTAGCCGAGATGGAAGTGTTGGGAAAGTTGTCATCTTTGACAACGAAATAGTTACGAGGTAAGACTTCTTTTTGTGGAGATTTTTATAGAAGAAGAAAGTTTATTTGTCTTTAACTACATACCAGATTGAGTACCAGTAGTCCCACTATTTCGTCGTTGCCTCAACAAATCCAGGAATTAAACCTAGGGCATCTCGCTTCTATGGTTAGCATCTATCGCATGTTTCCATTAGACTGATTTCTTTGGTCAGTCCTCCATTTTGGAGGATATTAATTCGCGTACTGTCCACATCCAAAATTTTTTCCTAATCGCACGTCTGTGGTTAGCACTCTACGGCGCCACCTCAGATTGGGCGAAAAGAAGCTCTCACGGCAAGCAGAAGAGTGGAGAAAACGTGGAATGGAACACCAGGAAAATAAGCAGCTGAGGGCTATCACCTCAGGGCGTATTCCATTCGTCAGTTATGACTGAAGGGGCTAATATATTACAGAATATGTGGTTAGCATCTCTCGCATATATTATTGAAGCGAAATTTGGTACCACTTGCTTTGTTGAGGAAAAAATGTGTAACGCGACGCACACACACACACACACAGCGCAGTAATAACACTCGTCAGTCTTGCTTTGAAGTTTGAAGAAGGCGGAAAAATGTGAAATACATTTAGGCAGACGGTACTGAAGAATGATGAAATAGCTAATATAGGAATGAATGGTCGACTTTACTGGACATTAAAATTAAAACTACAGGAGAACGCCTGGTTGGAAATCAATTAAATAAAAATAGTTCACTAAAGGAGATAGACTATGAATTATATCCAAAAGGATATTATTCAAATGTAAATAGTTTTAAAAATAATTAACATTTTTCATCGTCATCATATCTGCTAACAATTAACGAATAAACTTTAAAAATTTATTATACATACAAGCCTAAACGGATTTTAATAAAACTTGAATAGAATGAAAGCCTCATATGGGGAAAATGAAAGGATACCTAGGAAGGAAGGAAGGATATAAGTGTGTAAGTAAACAGAAGAGAAAACAAGTACAGGAAAAGCACAGATTGCCTCAAATCGCCTCAAACCAGAAGATGAAACGAACATCTTTTGGGACTTTAAGAGGTGCTTTCTCGTACGGGCGAGAGACTGAAATATAAGGACAGAGCGGCGCGTTGAAAATCACACACACCAAATCCAGAAGCCAGAGTGAGAAACTGGAAGAAAGCATCTGCAAGAAAAGTTCTTTTTTTCACGCTGCATGCAGGGCAGATTAAATTAAGCCAATACAGTCTCACCGTGAGCTTATAAATCCTAAGAGGGTATGTAAGTTTATTAAAGATATATGTATGAATAATATCATTTTATTTCAGATTTTATTTACGATTTTATTGTATCAGATATAATAAAAAGGGAATGACGCTAACCAGAGATAACCTTCACCGATATTGTCAGGAAGCATAACCATTAATTGGTTAGCCAAATATATCATGGCTAATTCTTGCCTGGAAGCTTACGACATAGCAGCAAGTACATAAGTGACTTGGCATCTATGAGTGGAAGGCAAAGGTTATATCGTACCCATGTGTCATAACATGTGATTTATTCATATATTTTGTTAATTCTGCACAGTAGACATTATCTTATCATGCTATCTCTGTAACATACTACCATGATTCATTCATTTATATACAAACACTGAAGACATGGTCGCATCATGAACAGCAGTAGGTGGTGAGATTGTTGGAACACCATGGCCACCTATTACCATTTGTTCCAGGATTTTATGATCAATGTTTATTTCATGGAAGATAATTATTTTAATTTGTAATTATAAATACTCATGAATTGTACCATCTTCCACCAACCATTTCTCATTACAAGAATATATAGATGTACATAATAAATTATGAACTTGTACTCATTTGACTTGTTAAATTTTTAACTGTTAAATTTTGAGTTACTTTTTCTAATTTAATTATATTATAACATAGGGTTACTATAGCGAAAGTAGCAACTATACTTCTGAAGTCTAAATCTATTGTCCAGCTCAGAGTATTCACAGCTGTAACTCACTTGTGATACCAGTGTACTTCTCGGGCACTGGAACTTCATCCTTTCGGGAGAGAGATTCTACTTCTTCTCTACCACTATTATCATACTAGAAAAACCTTTCGCTACATTGGGTGCTCTTTTGCTGGATATTATTTTTTATCCTGCGCCACTATCTATGTATTCTTCTATCTTGAGCCACAAATATTTTGTAAAAATAAATTTTTTGAAAAATTCTAAAAACTTAGAAATATTTTCGTAATAATAGTACCATTGAGTACCAAGTAAATAGGAAACGCTCACAAGGTTTTAAGGATTTGTCTTGTTCAAAGTAAATAATTGATTTTAATTAAGTTAGTTGGTTGGTGAAGATAAAATTATATACCCTCTGGTAAGTAAGCATCATGGCTGATTTGGTGAAGTTTCGATCTGCAATCATGCAAGAGGGAAAGGACGTAGGATTGACAAGTGATGCTCTTATCCAGTATGTCACAAAGGAAGTGGACAAACATATGGACAGAGAGGAAAGAAAACTACAATCAGAGAGAGAAGCCAAAAGCTTAGAAGCAGAGAGAGAAGCCAAAAGAATGGAAGCAAAGAGAGAAGCCAAAAAATGGAAGCAGAGGATAAGAAATTAGAAGCAGAGAGAGAAGCCAAAAGACTGGAAAGAGAAGAAAAGAGACTAATGTTGGAAGCTGAAGAAAGAATGTTACAAAGAGCTCATGAGTTAAGTTTAAAGGAACTTGAACTCCAGGGAGCAGCTAGCAATCATGGTGCTAGCTCACCTCACTCTGATAGTAGCTCCAACCATAGCACGGGAAATGGAGCCATTAGTTTTCACCTGGATCCATTTATTGAGAAGGAGGACGCCATTGAGTCGTACCTGGATAGATATGAGAGACTGGCCTCTACCTATGGATTGGAAAAGGAAAAATGGAGCATTAAGCTATCTCAGGGGTTGAGGGGAGTTTCATACGATGTTTATTTAAAACTCTCAATAGAAGACCATTACGATTATGAAATCTTAAAACAAGCTTTACTGGTCAGGTACGAAAAGAATTCTGAATCTTATAGAAAAAGATTCCGAACTGGTAAGCTACTTCCAGCAGAAAACTATCACCAGTTTTCTGCCAGATTGGAAACTTATCTGACAAAATGGATTAGCTTAGGAAAATATCAAGATATAAAAGAAATGGTCATGATGGAACAACTGAGAGAATCCATGCCTCAAGAAATGAGAAAATTTCTTATGGAGCAAGGAGCTGAGAGATTGGACGATGTTTTAGCCATGGCTGAGAGATATCAAGCAGCTCAGTCAGAAGTCTCAGGAAATAAGAAGAAGCAGGGTGAGAACTTCAAACCTTCACAAAACTTTACCAACTATGAACATTGGGACAATTCCAACAAGAACAAACACAGAACTGATTATAAAGACAAAAACCCTCTAGGATCAGATAATATACCTTCATGAAAGGAAGGAAAGTGGTGTAAATCTTGACAAATGAGTAACAACTATACTGCGAAATGCAGACGGAAAAACCCTCCTTATCACGCTGCGTGTCTTACAACAGGGAACAAGGGAAGGAAGGAACTGACAGTTAGTCAGAATGACCTCCATCATCCCCCTGTCTGTGAGGAAGTGACATGTAATGGCACTAAAATTCAGTGCTTATATGATTCCAGATTGGAATTCGACTCAGTCGTGAGTGCAACCCTAGTGCACCCTAATCAACTTACCACAGAAACAGTGGACATACAATGGGCAATGCAGGGAACCGTCACCATGACACTTCCTATAGCAAGGATCAACGTGAGAACTCGCTATGTGGAAGGAGTTACAAGAGCAGCAATAAGTGATGATCCTACATACCCGCTGGTAATAGGCTGTAAATATGTCTTTTTTGGCAATGTATGTAGTTATTATAATATTTATTTGTCTGAGGGAAAGTATTTGTTTTGAAAATCAGGATGCTTTCCAGGCCAAAGATATATCACCCATGATTGATTGATACTTTTGTTATATGGGTTATCTCCCCTGAATATCGAACTTGGCGTATGAATCCAGATTTTGTTGGTCTGTTCCTTGTTGGGCCAGAAACAGATTGTTCTTGCTTAGGTTTATGCAGGATTGTTTATGGTCCGAGTCTATGTTTACTTCTTGTCTATTTAAGACGATTCGGTCTTATATCGTGATATCTTTGTATGTCTAAGTGGGACTATTTTTCCTTGTACTGAACTTTGGGGTCAGGCAGTTTCTGCGCATGCGGATACAAAAAAGGGTCTTCTGTGATGATGGAGCCTGGTGAATGCCATGTCGGAGACCAGTCCGAAGTTTGTTGATATCTGTGATCTATTATGGGGAAGAAGATAGTTTCTGATATGATTATTAAGTCTATGAGTTCCCCAGTGTTTATTCTGTAATGCCAGGAGAGGGCGTATGTGTTCTGCTAGCGTATTTCCCATGCCCAGGTAAAAGAACTTTTTCCTTGCTAGGCTTAGATGGGCAGACGTCTACATAATGATTATCTATATCAATATGTCGGGATGACATGTTACCTAGCAGCACTGAATATGATTGTATGCAGCAGTTATGATGAAAGAATATGCTGATTCTTGTAGAAACATTTGTGTTTATGAACAAAGCCTTTATTGAAGCTTTACTATGCATCTGTATAGTGAGCAATGCTCACTGGAACCAGAAGCCATTTTGGATCCTATATTTTTTGTCGATCATCGATCAGAGAACAGGGATGCCCCTTATTATCAGGTGATGATTAAGAGATCACAGTTATAAAGAAAACCCAATACCGGTGGGTTAACATTGTCTCCAGAAATATTTGTTGAACTTTACCTAAAGGAATCTTCGCTAGAAAAGAGGTTCTGTCTAGGAGTCATGCTTGAACATTATTTATTAACTGACATGATCAGTCAGTAAGGCCTGATGATTATATTTATAAACAGTGGAAATCTAAGTGCTTGTCTACGGACGTTCCATTGTAATGTTCTTCAACATGAATGCCAACTTAAGATTGTAGACCATTGATCAACAGTATGATGATATATGTCGCCCTGTTTTCCTGTAACTATACCCGTACTGTCCAAGTGTGTGCGTCCAATCAAACAGTATGAAACGACCACAGTAGTCTGCATCATTAACTTCTAACTACGTGTGAGTGAGTGTTTGATCTGCTAGTCAACTCTTCAGAACAATCCATGCATTCACGTATTGACACTAACATCAACACTCATAGTCAACATTACATCCTTGTCGGGGCCTCTTTACGTTTTGGACAGGGTGACCTGTATGCCCAACACTGTGCCGGTTTAGAGTTGACCATTTACATCAATACCAGCTTTATTAACGTGGTGACCAAAGAAAGACCATTATCAACGTGGTAGGCCAGCTTTCTGGGTCTAACCTGCACAGTAGACACCACATGGAAGTCAGCTACTCATACCAGATCGTTTCCATGACGCCTCATACGACACACCAGCAGTGAGAGTCTACACTTTGTCAACAGTTCCTCACGTGACCTATCGAGCGAATACTGAAACTAGGTCAGCGCTTGTTGACATTTTTTTTTTCGTTGGACATCACAGCGAGTTGCAAACATACGTTTAACTTTTTTGGAAAAAATGCAGAACAGGTCAGAAGTCCTACGTGTGTTAGTTATGAGAACCATCAACGTTGGATCTTCTTGAACTTCTCTATATGTTGAACAGTGTAATAGTTTAATTCAAAATTTAGTGTTTATTAAAGTGGCAGTTTATTTTCTTTACATTAGAAACTGTGCCATTAGATAACAACTGAACCTTCGCTACAACACATTCCATTTAGATTGTCCTTTGTGTGTGTGTTCTTGGTTGACATATGCTATATAAAATATATTTGATGATACACTACTAGCTGTGTAGTGAACTTATGAGAAAGAATCAACTGATGATTAATTGCTATTATTAGAGAACCACAGTTGATTATACAAGACCTTATTTAAAGGCTTGTTTTCCACAGAGATTGGGATAAAGGGAGCTGGTTATTCAAGCTATTAAGAGCTTGTTTCCATTTATTTGGAGATAGATTTCATTATTGCTATTTCAGGTATCTAGTCACATATTGATATACATTATGTCGACTTTGCATTACTTTATTGAGCAAGGGAAAGCCCTTGGGATGACTGGAGATAAATTGGAAGAATTTGTAATGGGCGAATATGACAAGGTTCAGGAGGCTGAACAAAAGAGATTAGACAGAGAAGCTGAGGCTGAACAAAAGAGATTATACAGAGAAATTGAAGAATTTGAGGAGAGAAAAATTCAGTGGCAGAGAGAACATGAAGATAGACTCTTAGCTGTTAAGCCTGAAAAAACGATAAATGAGCTTCAGGATGAAAAGAAAACTCTTACTAATGAGTTACAGCAGATGAATTCTGAAAATACTGTATTAAAGAGTAAAGTAACAATGTTGTTAGAGGATAATAAGAAATTTTATGACTCTTCTCTTAGACAGAAGAAACAGTTAGAGGATGAAGTGATCTCATTAAAACAGTTGTTGAATAACCAGATGGAGCAGGTGAACTCTTCCACGCTTGATTTAAAACTACTGTGGAAGATAATAGAAACATTGGCTATTCCTCATGAGAGTAAATTAGGGCAATCTCAACTGACAAAAGCTGAAAGAATGGAAAACATGTGTAAGAAATTAAAAGTTGAAGCCCAGGAACGTGAAAAGGCCCATAATGAAACACTTACTATTTTTGCAAGTAATATTACGATGCTCAGTCGCCAACTTGAAGAAAGGAATACGGAATCTTCAAGGGAAATGTATGAGTTTAAGAATAGCCATTATATTGAGGTTAAGGCACTTCAACTAGAATTGAAACAGTTGAGGGCACATGCCGCTCAGGTTCAGGGTCCTGAGGATAATCAAGAACTCAGAAATCTTCTATGTCAACAGGAGAAAGTAACTAGGGAAAAACAAAAAAATATTGAAAAATTACTCATGGAGAAAAAGGAACTAGAAGATGAGATGAGCTCAGCGAATAAAGAAAAGGATAAGAAAGTTGAGGAATTCATATCTAGTCATCATAGTGCTATGGAAGCACTGAAACTTGAACTTGTTCAGGAGAGAGCTAAGGTTTTAGAAACTACATCTCAGATGACAAAATTTAGAGAAGATCTTAAAGATAGTATTGCTAAGGAGAAGACTTTAGCTTCTCAGTTACATGACACAAGGTTGGATTATAACAGGGAAGTTAAAACCAACAAGAGAATATACAAAGCTGTTTCTAGAGAGAAAGCTGTTGCAGAAGTAGAAATTGCAAAACTTCGCAACAGAATTGATGGTTTCTTAGATATTGTTTTGAACAATAAAATGTTTTCTGCTACCAAGGTGAATAGATTTGGACATAAGGCTGATGATCAATATGCTACAAATGCAAAGAGCCAGCCACATGCACTCAATGCTCATGGTAACTCTAAGTAATATATGAACAAATCTTTTCGTGGCAAATATGGTTTCCCACGTGATAACGAGACCGCCTCTAATGGGAGTTGGCGTCAAGCCAACAAAAGTAATCCGACTGTAATAGTCAGTCCTGATAAGATGGCATCAGAAAACAAACCCATTAGTACTCATTCCCAGATTGGTAATCAATTTATGCTAAAGAAAAAAAAATTCTACCATTCCGGTTACTGGCAATACTTAGCCCAAGCAGTATGATCCATCTGTTAAGCTCATTGCCACAGGCAAAAATAACAACAATTTTGCTAGGAAAGATAGGCGTGATTATGAACAGCGCCAAGGGCATTCATAACGTGGTAATCTTCCTTTTTCACGTAATGGTTCTTCTTCAAAGAACTGGAGGCAATTTGATGGTGCTCAACATTTTGATCCCAGTAACTATAGGAACTTTGATAGAGGATACCAACCCTATAATAGTTTTGCTTGGAGACAACAAAATCCATTGAGAAGATATTTTTAGCAAAGAGAAGATAACAATAGCAACTATGCTAATTGGAGGTCAAATGAGAGCAATGGTCTTAATAGAGATAGTGATAGATCTCGTTGTGACGGTAGATGCCCACATGATTCCACCTAACTGTTAGGTCTTGGACTTCTTAACACGTCTAAGTCTATAATAGTTCCTTTCTATATCAAGATAGATACACATTGTAACTTGTAATATAGTGATTGTATCACTACTGTCACTACGTTCACTAATATATATATTCACCGCTGTTCTTTGATGATTTTTCTTCTTTGTCAATCATGTACTTATAGTGCTTAAATATGAAAGTGTTATATGAAATTATTATATGCATTGTGTCATTGCCAGCATTGTAGTATACGTTGGTGGCACCTCCCTGGAAATATTTATACTTAAGAGAAATGCTTTCTCTGAGATGTTGAGATATATTCTCACAAGTCGATCTATGCTTCGACTTTACCTTAATTTGACATTATAAATTGCTGTTATTAGTCATCTGCGCATTATTCGTGCGTTGTGAGCCTATTGTATGTTGCTCTCAGATGAAAAAAAAAAAATTTCATTTTTTTTTCCCGGGGGTTGCGGTAGTCTGTTACCAACAGATTACTGGTGGCAATGTATGTAGTTATTATAATATTTATTTGTCTGAGGGAAAGTATTTGTTTTGAAAATCAGGATGCTTTCCTGGCCAAAGATATATCACCCATGATTGATTGATACTTTTGTTATATGGGTTATCTCCCCTGAATATCGAACTTGGCGTATGAATCCAGATTTTGTTGGTCTGTTCCTTGTTGGGCCAGAAACAGATTGTTCTTGCTTAGGTTTATGCAGGAATGTTTATGGTCCGAGTCTATGTTTACTTCTTGTCTATTTAAGACGATTCGGTTTTATATCGTGATATCTTTGTATGTCTAAGTGGGACTATTTTTCCTTGTACTGAACTTTGGGGTCAGGGAGTTTCTGCGCATGCGAAGACGAAAAAGGGTCTTCCGTGATGATGGAGAGCCTGGTGAATGCCATGTCGGAGACCAGTCCGAAGTTTGTTGATATCTGTGATCTATTATGGGGAAGAAGATAGTTTCTGATATGATTATTAAGTCTATGAGTTCCCCAGTGTTTATTCTGTAACGCCAGGAGAGGGCGTATGTGTTCTGCTAGTGTATTTCCCATGCCCAGGTAAAAGAAATTTTTGCTGAACTTTTTCCCTGCTAGGCTTAGATGGGCAGACGTCTACATGATGATTATCTTTATTAATATGTCGGGATGACATGTTACCTAGCATCACTGAATATGATTGTATGCAGCAGTTATGATGAAAGAATATGCTGATTCTTGTAGAAACATTTGTGTTCATGAACAAAGCCTTTATTGAAGCTGTACTATGCATCTGTATAGTGAGCAATGCTCACTGGAACCAGAAGCCATTTTGGATCCTATATTTTTTGTCGATCATCGATCAGAGAACAGGGATGCCCCTTATTATCAGGTGATGATTAAGAGATCACAGTTATAAAGAAAACCCAATACTGGTGGGTTAACATTGTCTCCAGAAATATTTGCTGAACTTTACCTAAAGGAATCTTCGCTAGAAAAGAGGTTCTGTCTAGGAGTCATGCTTGAACATTATTTATTAACTGACATGATCGGTCAGTAAGGCCTGATGATTATATTTATAAACAGTGGAAATCTAAGTGCTTGTTTAAGGACGTTCCATTGTAATGTTCTTCAACATGAATGCCAACTTAAGATTGTAGACCATTGATCAACAGTATGATGATATATGTCGACCTGTTTTCCTGTAACTATACCCGTACTGTCCAAGTGTGTGCGTCCAATTAAACAGTATGAAACGTCCACAGTAGCCTGCATCATTAACTTCTAGCTACGTGTGAGTGAGTGTTTGATCTTCTAGTCAACTCTTCAGAACAATCCATGCATTCGTGTATTGACACTCACATTAACACTCATAGTCAACATTACATCCTTGTCGGGGCCTCATTACGTTTTTGGACAAGGTGACCTGTATGCCCAACACTGTGCCGGTTTAGAGTTGACCATTTACACCAATACCAGCTTTATTAACGTGGTGACCAAAAAAGACCTTATCAAGATCCAATAAACATTCATCGTATTAAGATGAAAAAGGCTCAAACAGCAGACAGCACATTGAAGCCTTGATTTGGCAAATTGCCAAAGGCCCATAACCCTACAGAGAAAGGAGACTTCTACATGGAAAATGGCCTACTCTACAGACAAGCTGGAAAAAGACCTAAGGGCATGGACAGCTGGTAGTGCCAAAATTCTACAGGGAGAAAATTATGGAGCAAGAGCATGCTACATCAGGCAGTGGTCACAGAGGAAAAGGGGTCACTTGTGAAAAGATAGCATTGCAATATTACTGGCCAGGAATAATTGAAGACATAAGTGGGTATATGAAATCCTGTTCAGAATGTAACCAGGTAAACTCAATCAGAAGTGTAGCCCAGTTACAGGACCTAGGGAAGTATTGTTGCAGACGTAGGCCCATTAAGAAAACTCACAAGAGAAAACAACAGGTAGATGCGGTGTTAAGGAGAACACACAATCACAACAAGTCTACTGTTACACCAGTAACCATGGCAACTCTCCGTATTGTACAGAGAGGGGACGAAAGACACCCCACCCGACTAGATATTGTTCGGAACACCATGGCCTGGATTATCTGTAAAATTTGGTTAGTCAGCAACAAGTATTAAAAAAGCTGCAGAAACGAGCCAGAACCATAGGAGGTAGGAACCAGGGCTGTACCAAACAATTGATGGATACATATCCAACTGCGGTATACTGCCCCTTACAATACAAATAAGTGTGGGTCCGGCAACGTTGTTGTTTCGCCGTCCCCATACACGGTCCACTGGAAGCATTGTTGCGGACATGGACTGAACAATAGCTAGCACAAGCACTCAAGGATGAGATTGACTATCTCTTAAAAGAGAAAATTATTTCAAAGTCTGAATCTCCCTACAGCTCAAGTGTGGTGCTATTAAGGAAGCCTAGTGGTGAACACAGGTTATGCATTGATTATAGGAAACTAAATGCTACCACTGAATCTCAGGTAGACCCATTACCTGACACCAATCAGTTGTTTGCTACATTGAGTATGGCTCGGTATTTTTCAAAAGTAGATCTAAGCAAGGGATACTACCAAATACCAGTGAAACCAGAAGTTAGGAAACTGTTAGCCTTTAGTACACCGGATGGACATTACGAGTTCAATGTACTCCCATTTGGTTTAAAGAATGCTCCAAGTATCTTCACCAGAATGATGAGGAAATTGTTGGAACCATTACAAAATCCTCATATCACCAACTTCATGGATGATATTCTGATTGCTACCACTACATTCGAGGAACACATAGTAGCACTCTCCATGTTGTTAAGTAGACTGAGAGAAACGGGATTGACAGCACGTCAAACTAAGGGTCATATTGGATGTGAGACATTGGAATTTTTAGGTCACACTTTCTCTACAGGGCAAATGTCTCCTGACCGAAAGAATGTAGAGAAAATGAGAAAAGCACCAAGACCACAAACTAAGAAGGATGTAAGTTCCTTGTGTCACTGTGTGGGTTTTATCAGAAATATATACCCCATTTTAACTCATTATGCGCGCCATTAACCGACTTAACCAAAAAAGGTCAGCCGGATAAAATACAATGGACTGCGGAGTGTGAACAGGCTTATACAGAGTTGAAAAATAAGCTGACAAATAAACCTATCCTTGCCCTTCCCGATCTCACACAAGAATCCGTACTAAGAACGGATGCTAGCAATGTAGGCATCGGAGCAACATTACTACAGCGGGCAGACACACCGTTACATATGCTATTACCAGTAGCTTTTGCCAGTAGAAAGTTAAATACAGCTGAAAGAAATTATTCTACCGTTGAACGTGAATGCCTCGCTTTGGTCTAGTCGATCAATAAATTTGCCCCTTTTCTTTACGGGAAACACTTCATTGTGGAAAGCGATCACCAGCCTTTGATGTTCTTAGCAGTGTCTAAAAAATTAAATTCACGTCTTTTAAGGTGGAGTTTACTGTTATCTCCATATTCGCTCAATGTGAGATACATTCCAGGACGGGACAATCTTGGACCAAATTTTTTAAGTCGTCATCCTTCAAAGCAGATACAGAGAAACAGAAAAGTAAGGAGAAATTGCAGCATGAGTTACCAAAAAGTTAACTGTGCATACACTGTTTTAAAGAAGAGGGCTCTGTAGCAAAAATTGGTACCACTTGCTTTGTTGTGGAAAAAATGTGTAAGGCGACGCACACACACACACAGCGCAGTAATAACACTCGGCGGTCTTGCTTTGAAGTTTGAAGAAGGCGGGAAAATGTGAAATACATTTAGCTAGACGGTACTGAAGAATGAAGAAATAGCTAATATAGGAATGAATGGCCGACTTTAAAAGCTTGCATTTACTGGACATTAAAATTAAAACTACAGGAGAATGCCTGGTTGGAAATCAAATAAATAAAAATAGTTCACTAAAGGAGATAGACTATGAATTATATCCAAAAGGATATTATTCAAATATAAATAGTTTTAAAAATAATTAACATTTTTCATCGTCATCATATCTGCTAAAAATTAGCAAATAATCTTTAAAAATTTATTATACATACAAGCCTAAACGGATTTTAATAAAACTTGAATAGAATGAAAGCCTCATATGGGGAAAATGAAAGGATACCTAGGAAGGAAGGAAGGATATAAGTGTGTAAGTGAACAGAAGAGAAAACAAGTACAGGAAAAGCACAGATTGCCTCAAATCGCCTCAAACCAGGAGATGAAACGAAAATCTTTTGGGACTTTAAGAGGTGCTTTCTCGTACGGGCGAGAGACTGAAATATAAGGACAGAGCGGCGCGTTGAAAATCACACACACCAAATCCAGAAGCCAGAGTGAGAAACTGGAAGACAGCATTTGCAAGAAAAGTTTTTTTTTCACGCTGCATGCAGGGCAGATTAAATTAAGCCAATATAGTCTCACCGTGAGCTTATAAATCCCAAGAGGGTATGTAAGTTTATTAAAGATATATGTATGACTAATATCATCTTATTTCAGATTTTATTTACGATTTTATTGTGTCAGATATAATAAAAAGGGAATGACGCTAACCAGAGATAACCTTCACCGGCATTGTCAGGAAGCATAACCATTAATTTGTTAGCCAAATATATCATGGCTAATTCTTGTCTGGAAGCTTACGACATACCAGCAAGTACATAAGTGACTTGGCATCTATGAGTGGAAGGCAAAGGTTATATCGTACCCATGTATCATAACATGTGATTTATTCATATAATGGCAAGAGATAATGTGATAAACTTTTTTTGTAATTTCAGTGGAAGATAAATCCAAAATTTTTTCTATCAATTATTTTAATTTGTAACTATAATTACTCATACATTGTACCATCTTCCACCAAACATTCCTCATTACAAGAATATATAGATGTACATAATAAATTATGAAATTGTACTCATTTGACTTGTTAAATTTTTAACTGTTAAATTTTGAGTTACTTTTTCTAATTTAATTATATTATCACATAGGGTTACTATAGCGAAAGTAGCAACTTATACTTCTGAAGCCTAAATCTATTGTTCAGCACAGAGTATTAACAGCTGTAACTCACTTGTGATACCAGTGTACTTCTCGGGCACTGGAACTTCATCCTTTCGGGAGAGACATTCTACTTCTTCTCTACCACTATTATCATACTAGAAAAACCTTTCGCTACAATTATTGTGGTTTATTTCGACATCTCCATTTTGGAAGATATTAACACTCATAACGTCTGTAATCAATTGTGGCC
Source organism: Oreohelix idahoensis (assembly GCA_024509875.1). Lineage (NCBI taxonomy): Eukaryota > Metazoa > Mollusca > Gastropoda > Stylommatophora > Oreohelicidae > Oreohelix > Oreohelix idahoensis. Next base: position 360,128 of record JAMPIV010022554.1, read on the forward strand.
GGGCAGGGTAGTGGGGGTTGCTGTTTAACTCGAGAGTATTAGATTTTGATTACTAGCTAGCCTGCTAGAGGTGATGATTTCTCTCTACAGACTTACAGGAATTTACCAGGTTCGGGGAAAATCCTCTAAGATGTTTTAATTTTAGAGCAGATGGTTATTGTTTGTGTTGCACCTGCAGCGATTAGCTTTGGTATGATACTTTAGTAATTTGTATGATGGCCACTTGCAAAACATATGATTCGTCAACAGCCTTTGTGTTCAATGAAACAACTGTTTTATTTAACTTTCAACAAGAACTGAGTTAAGTCAAATGGTAACTACATCAAATTCTCACAATAGCATGTCGACATTTATAAACCAGCATGAAGGTTCAATATATTATTTCTAGGATGCAACATTCCTTTTTCCCAACATCAGGATCTTCCTTTTGTAAGCATATCTGTCAATTATAAGCCTAGCTTGTTTTCATTGTTGCACATCTTGGAACATAGCCCTACTTGGGTTATGACCGTCAGCTCTAACTGTTTGAGCATTGTTAATGGATAGTACTTACAGACTTTAGAATTTCACAAACACTTCCAAGAATTAATTAAATATACACAACTGTGTCTGAAGTTGATGTCCTCAACTGAAATCTACACTGATTAGACAAAGCATATCCTTGCTTTTTTCGCTTTCAGTTCAATACTGCCTAAAAACATGGCTTCGTCTCCCGTTCATTTCTGGGAAAAAAAAGTGAGCCTAACCATTGGTTGGAAAACACGTGACCAACGCAACTATACACGCTAAACTTGGCCTAAAATAATGCGTGGCGTTTCCAAGCTAAAACTGGCCTAATTGAACATCTGCGTTAAGATTTTCTTTTATCTTCTGTTTCTATAAAAATTTATTTTATGTTAATATAGTCTATATCTGAAAACTCACGGTATACGCGGTTACATACAGATCCCGGGGCCCTGCAAATGTATCCCGTAGGGAGACATTTGAGTACTATCAAATCTTAAAAAATGTATCCCAAAAAATTCTTAAGTTCAAAAAATTGTTTAGAAAAATTTAAAGTTCAAAAAATTTTCTAAGTCCAAAAATAATTCGGAAAAATTTAATCTAATTCCTAAACTAGGTTCCTATATCTATGTGAGATCAACTTCTCTATAAAAACTTAGGGATGGACATCAACTCCAAAAATTTTTTTTAACTATCCAGCATTTTTCATCACATTTTTAAATTGGCAACCCTGACCAACAAAAATATTCATTAAGTCATCACTCAAAAATATGGGGAGTGGCAACATTGGGAACATGAACAATAATATCCTATTTCATTATCCTAATCCACATGTATGTTATTCCAACAATATAGTTGACACACTGTATTGGACATTGTGGGGGAAAACCTAATTCTATCTCTGTGTCCTCCGAGTGGTTCAAAATTTTTTGTTATTTTCACTTCTGGTGTTCTAATAAGTTTTGGTCCTAACTTATTTATTGAGTAAGCACTCCATGTATTTTGTAGTAGAAAGTATTCCTGTTTTTTTTTTTTTCAAAATATCCACATCATCTTTGCAAATGACGATCCAATTGTATAAGTCAGTTAATTTAACCGTGGTGATCCATCATGCTTTCTTTTGTTATGTATTATTGCATATGGGAAACAATTTCAGATCTGTACATCATCATTTTCAAAGCTCAATGTAACAATTTATTCTGATAAGCAATTACAATGTACCAATTAAAATGATTAAAAATCTCATTACTTGTACTTGTTCATTTTTTTTTTTTTTAAATAACCTGGTATCCTTGACAATATGTATCTGTTATCGCTTGTTTATCCTCGTATACCATTTTGTATTTCCTTTATTTTTTTATTTTTATTTTTTTTAAATCCCATATTCTCCATATATATGTGGTGCTCCAATATTTTATAGGTGTGGATCTTTCCTGGTCTTCTTGTTTATACTGGGAATTCATCATTATTTCCTTTCAATGTATGACTTCTAACAATATTTTTATCAACAACACATCGACTAATCATTTGTAAACATCAACAAAACTTTCATAATTTTATCGCAATATGAGGTAAAATACATATTTTCAGGATTTCGACACCAACTCTGCCTTCGCAGGTCGAAGGTTAGTCAGAGTTATGTAGTGCCTGTAATTCTGGGTATGTTATGAGTATATTAAATCGTCAATTTATTTCAACTATCTTACAACATTCTGTAATTCATGATAGGGAATAGTCATTTGTTATACAACCATGTTCATATTACAAAGGCAATGAGCAACAAAAAAATCAAAAAGATTTCTTCTCCAAAAATGCGGATGTATCTCTATTTCCTTTACCTCTGGGCGTAGCAATTATTCAGTCATTATTTTTTTTCTCATTATTTAATCTCCATTTTGTGTCCTTAGTACCTGTGGTTCCATGGGATTATCATAATCTATTGGTCCTTGTCTACTGATAATCCTTCAATAATGACTTCAAATATGGTCCTCATATGTGTAACAATCATCTGCTCTGATTTGTTCTATGTCCATGGTATTCATAAAATATTCCATTATCTCTTTGTCTTATCTCGTAACCACGAAAGACTAAGATTATTCCTCCAATGTTAATGTGGGGGATTTTGTGCATAAACATTACAACAAAATCTCAGTTGTGACAACATAAAGTTTCACCTTAATATAAAATGGCATCTTCATCATACATAACCTAGTTGCTTCTTCATCTCATGTGTCATTAGTGGTTATCATCCGGTAATGGGGTATTCAATGTGGGTTCAGCATATACAAATGCTGTAAAGGGGTATTTCATTTGCTAGGTCAGCATGTGCAAATGCTATTTCTTTAACATGGGCAAAGGCATCATCAACAAATAGGGGCAATTTGTTCAATCTGGGGTTAGCATATACTAATGCTCTCAAGGGATTCTTCATTTGCAGAAAATCAGCATGCGCAAATGTCATTGGGGTATTTGTGATAGGCAGTATCAACAAAATACTGCTGGAGTATCAGAGATCATGCTGGTGGGGGTATGACTGGTAATGGGCAGTAGGAGTAAAAACTAATTTCTCACTCTGAAATGGTGATTTATTTTCTCTTTTTCTTTTCTTTTATGTCGGCTGCTAACCTCAAGGCAGTCAATGTTTTACAATATTGGCTTATCATCATCAAAATGTGTGAGGGTGGCATATAAACATATAGCAATCCTATAGAATGTTTTCTCTTCTTTTCATTTTTTCTTTTATGTCGTTTCAATATAGTGGAATGGAAAAATAGTAAGTCAAAGATGAGTAACAGTGGAGTGAAGGAAATCTTACTATAGAGAGTCAAGGTTGGGATATGGAATCTCTTTAGGAGAATGTTTAAAATTCTTGACAGTACTAATATACATCTGGGTCTAAAATAATAATGTACATTTGAAAATAAATAATCCTGTGGAGAAAAATAGCATAACATGCAATACTAGTTTTGGGTATGAATTTTATGCTGTTAAGAGATCTCATAGTAGGAACAGTATGATTGGTCAAGGTGATAGAATAAAGGAGTTTAGCATAAAAGAGATCACAGAAATATTAGTATGGGGTAAGAAAAAGTACTGGTGAATGAAGCGTGGAATATGATCAGTTACAAAAGTGTAGATCCATGTTACAACAGAATAGTGTGACACATGTGTTATAGGTAAGGTTTTGTAACATTCTAAATTTTAAGAAAATGTCTGTAACTAAGTAATGTCTGTAAACTCGTAACACCGTGTGTTATCAATTGTTTTGTAGTTTTTATTTTACAACATTATACTATCTAAAGAAAATCCTCCGTGGGCTGGTCTTGATTTTCCTCTGGCATCAGTATTCTAAGGCTGGAAAAAAATAACTTTCTCAGTGAGGCTTTTGACATCTTAGTCTGGAAGCAAGTCATTTGAACTGTCAAAAACTGAAAATAGAGTACATGGGGAGAGTTAGTACATTGTTAAACATAAGTGCACATTCGCGGTGACCGTACATGGGATGGCATGTACATTGAAGACTCGAGGGGCGTGTCTCAGCAAAGCTTCAGTAATAAGTCCTTTAGTTGTACCGCCATCTCTAACTTTGCAATGTCACGACTGGTTAGGCGAGCATCATACTGAGTAAATGTGGGTGACACTGCATTTGCTGATTGTTGGGGCGCTGAGGACATTGGCGAATGCGGTGATGGCTTAACATCTTTTGATTGCGGTGATGGTTTCCCTGTGGTTGGGGTTTGCATGGCGGGAACATCTGTTAGTTTTGAGGCAGGGGCATGTTTCGCCTTGATTTTTCTTCTGACCTGGTTGTGCTGAACGTTAGCACCGGTTACCATGGGCACAGTAATTTGCACACTGTTGTTTTTGACTAGTTGAGATGAGGCTAACACTTCTCGGCTTGGTTTGGGAACATGATTGCGTTTCTTCAGAATCTTCGTCTGATATAGTTGTGCTGTATACGCGGAATTTTGTTGCTAGGAATTGAGTCATCAGATTCTGTTTTATAGGCGCGTTTGACGCTGGAGCTGACTGGTACGAATAATGTACTCTCCGCATCACTGGTTTCAATGGAACTAGCTGTATCAATGTCTGTTTCTTGTTCGTACAATTCCACCATTTCTCTGTCATTCTGTTCGTTGGGGTCTGACAAAGCTGTGCCGGGGTTGACACTGTAATTTCGCATTTCTTGTTGCGTTTCGTCTTCATACAGATTGCTGGTATATGGTTCAACAATCTGCTTGGGTATCGTTTCTTCAGGATCTGATTGTTCTGAACGAGCAATCTTGTTCTTGTGGTATAGCAGTGTTTGTCCTTCGCTGGTATTCCAACTGGAACTGCCTGAACTGGGGGTGTGATAGGTATCAGCTGACGATTTATCACTGCGGGAGTAAGTTTGAGTGTTAATATAAGGTGCTTTCGTGTTGTCATCGTGTGTGACGTCTGTGGCATGATTTCTTCATTTCTAATGCGCAGGTCTCTGTCTTCGAGTCGATTACGCAATTCAAGTGGTGGGATATCTTCTTCGCTTTCGGACGAGTCTCGTTGTTGTCTTGCTCGATGTAGTGCATCGGTGGGTGGTCTGGGTATGCGGTCGTCTTGGTAAAATTCAGAGTCTGTCGTCTCTGACTCTGATATGTCAGACGGATCTGTACTGGATGGATTATAATTTAGGGTGGCCTTTCTGACTGGTCTTGTATTTGTCGTCAGAGGCGGAATGGGCCGGTGATTATCAATTTTTATTTGTTTTACGTGAGCTTTTGTTTGGTGTTGTTTTCTCTTCATTCCAGATAATGAAGTTTACAGGCGTAGTTTGTTTTCATGATTTTGTAGCCATCTAACCATCGGTCATCGAATTTTGAACTGCGTACATGTTTCTTGTAGTATACTCTGTCTCCTATTTTGTACGTTGGTAGCTTGGCTGATTTATCATGTTGTTTCTGTTTCTTGTGAAATGCCTTCTGCGTATTTCGTTGTGCAATCTGGTGAGCCTTGTACTTTTCTTGAAGGATTATTTCGACGGGATCTTCTCCCATGTATTTTCTTTGTGGGCGAAGTAGGTTGTCTAACGGAAAATTTGGTTCTCTTCCGTATAGCATGAAAAATGGTGACATTCCTGTGGTATCATTCACGTTTACTCGGATGGCTTCAAGAGCTTGGTTAATGTATAGATCCCAGTATTGGTGATTCCCCTTGATATATTTGCTAATGATATCATGTAGGGTGGCATGCATGCGTTCATTTCTGCCATTTGCATTTGGGCAATAATAAGTTGTAGTAGTATGCTCAATATTCAGCTGGTGTAAGGTGGCTTTAAATGGGTTACCTATAAACTGTTTACCGTTGTCCGAAATAATTCGTTTTGGACAGCCATGCCTGGGAATGAATTCTTGTAAAAAAATTTGCGTGATAGACTGCGATGTGGCATCACTGAGTGGGTAACTTTCTGGCCAAACAGAGTATTGGTCAACTATGTGCAGGAGGTATTTGTTGCCTGATTGGGTGAGTGGGTAAGGACCTGATAAGTCAATGCTTACTGTTTGCATGGGATAATGGGAAGGTTGCATTTCTTGAAGAGGAATTAAATGTGGCTTCATGTTTCTCAATTTACATGTTCTACAGGTGGCTACATATTCTGTAATGTCTTTGTAGAAAGTTTGCCAATAATACCTTTTCTTTATGACATCAATTGTTTTGTCTCTTCCCATGTGCCCGTTGTTATCATGAAACTGTAGCAATACTTCTGGGACTAGATGTGCTGGAATGACTTTTCTTAGTGTCCCTTCTTGTTTACTATCAATATAGTATAGAGCTCCATCCGTTGGGTGTACTGTAAAATCTTTACTTTTTTGTTGGGTTTTCCTTCACGTATGTGAGCAGCTTAACAATTTCTGCATCTTTCGCTTGTTCTACTCTCATGTCAAGCATATCTTGACTTTCTTCTTCTACTTGTGTGGCAGAATCTGAGGTACTTCTTCGACCTGGTGAAGTAATTTCGTTAATTTCTTTAGCATTATCGTCAATCTCTGAGGATGTGCCATCATTTTTGACTCTAATTGTTTTCACTTCGGTTTCATCATCATATTTAATCCTGGATAAGAGGTCTGCACAGGTGTTCATTTCGCCTGGGATATGTTCGATGGTGGTGTCGTAGGACTGTAAATTCATTGCCCATGTCTGTAGCTTCTTTGGCTGTTCTTGTGTTTTGGTGAGCCAGTTAACCAAAGGTTGATGATCAGTTCTTATAATGAGTTTAGTTCCTCTGACATAAAAGTCAAACTTTTGTACTGCATAGTGAATAGCATATGCTTCTTTCTCAGTGGTGGTCCACCGTTTTTGTGACTTTGACAATGCGTGGGATAGGAATGCAATGGGTTTCTCATTGGGAATGTTTGGTAGGATGGGTGTTTCATCTTCTAGTATTGGTTGTACCAAACAAGCACCAATTGCGTTATCTGAGGCATCGGTGTACAATATCATGGGCTGAGAAATATCTGGATGTCCGAGCAGTGGGATGGTGGTTAGGGCATTTTTAAGATACTCAAAGGATCTCTGGCAGTCTTCTGTCCATCTGAAGCGTGCATACTTGCGGGTAAGGGCTATCAAAGGCTCTGCTGCTCTGGAGAAATTGATGATGTGGCGTCTATAGTACCCTATTGTACCAATAAATGAGCGTGTTTGTCTCACCGTCTTGGGGCTAGGCATTTCTCTTATGGCTTTGACTTTATCTTCATCAGGTCTGACGCCATGTCTATTGATGACAAAGCCTAAATATTTTGTTTCTGTCTTTAGAAACTCACACTTCGACAGTTTTAACTTTATTTGGTGATGCCTGAGTCTATCAAACACTGTTTCAACCTTGCAGAGGTGGTCTTCCATCGTGCCTGCGGTATGTATCAGGATATCGTCTATGTATGCCAGGGCAAATGGATGTAGACCCTTTAACACTTCATCCATGAGTGACATATATGTTGCTGGTGATCCTTTTAGACCAAATGGCATAACATTCCAAAAAAAACTTCCGATATGGGAACAGAATGTGGATTTCTGTTTTGCCTCAGGTGTCATGGGGATGCACCAAAAGCCTGACCTTGCATCAAGTGTGGTAAAGTATGTAGACTTTCCTAACGTCGCAAGTAAATCGTCTATCCTGGGGAGGGGGTAGGAAATGACTTTTGTGATTTTGTTAAGGGCACGGTAATCGCAGCAAAAGCGACTGGACCCATCTTTCTTCGTTACTATAACGATGGGGGAGGACCATTGGGATCTGGATCTTTCGATGATTCCTGCCTGTAGCATTTCATTTATAGACCTTTCCACGAGTTCTCTGTTTTTCAAGGGCGTATGATAGGGTTTTCATATGTATTGGCTCCTCTGTGGTTGTTTGAATGTCCATTGTGACAGTGTTAGTTCTGCCTAATTCCATGTCATTGAGTGCGAATACATCCTGGTGCTTTTCTACAAACGTTTTCAAACGTTGCTTATTATCTTCTGTGGCATTCAGGGTTGCAAGTAACTGAGCTATTCTCTCTCTGTATTTATGATCTGCTATGATATCTCTGGTCTGTCTTGATGCCTCCGTTTCATTCCCATAATCTTGGGGCATTTTTCTTGCATCTTGTGAAAATCTCTGTTCCTGGTATGTGGTTTTCTTTTGCGTATTTCTTTGCCGTTCATTGGGCTGTGCTTGGTACTGTCTCCTCTGCCATGTGCTGTGTGCATTTCCATTTGTCACTGCATTTACTGTATATACGTTTCTAGTATTATTTCTGGGGTAGTCGTTATTGTGCCATTGTTTCTGATTATTTCTGCCGTAACTGCGCTTATCCGCGTACGTTACTGTATTTCTTCCGTTTGTGCTATAGGGCTGTCTTCTTTCCCTGGGCGAAAATTTTTCATTCTTTCTATTTCCAACTTTGCTGCTGTAGTATCCTCCTGTGGTATAGTCATATAAGAATTCTTCCTTTTCTTCGGAAATTTCAATTGGTTTTGGGACTTTATCATATCCACCTGTTTTTGAGTTATATTGATACTCTATGGGGCATGTATCTCTGTCTTGTCGCTTTGGATATCCTCCTGGCAAGATAATTTCTGTTTCTCTGTTACTCTGTGATATACAGCACTTCATCTTTTCTCTTGGTGTGCTGGGGCGCAAGAATGAGTAATTATAGTCATTTTCATACTGTGGCCTTTCTCTTCTTATGTATGGACTGGTTCGTTTCTGCCATCTGGGTAGGGTATGCTGTGGTGTAACATAACTGTGACTGATACTGCTGCCTTTTTCTGCATAAGCCTTATAACTGTTTACTTTCCATGTACTATGGTTATTTGTGCTGTGATTTCGTGCATTATGTCCAGTGGGAGTGGTTGAGCCAATTTTGTGGATGGTCTCTATTGGTTTTTGGTTTGTCTTAACTTTGACGTATCCACTTGTGCTACAATAGTGCCTCTATTTATAGTGGTAGTTTTTCCTGACATATTCAATATCATGATGGGGAAATCTCTAGCCTTCGAGACTTCAGCGATTCCCTCTGTAATTTGCAACAATGGGTCATCAATAATGCTTTCTTCTGCTAGGGGCTGTATTTGAATTGATTGCCCTGGTGTTATGTACTCATAATTTTTTACTCTGCCTTTTGCTATGACCAGGGAATTTGGGGCCACCGTTATGGGGGCTGTAATCCTTACCAAAGACGCTATGTGTATATCGTCCTGGAGATCTATGTATGTATTGTTGACTTTGATTTTCTGGAGGTCATAGTATATTCTAACTTTGTGTTTGTTAAAAATCTCTCCCTAGGATAAGATTTCTAGACATTCCTTTGGTAATGACAAATGGGTGTTCAAAATATGTTTCCCCTAAGGAAAATTTTAGCCATGCTGTCCCAACTGAATCTAGTCTTTGTCCCGTGACTGAAGCTAGGTGTGTTTTGGACGGTTGAAATCGTACTAAGTGTTGTATCCTCTTGAACAGCTGGAACCTAATAAGGCTGATGGATGCTCCTGTATCTACCAGTGCCCTATATTGTTGGCCCTGTATAGACATGATGCAGGAACTGGGGTCCGGATGTATTTTAGTTCCATCATGCAACATTTCTTCATATATTGTATTTTCCCGGATGGGCCTACTTGACAATTTCTATTCTGTGTTGTTTCTTTTGTTTTAGACCATTTTCTGTGATTGTTGCCCTCACTAACGGTCTTGTTTAGTGAGTGGCGCGGCCGTTTCCCTGACGCATGAGGGGTTGAGGTGTGCCTCTGGTATACTGATTTCTAGTGTAATCACGTGGGGGTGGTGCGGGTTGTTGTGGTTGATAAACCTCCTCTTCTGGATGGTGCATTATTGTAATTTGAATAATAATAATAATAAATTCTTTTAGCGCCAAACACGGCGCATAAGGCAGAAACCAGTGCTCTCCAGGTTGTTCGTTGTGACGCCACTCCTCTTAGCTCTTGCACATTATTTAGGCCCAACGTTCTTCCTTCTCTTATTATTGTTCTTCTGAGTGTTTCTTTTGGTCTTCCTTTTTTCCGCTTACCCTCAGGGAACCCAAGTGAGCGCCTGTAGTGGTATTCTGTTGTTTTTGCATTCGTAGGACATGACCGATATATGACCATCGTCTTTTCTTATATAGTCGGAGACATATTTCTGCCTAGAGTCTTCTCTTATTTGTCGATTAGTCTTGAATTCTTTCCAACTGATGTTCATGAGTTTTCTAAGACATTTGTTCTCGAATGTATTCAGCTTGTTCTCCAATGATTTTGTTATTTTCCAACTCTCACAGCCGTATGTTAACACTGAGATAACATTTGAATTAACAGACGAAGCTTGGTATGTATATTCAATGATCGTAATTTCCAAATGTTAGATAATCTATTGAAGGCGCTAGCTGCCAAAGCAATTCTAGTATGGTTTTCTCTTGTTGTGTCACCATCCTGAGTCATTTTACTGCCTAAATAATTGAAACTTTCAACTTTCTGTAGTTTTTCCCCGTTCAAGATGATATCAAAGGTCTCGTTAGAAAAGTTCATAGCTTTAGTTTTAGAGGCATTTATTTGGAGACCAATTTTAACCGAGAGATGACAAAAATTATTTATTGCTTCTTGGGATTGTCTTGGTGTTGAACTTAAGAATGCTACATCATCTGCGAAATCCAGGTCCCCCAGGAATTTTCCATTTGTCCATTTTATACCCAATTGTTCATTGTGGGTATAGTTTCTCATAACCCAATCAATAGCTATTCCAAAAAGTAGTGGTGACATAATACAGCCTTGTTTCACCCCTGTTTCTACTGTAAACCATTCTGTATTCCCTTTATTTTGTTCTAACACAACATCTTGCATTGTCATATAGCGCTTTGATTATATTCACATAGCTTTTGTTGGAAAACCATAGTTGTAAGTATCTTCCACAATGACCATGCGCAACATTATGGTTTCCTGTCCCTAGATTGGTGGCTTCGGGGTTCCTCTAAACTGCTCATATTGTTAAAAACCTTCGGTGAAGATTCTCCTCCTGTATTGCTGCTTGGGATTGTTTCAGCTATGGATCTTGTGTTTGTCTTGTCGAATGATAGGCCTTCTGAGTATTTTTCTGCCCTAAGGCCATCGGGCAAATAATCCCATCTAACTGTATTTCGACATCAGGTGTGTGGTAGGGATTTCTCCGCAAAACTTCTCTCTTCTGCAGCGTTATTGAGGAATTCCTATCTCCAAAAAGTTTGTACCGATTCATCTCTTTCCTGTTTCATGCTTCTAAGGGGACTGAACCAAGCATGCATTTTGTCTAATTATTTGACCCATATCTCTGGGAGAGCTCTTTCTTTAGTGTGACTCCGTAGGTTTCTGTTTGGTACTGCTGGGACCCGATCCCTTCTTAAAAGAATCAGTCACGTACGAATCAGAACCCTAACAGAGCGATTGTTCCTTTTCGCTTTCATCTGTTGTTGTTTCTGCTATTGGCCGCAACAATTGTGTCTATGTCGGCCAACCATCTCCTGAATTTCGTCTTATCTCCCTCGAAATGGTTGTTATCTTATAGAACCGAACTTGGGATTAGTTTTTGCATAATTGCGTTTCTTTTCATAAGTTGCTCAGTAAGCGCGCTTGTCGGCGCTATCAATGTGGGTTCCCTCCATATTTGGATTGAACTGGGGGCTTGCAAACGGTATGTTGTGCATTTACAGGTTGGTTCTGTGGTTGTTGTTGTGTAGTTGGTCCACAACCAAGCTGTTGAAAATTTTCCATTTAATTGATCCCATCTACGCTTCTTGCTCTTTTTTAGAGGACTGGGTCATACGGCAACCAAATTGAGATTGTGTGGCCGGGCAGGGTAGTGGGGGTTGCTGTTTAACTCGAGAGTATTAGATTTTTGATTACTAGCTAGCCTGCTAGAGGTGATGATTTCTCTCTACAGACTTACAGGAAGTTTACCAAGGTTCGGGGAAAATCCTCTAAGATGTTTTAATTTTAGAGCAGATTGGGTTTATTGTTAGTGGGTGGGCACCGGCAGCGGATTAGCTTTGGGATGAATACTTTGTGAATTTTGTATGACTGGCACATTGCAAAAAATATGGATTCGTCAAACAGCCTTTGTGTTCAATCGAACACAAATCTGTTTTATTTTAACTTTCAACAAGAAACTGAGTTAAGTCAAAATGGTAACTACATCAAATTCTTCACAATAGCATGTTCGACATTTATAAACCAGCATGAAGGTTAATATATTATTTCTTAGGATGCAAACAATCTTTTTCCCAACATCAGGATCTATCCTTTTGTAAGCATATCTGTCAATTAT